>VYXC01003864.1:557431-610052 GCA_013397175.1 Platysteira castanea | reverse complement strand
GCGGCTGTGGCGGCCGGCCCGGCCGCGACGGCGTTCGAGGGTCCTGGAGTGTGTCCTGCGGAGGGCAACAAAGATTAAGGGACCGGAGCAACTCTGAGCAAGGGCAGGTTGAGGGAGCTGGGCCTGGTCGGCCTCGAGAAGAGACCTCATCGATGTGTATAAGTATCTTAAGGGGGAGTGCCAAGAGGATGTTTCCAGGCTCTAGTGGTGGTGCCAAGCAGTAGGACAAGACGCAGTGGGCAGAAACTGATGCACAGGACGTTCCAGCTGAACATGAGGAAGAACTTCTTTACTGTGCGGGTAGCCACGCACTGGAACAGGTTGCCCAGAGAGGCTGTGGAGCCTCCCTCACTGCAGATACTCAAGAACTGTCTGCACACAGTCCTGTGCTGTGTGTTCTGGGACAGCCCTGCTTGAGCAGGGAGGCTGGACCAAGTGTCCCACTGTGGTCCCTTCCGACCCGACCTATTCTGTGATTCTGTGGCATGGTGGTTGAGTCAAAGAAATGCTGTTTGGAAAATGTTAAGTGGGGCTTTAAATAAGTTACTCAAAATATGCAGGGAAATCAGGAATCTAAACATTAGAGATGAAGACTGAGGAGGCAACGACAGTGATGTGGTTGGTTCTGGCTGTAAAGAGTTATTACTGCAGCAGGGAAGCTGGTGTGGTGTAGAAATTACCCCCATTTCAAACCGAGGGCAGGAGGGGAGGCTTGCACAAGGCAGCAGCTTTGTCAGGGGGAAGTGGAACACACTGTGCTACCTCCACTGCCTCCTGGAGAAAAGTGATCCAGCCTGGAGCTTCCATAATTATTTCCATGATTTAGCAAATTTTAACTGCAACGTTAAGATTCAAAAGAGGTAATTAATTAATTAGCAGTAAATTTTTATGAAAGTGCAGTTAAGTACCTTTGAGAGTGGTAAGAGGCATAAGGGTGGGAGTGTGAAAGAAAACTAAAAATTAAACTCATTAAACAGACAGCTGTCTTGTGTGAAGAAATCCTGTTCTCTAATTATGAATGCTTTCCAAAAGCCATTGACACAAAAAAGCGAAAAAGGCCTACAACTGAAATAGTTTTTCTTGCCCCATTCCCTGGCATCCATGAGACTAAGACAGCACAGAAGGTTTGCCTCTCTGGCAGTTCAGCCTGATTCCAGGCTGCTGTGATCTCCTTTTCCTCTCTTTTTTTCTCAGATATGACCCACTTTTATGGTAGTGTGAGTTCTGCAGCAGGGCAGTCAGCTGGCTGAAGATGCTGCTCTGGCTGAAAGTTAACATACTATTCTGGTCGTTTTGTGTAAGCTTGCAGCTGTACCTATCACCTGACTTACTTGGCTCACTGCATATCTGCACAAACACCACCAGCAGCTCCAGAAGGGGGAGAGGAACTTGAAAAAAAATGAATAAAAGGGACTGAGTAAATGCAATTGTCCTCTACAGTTTTCTACTGCAATATAATTGATTATTGTCAATTCTTGCTCTTTTGTTTTAACCTTCACTGGATTCCTTAAAGCTCCAAATCTTATTACCCAAGAATCCGTGTTGTCTGCTTTTAAGACTCCAGCCTGTATAGTTTAAAGACAAGCTTGATGACACCAACTCAAAGGCTTAAAAAGACAAAAGCGATTGACAAAAAGAATACCAAGTCTGTAATTTCTGTGGTTATGTTTCTTAAACTTTGCTGCTCTGCTGGCAGGACTGGCCTCACTCACTCTACACAGAGCAGTGCAAATAAAAAGACTTGGTGGAAATTGTGTTTCTGCTTACCAACTTGAATTAAAAATGTATCAGCCAGGAAATTCACTGCAGACAGCAGAGCAGGCAGACAGACTGTAGCCAGTGATTTTATCAGCTACCCGGGTTTCTGCAAGTAGGGCTTTATCCCTGCAATTTTTTTTGTGTAGATTTAAGTACATGAGTGACTCCACTGAAGACAATGTGACAGCTCACCTTGGTAACGTTAGGAATACATATAAATATTTCAGTGTCAGGGCCTGACAGTGTAGAAACAGTTAATTTCAGTTATCTGGTAAGAGCTAACTCAGAGTTGTTTACTGACAAAAGAATGAAGAAGTTTAGAGTGGCATTCTTCGCTCTTTGTACTGCTGTGTATGCTTATGCCTCTGTATTTGCACAAGACTTCAGAGCAGTTTCTTTGCATACAACGAAAAGTATGTGTAAGTGAGCAGCTACCTAGAAAGAAGTAAAGAAATTGAAATACCTGGGGAAAAAAATCCCAGTTAGAAAGGAAAAGAAACAAACCAGAAATTCTCCTTTCATCTGCTGTGCTAATACAGAAACATCAACCTAACAATGAACCAGTGTTGCAACACAGCAAGGATGCTGCAGAAGTACTGAAATGCACAATATAAGTGCAAATATCTTTAAAATAAAATTATGAAGTAAAAGTTGCAAATTCCAGTCGTGTGACTGCTTCCATTTACTACGTATTTTCCTTAATTTTTATAATATGGTGGATGCAGCAGTTCTCTCAAGATTCATGGAATTTCTCCCATGTTTAAAACCAGCTACATGCATAGAAATAGGTAGGAGCTATGTGTCAGTCATTTTTATATCCTAAACTATGTTTTGCAAATAGCCCATAGGAATAGGCCATTCTGAGTATCATTTATAAATAATAACGTAAATATTTACCTCCCATGCTTAATGACACTGGCATCTCAGCTAACCATGTACCCCGGCACAGTGTTAATAAAATATTGTGAAGTTATGTAAATGTCTTAATCTTACCTTTTCCTTTCCCTCAGGAGAAGTTCAGCACAATGGCTGCTAGTTATCTGAAGTAAATCCCAGTACACCTGAAAGTCATGCTGCAATTTCCATGTTATGGATGGTTTTCAGTAGGCACAGTGTCATGAATAAGTGATGGATACGTAGGTCCTCTAGGATTCTTCTTTTCATCTTGCGAGGTGTCAAATGTTGCATCATTTCTTGTCCTTCTGACTCACAGTCTTGCTTCATGTGGCCACTATCGGCTGTGCAGTTCAGGCTGGCTGAGAGGCAGCTCACTTTTACTGTTACTGTCTCAGTTCCCTTTAATACTCACATCGGATCTCTTATTCTTTTCAATAATAGGAACAAAAAAAATTTTCAGCATCCAGAGCTGTTTTTACATTTGATTGTGGGAAGATCCTTCTCCAGTCAGGTCTGGACAGTTTATTTTTTATCTCTCTGTAAGCTACATTAGGTTAAAGTAGTTGCTTTATACTTCATGAAAACTTCCTAAGGCTCTTCCGTGGAGCTGCGCAGTGTTCCAAAAACACAGATGTGCCACGCGCTGGGCAGTTAACTTTTCTTTCCTGTTCTCTTGCTTGCTATACTATTCTTCAGTCTTCCTAGTATTACTCCCATTGCCATTCCTTCTGAATACTCCTTATTCTTTTTGCTGCTTGTTCAGTCTTTCACCCTTTCTCCAAAGCTTTCTACTTCTTTCTGTTCTATGTCTACTCTCCTTAGCATTTTTAAAGGCAAGCTCTTGATAAGAGTTACCTTCTGATTTGTTGTGAGGAGTTATGCTGCTTTATAACAATTTAAAATAAGACTGTTGAGGAAAACAGTCCCTGATGACCTTGTTTTGCAGACTTAGGTTTAGGCTTCCCAATGCAGTTAGAGAGATAATTAATGACATTTCCTAATCTAGCTGGTACTGGTCAATGATACTGTAAAAGAACATCAGCTTTGTCTGAACACTTTGACTTTATGTGAAATCTTTGTCTTGTTGGGAAAGTCCTTACGTGCTATACTCGTACTCTGTGTTTGCACTGAAAAGGGCATTGTTTTGTGCTGTGGCTTACAGGATTAGTGTTGAGAATCTAGAGATGTTTTGGTTATTGCTGATCGGGGCTCACACAGCATCAAGGTCTTTTCTGCCTCTCACCCCACCCCACCCCACCAGAGAGAGGGCTGGGGGTGCACAAGGCGTTGGGAGGGGACACAGCCAGGGCAGCCAGCCCCAGCTGACGACAGCTATCCCACACCATCCCGTATCACGCTCAGCATTTAGAGCTGGGAGAAGGAGGAGGAAGGGGAAGACGTTTGGAGTGGCAGTGTTTGTCTTCCCAAGTCTCTGTTATACACGATGAAGCCCAGCTTTCCTGGGGATGGCTGAACATCTGCCTGCCTATGGGCAGCAGTGAATGAATGCCTTGTTTGCTTTGCTTGTGGCATGGCCTTTGCTTTCCCTATTAAATTGTCTTTATCTCAGCCATAAGTTTTCTCACTTTTACCCTTCCAGTTCTCTCCTGCATCTCACTGGAGGGGAGTGAGCAAGCGACTCATGGGGCTTGGTTACCAGCTGGGTCTAAATCGCAGCACTAACCTAGAGTAGCTGGAAATAGCTGTGGATCCTTGGCTGGAAGAATTGCAAGCTGGTGCAAGATACGTAAAGACCACTTTTTTACCATGGCAAAAACCTGCAGGTATCTCCTGTGGAGCTGAAGTGAATAAATTAATCATCTGGAAGTCTTACTGCTCTATCATGTTGTATTTTTATTCTAAGACAATAGGCAACATTTATTTTTCTAATTCAGTAGTTATTTCACATAATTCAGTAGTATTATGCAAGGAAATAAGTTGTCATCTGTTCCTTCTTGACTGTTACAAGGTAGCTGATAAATTTCTGGTTTGCTCTGTTTTACCTGGTTCTTTGCAATGGGACTTTTTTCCCATGTAGCCAAAGGTCTCTGAAATCAAAGTGCTATTTTCAGCATCACACTTAAAAATTAACAAACTTCATACACAGCAGAGAAATTACCAAATTGGTTTTGTTTAAAGCATCAAGGCTCAGCCTACATTTTCTTTCTTCATAGTCCTCTCAGGGGAAAAGAACTGAGCAAGAAATTTCTTGCATAATGTGCTATTTGTGGAGGACTAAAATATGTGGTATGCTTTATTCAAGTGATTCTTCTATCACCCTGCCTTGCTAGAATTTATTTATATATTCTGATGATATATGTATAGATTCTGTCCATGCATATATATTTGTTTTTGTAGCTTCATTCATGAATATTAAACTAGGCCAGTATTAAACTTCTTCTAGACATGCATTTTATTTCCATTACATTTGTCTGTAAAACATTTTAAGTTATCGGAAGTAGGAGAAAGAAGGTTACATATTAGCTGACTTAGAAGAAAAGTAACAATCTGGTGTTTTAATAATAGATACCACATTGCCCTGGATGTTTTATATCCACAAGCTGCTGAAGGAGATAGGGTAGAGAAAAATAAGTATCAGTCTATACATGAAGGCCCAGGTAAGCCATTACAGTATTGAATAAATGGTTCAATTAAAGATTCACATTAGATCATAAAACAGGTTGCACATGTGGATCACAAGATAAGAAGATCTCCATACTGCACAGGTTTGGATCTGTAATATTGCCATCTGAATCAGTGCAGTAATCCAGATTTTCCTTGCCTTTTTTCAGTCAGAGCCAGAGTAAAACAAACAGAACGTGTATAAATATGATAGTGAATGTGCTAAGAAATATGCATCAGACAGACATGGAATGACAACTGTCTTGAAAAGTTTTCTGGCATTTTTTCATGTACTGACGTGACATTTAAAGATATGATAGATGTTATTATAATGGGGAAGGAAATCTTACAGTTCACCCTTACTGAAGTGAATAAACACCATGGTGGAAAAGTTGGTTGTAATAAATATTGATATTACCGGTTATTGCCTTAGCAGCTGAAACAAAGTAATAATGGGAAATACCATGTATGTTCTCATCCAAAATAGGATAGAAGGTTTGTCCCACACAAGAGAGAAAATAGCATTCTCTGTATATTATTTGTCTTAATTTTTACCTTCTCAATGTTTAATGTGTGCTTGAGCTTCAGAGTCTGCTCTCTGAAACAGCTGTTGCATCTTTCTCATGAGCTAGCAGTAATTCGTCTTTGAAGCCTTCAATAAAACTACTTGGAGGGATTTTCTGTGTCTTTTCTTTCTTGCTGCTCCACACAAAGTAATGAGGAGACTGACACTGTTTGATGATGGGCAGTGATGCTGAAACCTTGTTCAGTCCTTTTGGCAGCATCTTGTTATCCCAGTGCTACAGGAGGGACATGATGTCATGAGCATGGCCAAGAGAAGCACTTGATGGCTGCAGTGACTCTAAATAGACAGGATAGGAGGCATTAAATCTCTGCAGAATTTTACAAGTCTCAAGCAAATGATGAAACTGAAGGGGAGTGGAGGACCCAGTAGGAAACACAGATGGATAGAAAGCTGAGAGATGCATGGCATATATTTCACTCTGTCTGCCCAAGGAGTTAAAATAACTGTGCTGTAGGATTGAAGTCTTCTGCCACAGGGAATAAAGAAGGGAGAACCCACAGGATGGCACAAGTAGTGGCTGAATGATGCTTTGGGAGGTGGCATCAAGTCCGGACAGAGAAAAGTACATTTAAAAGTTTCTCCACACTGAATGCTGCTAAGAAACAGAGGCCAGTGTTGTACTGAAATGCTGTATGTGCTAACAGATAAAGGAACCAAAAGAGAGGTGATAATATAAAGAATATAGTTAGTGAGCAGAGCTATATTTACAGAGGACCTCAGCCAGGCCGAGGTTAGCAATAGAGATGTTGTTTACTGTTCAGACGCTGGTCTGACAGGCTCAGCCTGTCCCCTGGCAAAGGGCAGGTCCATTCCAGGCCAAGCCCAGGGAAAGAAAAAAAGTACAAAATTAGCCAAATCGAAAATTACTGGTTGTATATATTTATTTTCACAAAATAATTACATTTTGCTGTAGTACATAATTGAGTATCGTCATTGAGCTTAGCATATGTGTTCATCTGAAATACTTCACTTGTAACAAAGAGAACTTTTTTCCTATAAATAATGTGAAAAAGTTATATCTGAAACATATGTCACTCTTAAATAGTTAAAATAGTTAAATAGTTACAATAGTTAAAGAGTTAAAAAATAAATCCAGATAGACCAAAGACAACATAAAACGTAAAACACCTTCCTCAAACACATTTAAGCAAATGGAGTTTTGTTCTAAGATAGAACAGTGACACCGAAGTGTTCACTCCATCTCCTGCACATAGCTGTTAAAAGTTTTACATCTCTTTGTAGACTATACCTAAAAATACTGATTCTATAAATATTTTAATTTATGCTTTACCTCACAAGTCTGTTAACTTCTATCATTAAAATTGCTATTTATTTGCTATAATGTCCAATTTTCAAGACCCATGTGTTTTATAAAGCAAATTCTTAACAGGAGAAAAAATAATTAAAAGTGATTCCAATTCTAGAGATGCTTTGTGCCCAGCTCCAAGAGAAAAAAAATTAGTTGCTTTGTGTTGCATCTTGCTTAATAGTATTAGAATGATGGAATCCAAGTTAAGAATTTTGTTCTCATGTTCCTGAAGACAATCATCCATGATAACCGTGAAATACTACTGTGGAAGTGTTGAGGACATAAAAACCTCATATGGTTTCCATGGAAGTCAGATGTTTTTGTTGAAGAGAAATCCATTGAAAGTTACTAACTATAAAGATTTCTAGACCAAAGTGTCTCTGAGCTGATGACTGTTGAAGGTTTGGAGAGGATGGGAAAGAAGCATGATAAATGGTTGCTCCTCCTCTGTAGGCATCTGCTTGTGTACACTGCTGGAGACAGGATTTGGGGCCCGATGGATACAGCCACAGCCACTCCCTCCCCTTTCCAACCCTTCATATTTCTGAAACAACTGAAGCAAGGACTCTAGAAGTACTTAACGAAACCAGCAGCAGGTCCAGTCTTGTGTATTTAGTGAGGCAAGAGTCCAGTTTGGAGAAAAAAATAGGTTGCAATCATATAATGAAAAATGGAATGGTTATATGCAAAGGAGAAGTATTAGAATCACGCAGGCTATCTCAGTACCTCTTCTTTGAATTCAAAGTTTTGCACCTACAATACTTTTGTTTGAATGTAGATCCTGATGCTTCATCTTTTAGGCTTGTGTGAGTCAACTGGAAAAGAAAATAATTCCATGCGGACATCACACAAGTGCCTGGGCAACCAGATAGAAAGCAAACTGGCTTTCCTCTTGGATGAGTAGCTAGAAACCCTGTGTAGTGGATTTTAAGGAATTATTTCTGCATGAAGTTGGGAAGAGAAGCAGCAGGTACACAAATGGCAGGCGGCATATTATGGTGTGAGCTACAAACAAGCTGACACTGATTTTCTGCTTTCCCTTGACCTGGTACCATCTGAGAGTATCTTCTGCTGGCCAGTATCATCACTGCAACATCTGCTCATAAAACCCAGTGTGTGGATCTTGCTCTGCCTGAGACTGGCACAGTGGGAGGGCTTGAGAAGGAGTCTCTCTGAGGTGCATATGGAGCCAGACAATCAATCTAGGGTTTTTTGGAGGACCCTGCAAATGAACTGTCTCTCTTACCCTCACCCCACAAAGTGACCTGAGGCATTTTACTAGGGAATGCTGTGGACTTGTGGATTCTTCTCACGCTAGGATAGGGAAGTTTCTTGTTTGCAGCAAATGGTACAGCTGGGAAGCATTTCAGCTTCTCATAGAGGATTTCTCTCGTTATACTCCAGGCTAGAAGTTAACTGGGCAATATCTTCTTCCTCACCTCTCTGCCCTTGTTGCCACAAGGATCATTCAGAAAGTCTGTGAGTTATAGAGGAAAGCTGCTGCGTAAACTCCTCACATCATTTTGGGCCCAAAACTGCACAGCAGCCTGCCCCATGTCATCCTCTCCAGCCAGGGAGTAGCTACAAGAGCAAAAACTCTTCTGTGCCTAGTGACTTCCCTCCTTGTATTTCTAGTCATATTTTTACATCCCACAACATTCATTGGTATCAAGTTTATCAGACACCTGGTAAAGAGAGCTTTAACAAAGTAAGCTCTATACTGGGCATTACTTTTTTGAATAATTCCTTGTCTTGTCTGCACAGCAAAATTAAGTCCTTATTGCCCCAGACATTACAAGAGATAACCAAGAGATAGTTGCTGTTCTGAAGTGTCCATAGTGCAAATGTGAAAGCACAACACTGGAAGCAAAATAATATAACCCTCATTTTATAGGCAGGAAAGACTGGCACACAAAAATTAAATTCCAAAAACTGCATTAAAATAGAACCCACAGCTCTAAACTCCATGGCTAGTACTTGACCCACAGGACGATCTTTCCTGTTCTGCACCACTACTGAGTGCTTACACCATCTGATCTGCGCAATGGCATTTCAATCTCTCCCAGAGCTGCAAATACTTTTTTAAAATGCAAGCTGGTGGAGAATCACATCCTTGTCGTGCAACAAATTGTCACATTTTCCCTGTCTTTTGGTTTGTTTTTTTTTAAATCATGGAATCATGTGCTTATTAGTTTCCCTTGTACTGCAGCCTGTCTGCACAGAGAACAGTCACCAGGTGCTATGATAAAGAAGAAAGAACATCCCTAAGTTATTTAAATCTGTTGACTGGGAAATATGAATAATTTTTCAACTGTTAGATGTTCATTCTTATTTGTCCTTCTGGATGTTCATCTCATACTTAGTGTTAATTTTCTTTGCTCTGTGAACTGATCTACAGACAGTTGTCCAAAATCTGAAACACTTACAGGCATGGCCAGGTGGAAAGGGGCAAGAAGCTAAAAGTCCTAGAGCACCTATTCAGCTCACAAGCACCCAGATTGCTCTGCTGCATATTATTGCCTCTTCAGATCTACTGCCCCGGCTGCGTGCATAGTGATCCTTAACCCAAGCCTGTCATCATAACCTGGATATGTTTAAGCACCGTAAATCATATGCCTTACCTCACCTGAATCGCTCTGAGAGAACTGAGTTACGTGTGGGGTTTCAGCAGAAGCATGTTTTGAAGATGCTTCCTGCAATGTTGCCCCTCTCTCTGGCTCTCTGTATAGTTATTGTAGAGGGTCTGGAGGTAAGGGTAGGGAATGGCTTTAAAGGAAAGTCTGGGGGTGTGTCCGTGGAGACACAATAAAGATGCTCTTACACCTGCCAGGTTCAGCAGAAAAGAGGATATGATGTCGATTTATTGACATTATCTTATTCTTATACACATTCCAATTCCACAAGGGATTGGAGAGCATGTCACTTCCTTCTCCATTTCACTGGAGAAGAAAGGTGCTCATCAAAATGGTTTTATCACAAAAGGAATGAAAAACAGAAGATACTGTTAAGTAAACATCAGCTACTATTTACACAAAACTATGAGAAAGAATCTGACTCCAAGGTTAAAAACAGAAGGCTTAAAGAAAACAAGGCGACATCGGGGATTTTTGTGGGGGCTAGATCTACCCCACTATTTAAGTTTATGGCATTTATCAGTGTTGACAAATTTCCCAACAGTCCCCCAGCCCCTACGCATGACACATATATGTGGACATCACACTCAGGCTTCCCCTCTGGCCCTCTCCCACAAGATGCCCACGGACCTGCTTGCCCTATCCTGCCCTCCCCATCGGCAATGGGGCGCTGCTCAGCTGGTGTGTCATTCCAGCAGCACAGTAGATCTCTGCCTTAAGAGAGAAGCAGACTCCACTCATCTACCACCTGAACCAGTAGAGGTGACAAGCCTGGGACTAGAGTTTCAAAGACAAAAACTGGGACAAGTGGAGGGGCTGTCATCGATAAAGTTTTTGATGGAGTGAGAGACTCAAGAAGATATAAGAGTAACCTCTTCCTTCTCCCAGGTCTTTTCTACAATGACACACTGCAACACTAATATAAAGAGAAAGGGGCACATGCATAAAAGGAATATTTATCCTTCTGAGATCTCTGCTCTACATGAATTCCCATCCAATCCTCTGTCTAAACCTACAATCTTCCTTATTCCAGGACTGGCAATCTTTCAACAAAGGAGGGGTGGGTTGTATTTTTCTTTCCCCAGTTAGCTATTAAGTGTGCCAATGGAAACTTGGCGGGAAGCTGAAGATCTGCTTTTGCTTGTGAGAGGAGGTCTCAGTTCCTACTGAGTTTGGAGCTCCATGGGGGCCAGAAGCAAATGTGTGTCTCTTTGAAAGTGCCTCAGTGCTCTGACTGCTGAGATCTCCCATGCTGAGTGTGATAAAGCTGCTCTGGCCCCATCCTCTCTTCGCTGTTGTCCTCTGCACTCTGCAGATTGGCTATAGTTGGGTAAGTGGCCATGGAAATTAAATTCCACAAAATACCAGGCCCAGTACCCTTCTATACAGCAGAGGGAGGCAGGCAGCTTGAAACACTGTGGCTGGTGGAGGTAGGCAGCTGGAACAGTGTGGCTGGTGTGTAGCTCCAGTCATTCATTGTGTGAGGCACCTTTCTTTTCTCTCTTTTTCCAAAACTGGTTGTTATAAAACAGAGAGGCCACACAGGGAATGTATTTTCCAGAGAAGAGATAAATACTAAGTGGCTGGGGCAGCAAATATTGGGACTGACTTTGTCATAGACTCCTTGAATATCTAAACCTACAGGAATGCTGACATTTTGGGGATAAACCAGCCCCACCCTTCATAATTAGGGCAAAAGCCCTCTGCGAGTTGACAACACCCCTGTGTTGCCAGATGCTCCTATGTGTCAAGTACCGAATTATCCAAGGACCCAGAGACATGTTGATGTCAGTGGAAATTATGCAACATATACTTTGAAAACAAACTCTGAAGTAGCCCGTTAATGACAGATGACTTAGGCCATTTATTATATACTTAAATGTCTTGCTAGATCAAAGTTAGGCCGTATGTGACTTACTCTCATACGTGGATTTCTTCCTCTGCTTCCCCCAGGGACCAGCTCTTTTGCGCACTTAAACAAGCTGGAAACAGTTGAAACTAAATCCCAGTATGTAACGTGAATCCTGTGTTTAGTGGGTTTGACTTTTAAAAATGCGAATGCACACAGGCCCTGATGACTTCAATAGCATTTATGGGTGCTCAGTGCTTTTATAAATGTCACACTATTTATAAAATATTTCTGTGTCCTTTTTTTTATATTCTCTGTTGGCCTGTCTCTTTTCCACTGTGGTATCTTTGATAGGCATAGTCACATCAGGACGTAGCATGTGTTTGAATAATTAAGAAAATACAAATTTAAAAAAAAAAAAAAAAAAACCACAAATAAAAGTTATCTTTATTCTAGTCCATATTTTTCCATTGCTCATCCACCAAAGATAACAATACCATTTCATCACTGCTTTTTACTTTCTATGGAAGAAAAATACTTCTAGTTTTGCAGTGGTTTATTAGACGTTTTAAGTCCAATCATTTGCCCCTAGAGTTTCCCCCCTAAGCTTTAGAAAATTGTTTCAGCTATACCCAAACTCATGCCAACTTCCTGGCTTCTTGGCCGCAACCCGTCAGTGAGCGCTCTACTAAGAACCACTTTGAGGCTCTCCTTGAACCTCTTTTTCTTGCTGCTTCCTACAAAGAAGTAAACCAGGGGGTTGATGCTACTGTTAACGGTGGAAAGAACAATGGTGACATGGTTCTGCTGGCTGAGCAACGATGACCAGTGGTGGTAATTCAGGAGATACAACAGCCTCATAGGCATGGCAAAGATCAGGAAGACAATGACTGTGGACACAATGATGATGTAGAGCTTTGACGAATGAGGTCTCAGGGAGTTACGGTGAATCCTGATAACCAGAATCAGGCTGGACAGAATCATTAGAGGAATGAAGATCATGAAAGTCAGGATCCATGTGAAGATGAGCAGTGCTTGGCAATGGTTGCCATCGTCGAATTGTTCCTTGGTTGAATCATCTTTGCATGTTAAATATTCGGCTACTGTCATGAAAAAAGACAGAGTCCACAGAATTGCACACACAATTGCCGATTGGTGCTGTGACCGGTGGCATCGGTACCAGATGGGGTAAACAATAGACAGACACCTCTCAATACTGATGGCTGTCAGGAGATAGAGACCAGTATTATAGCCAAGAAGGAAGACAATTGATAGTGTGGTGGTTACATAATAGTAAAAACCATAGGCGAATCCAAAACCAGCGATGTACTCAATTGACAGAATAAACGTACAAAGCAGTAAGGAGATATCAGCAATGGACAAGTGTGTGATGTACGCAGTGAAAGGGTTTCTTTTGATCTGGAAGCAGAGGCACCAGAGGACAATTCCATTTTCACAAAAACCCAGGAAGGAGATGATCATAATTACCCAAAGTGGGGTCAATATCTCCCAGACCCTTTCCTGTGTAGAAATGTTTCTGTGCATTGAGATGTTCTCTGTGCCTTCGCTGGGATGAAACGTTATGTTTGACTCATCCATGGGGAAAGCTCAAGTTTGGATAGCACAGCTCTTCCTTCTGCAAATATGTATAAAAATATACTGTGAGCATTGTGTGCTCCTCCCCTCCCCCTTTTCCTTCTGTTTTGTGGACCCTCAATTTTTGGTCATACATTAAGGCCTTAGCAAAAGGAACACCAGCTTTGATATACTGATGCTAGATAAAACCCAGTTGGAACTACTCTTGGCAATGTTAAAGATCATTAAGCCCATCATGCTAGCAGAAATCCTGAGCCATCTTCTCTAAGGGGCTCAGCCTGTGAGTGTTAAACCACAGCTAAAGAGATTCTCTTAAAGAGCTCTTGGACAATCAATGTCTCCATCACATTGCACAGTTTCATGATATAGTCGTGACAAATGGCATTGGTGGTTCTTGTTAGAGCCCTAGATTGTTCCTAGACAGGACTCTTCAGTTCCTATTGAAGCTAACGGCATTAATTTTAAGTTAAACATATGCATTTCAAGTGAATCTGGCTCATAGGTTTTTGGTTAAAAAAAAAGATTGATACCAACATCAGTTTTCCAGAAAGGGATTTAATTAAGTGAGTAAAAATAATACGTAGTTACTCAGCATTGTATTCCCTCCAAGTACAGAGGTGGAGGGAGGGCAAAATGCCACTGTTTTGAGAGAGCAATTTCTTACCTGCTTTAAGTGTCATTTATCACAGCATAACATAATTTAACCATGTTTACATATAGCACAGTGGTAGATATCTTGCAAGCATTAAAAATCTAACCCATCACAAGATGTTGTTCATCACAGCATGTTCATCATCATCATCATCGTCACAAGTCGTTCATGTTCCCTGCCATTGTTATAATGGTTTTACCTGTTGTTTTGCTGAATTATGGGGTAAATTCTCCTTTTGTATGTCTCCTCTTGTCTCATAACAGAGAGTTAGTAGCACTGGCTTCAGCTGATTTTCATACAAGTATTTCATACCCCATTCCCTGTTAACTTCCCAGCTGCCCTGCGCTGATACACAGTCACATTCAGGACACTGTTGGATTTACTGATGTTAACAGGGACTAATTGTTGACAATAAGTTTACCTAGCTAACTTGGTTCATCCATATAACCAACCTTGTTCATTATCATGCCATAATGAGAATTTACCCATAGCTTCAAGTAGCTGAGAACATCAAATGCAAGGTAAAGAAGTTTTACTGGGGCAACTTTTGCAGTGATTATTTAGAGAGAGCCATTCACCCCAGTCATAGTTGTTCTCTCATGAGCCTTGCATTTCCCGGTTTCAAAACAGCTCCTTAAGACAGGAAATCACAGTCTAAGAATGAGCATTCTGTAAACAACCTGGGAAGCCTCAGGGCTTGCCGGCATTTAAACCTGTGCAAAAATCTTAATGATGATCCCACCCATATGCTGACCATGCCACCACCTGAGACAGTTGAAGGCAGCAAACAACATAGCTGGAGATGTGGTAGGGAAGTGAGTGTGAATGCAACAAGTGAATGCAGTGACCAGAATGAGTGGCAAGCCTCCCAGACAGTGTTCTGCAAAAACTGCAGAGGGAAGGTGCTCAAACAGTGTGCTGCTGGAAGCATAGTAAAGGTTCACAGAAAAAAAAAGGAGAGGAGAAACTACTTCAAGAGTTAAAACAAAGAGGAAAGGAAAAGGAGAACGAAAATACTCAAGTATGAAAAAAAAAAGACTCAGAGTACAAAAATATTCAAGAAAGTTCTTGGTTTGTATCGCTGTAGAAAAGGAGTTTTCTCCCTGGAGAGTAAAACAAAGAGGAAAAAGTTCTCGACTTACTAAGGTCATTCCCACATGACAGCATTCAGAGATGAGGATGGAAAGAATTCTCTCCTTCCAGATACATCCATGGTTTGTTCAGATTTCCTTGAAGCTGTTGAAGAACTTCCTTGAAGAAGCTGAAGGTTACCTTCTCCAACCATTTGCGTTTGGTAAGAGGGGGAGCGAATAGTGACTCTGACCATGACTCAAAAAGAAGTGTGCAGTCCTCCCATTGCTCCAAAAGTCTGAGGCATGCCAAATAAAGGGTCCCAGGCTCATCATCTGAGGCTGAGCTTCAAATGGCATCACTCAGTAACTGGCAACTCATCTAGCTGAAAGCCTGGGATTTAACTCTTGTGGGAACTGAATGCCAGTATATGGAAAGTTGTCCTGAGCTGCTACAATACCAAGAGACCTAGTTTAAACAAACAAACATGAAGGGAGTAGAAAGTCTATTTGGGGATGTTAAGATCCAAAGAAAAAATCTCAATTTAGAACTGTGCCACCACATGCCATCTAAAAAATTAAAAGTCGATACGCAAATTTGTTGTATATTTTTTAATATGAGAAAACAAGAAAGTGAGAAGGACAGAGGCAGAATGAAAAAGAACGAAAGAAATAGAAAAAAGATAGAAGATGGGGAAAAAAGAAAGAGAAAGAAAGAAAGAAAGAAAGAAAGAAAGAAAGAAAGAAAGAAAGAAAGAAAGAAAGAAAGAAAAAAAGAAAGAAAGAAAGAAAGAAAGAAAGCAAGAAAGCCACAGAGCAAAGAAAATAGCCCATCATTGTGTTAGTCTTGTACACCCATTCCTCTAGGTAAAATCTGTATCTTAAGATTATTCTACAAAAAAACCCCAACCAAACAAACAAACAAAAAAAAACCCCCAAAACCACCAAAAACCAAACCAACCCAAATCCAACCCAAAAACCTTTTCATGAGATTTAAACAGACTCCCCTGAAAAGTTCAAACAAGACTAGGAACTTGAAAAGTCCCCTGAGGATGCCCCCTGCTTTTGCCCCAAGTATTAGGTTGTTTTTATATTCAGATATTAGCAGAACAAACATTCTTAGCCAAATAAGGAGAGAGTTTGCTTGGTCTTCTCCTTTAAATGTTTCACTAAAACTACCAAATCCCCAAACGGGAAGAGCAACTAACTAATGTGAGAAATAAATGACCCCAAAGGGAGGGTCAGAATAAAGTTAGGAAAGGAACAGAGTGAAATAAAACAACTTCTAACTGGTTTTTGTTGTCTTAAGTTGTAATCTACCTTACGTTCAACACCTATGGGACCAAAAATTTCAAGCAGCCTCTGCAAAAGGAAAAACCCTGTTCCTTTCCCCAAAAAGGAAATGTGCATTCCAGTAATGAGAAGAATCATTGTAGGAATATGTTAAAATGTCAAGATTGACCAGGTGCTTGTGTTTGCAGCCCACTGCAATCCAAAATCGAGGAGGCTCTGGCTGCCCTGTCTCCAAGGGGCAGCTGGTTTGTGAGACCTCCCTCCTTCACACAGCACCTCCTTCATGACTGATCCCTGTAGCAGCATCAGTCACCATCTACACAGCCAGGGCACCACAGGGAAACCTGGTCTTAAGGGGAATAAGTCACAAATACACCTAATCCTTAGTGATTTTGGGAGTAAGAGGAAGGTTGAATAGCAGTGTTTATATCAGATGCTGCCAAGAGTTGGAGCAGCTATTTCTGAACCAGTTTAGCTATTCAGATATGAACAAGGGGGCTACAACAGCAGAATGTGGAACTTGAATAGATCTTGGGACTAGAAATTAGTACTGACAGTAAAGACATGATGGGCAACATGGAAACTCTTTTAATTTCTATCTAAACTGAATATACAGCAAGATGTCACATGGATGATCATTTATCCTGAAACTGTTCTCTCTGGCACTAACTTGGTGGGACAGAGCAGCTTTGCAGTGGGTGCAAACTGAATGGACTAATACTTGCAAATATCCTGTATCTAGGAAGCTAGTAGTGTTACCTTTTATCATTTTTCTTACAGCCTTTGAATAATTTCATATTCTTCTATCTCCAGCTCCTGGAAGCAAAAGGCAACCTGTAAAAAACTTGCAATTTGTTCATTAAACACAACCTAATAACCTAGGATTTATAACCCAGATTAGAGGGGTTTATGTGGTTGGTACACGTGCCAGGATATAAAAAAGCCTCTGTGTACCCATGAGTCAGATCTCCCACTATATACTTACATGAGCCATAACAAAAACCCCTCAGGGATGAGTTTTGGTAGCACTTTCAGGAAATGCAATTTTTCCTGATGGCTATTCAGTTATTACCACTTTCCAACTGTAATTCAGTCCTTAATTACCCAGCTCTAACAAAGGTTAGGAGTTGGATTTAGGTTTCAGAGTGTGGATTGAAGGTCTGGGTGCAAACACTAACAGAGGGCTGAGTGGCACACTGAGAAACAGGGGTTGTAAGAGGGCCAAAGACTAAACAGGAGGCTTTAGGGTGCTGTGGAGAGCAACCAGAGGACTACGGGGCACACTGAGAACAAGCTGGAGAGGGACTTCTTATAAGGGCATGCAGCAGTAGGACAGAGGGAAGTGGCTTTGAACTGAAAGAGAGTAGGTTTAGATCAGATACTAGGAAAAAATTCTTTTCTGTGAGGGTGGTGAGGCACTGGAATGAGTTTCCCAGAGACGCTGTGGATGTGCCATGCCTGGAAGTGTTCCAGGCCAGGTTGGCTGGGGCTCTGAGCAATCTGATCTAGTGGAAGGTGTCCCTGACCATGGCGGGGAGGTTGGAACTGGATGATCTTTAAGGTCCCATCCAACACAAACCATTCTGTGACTCTACAAAATGAATCGATCCTAAGGGTCTTAAGACCCCTTAAGTGTCCTAGAGACTGGAAGAGCCATGATGACTTATGGATACCCCTCAGGAGTGATATGAGAGTGTCATTAAAGTAGGAGTTAGGCGTGGGGTGAACTTAAGAGTTAAGGTTACCCTAAGCCAAAACACACCACAGAACTTGCTTGACATCTTTTACCCTACTTGTACCAGCCATGGTCCTAGCATATGTCAGTTCCCTAAAGCGTGGTTACTGATGGATTGTGTTTTATAGGCAACAGGCGTGAGAGCTGAATTTATTGTTGGTTCCTGCAAAGCAAGGTGAAAATACACGTCACCAGCAAGTTTGAAACAACAGGGCTCATCTGTTCATAGCTAAAAGAAAGGTTATGGTAGGAGTTAAAATTCTAGAAAACATAGGACAAAGACGACTAAGTCCAGAATTGGTGCAAGGCTGAAGACTCCTTGGTGGCTGCTCAGTTGTAAGGCCAGCTGTAAAATCCTATTAATGGCAATCATAGGATTGTGTTTTCATGAGAACAGTATGGAATAGCAGGCTCTCAGTCAAGGATTACTGCTTAATTCTGCAATCCTACTGAGAAATTTTGACAACTAAAATTAGTAGAGGTGAATTAATTGTATTATTTTGTGGGTGGTTAAGACTCACCACGTTTTGTTTACAAAAGTGAATTTAGGATCTGAAAGCCAAGTGTACCGTGGGAAACAGGGAAGAACTTTACCTGAGGAAAGAATAAGGCAGATAATGAGAGATAGGGCAGTTTATAGTTGGTGTTGGGACCATACAAGCCCCTAAAATAGTTTGGTGTGGATGTTTTCAGATTGCTTTTCTATTCTTTGTCAGATACATTTTTGAATGACTCATGGATTTTTGGTTCTGCTCTGAAAATGCTGATGAGAAAAGGGTAATTAATAGTGAACAGAAAGGTAGGGGCAGACGAGCCCCAGGCTGGTGTGCAGATCTCTGGAAGCAAAGTGAGGTGTCTGGCTGAGTACACTGGTGGTGTTGCACAGGTTGGTGGAAGGTTAGAGGACTTGTTTTCGTGTTAACTTCACGGAATGACTGTTGCAAGGGAGGATTTGGAGATGTTCCTGCTCCTGACTTGAGCTGCACCTTCTTTTTTCTGACCTGCACGGCTCTGGACGGCAAGCCAGGGCTCAGCACTCAGGGGTGATGCCAGGAGCAGCCGGAGCAGAGCTCCAGCTCGGAAGCCCCAGGGTGAGGAGTGTGCTGCTCACCCCCGTGTCTGCTGGGCTGCAGGCGGACACAGCTGACTCCACTCCCCACAGCCAGAGGGGAAATGGGCCAGAAGCTGTTCAGACACATTCACACAACACCAGCTGGCCGTGTTTGCCCACCTGGGCGCAGCACACGTGGTGTTCTGTATCTGTGCCATAGCTCTGTGTCATGCCACAGCTGGTGAGCAAGCAGCCAGAGTAAATTGCAGGGAGTTTCCCAAATCAAAGAAATTATCAGCAAGCAAGGAGCTCTTAGTGCTGCTGTGAGCTTGGGAAAACTAATATAAAATAATAATAAGGTTTCCTAATGCCCGTCTTTATCCCCTATGTCCTTGGGTTTCAGAGGCTCCTCAGCTATCTGCAGACCTACCTTCAGTCACAACATGCATAGCAGGTGGTTGTTCTTACCTTGAAGACAGTGGGGTCTGTCCCCAGTGGAAATCTACCCTTGCTAAAATCATTCTGATCTTATTTCCCTCTTGGTCTGCTCACTGATGGCACAAATGATTGCACCAAAACCCAGTATCATCACACATCAAAAGAGAAAATAACACTGCACCTGTCTGCTGGCAATCAAGCGTTACATCCACTACTGTGTAGTGTAAGACAGTACAGGAAACAGTATTTTCTTTCTACATTTTCATTTCTTGTATGTAAACAATACAGGAAACCACTGGGGAGACAACAGGGCAAGAATGGCAGTCATAACTTGGCATATATGATTAGTATAGGCGGTTTAAACCACTTCAGCTTTAGTTGTGCAAAGCAGAAGTTACACATTAGAGAATGTGACTGAGGCATGATAGAGATGAGTCAGAGCTTCCCATGATAAAATGTTGGAAGAAAAGCTCTGAATGCCAATTAGCCAGTAATGCATATAAAGTAAGACATTTTGTATTAGATAAAGTTACTGAAAGAAGGGTCTGATACCATGCTGCTCTCTCTCTCAATCTGTGTTGTTTCTGGATGTTCCCATCACCAGATACCCAAATCCTTCTTGAAACAGAGTTGCTTGTCAGACTAAGTTATGTCCGTGAAGTGCCTGCCCTAGTCAGAAAGATTGCCCTGAAATAGTCTTTACTCTTGATTGTACTAATCTGCCTTCTTTCTTTTACCCCTGTTTACTTTTATTCTATGTCACATATTCATCATTTGCATGCATTTGCAACCTATCAAATTAGCCATTATTCTTTATTTGCCGTCTGCACTGCAGGAATAGGTGGTCAAGTAAGGTGCTTGATGCTCATTACTGTGAAACCTGATTCTCTTTGGTTGGGCTCACTGAACACTCAGAATTTTTCACCTGAAGTCCGGTGTCTTCCCGTCCTCTGCACAAGAGAAACAGCCATACTGCTGAGGGTTCCTTGTACTGGAAAACTATTTAAAAGGATGATAACTGCTATGTGGAGGCACCAGTAGTTAAAAAAAATAGATGTAGATGACATGGGACTTGTTAACAGCCCTTTCTGGACACTCTTTGGACTCAGCCAGGACAGGTCTGTGACTCCTTAGGGCAACGTCTTTACAAGTCATTTAATGACATGCTCGAAATGTAACTACTGTGTGTGATTGTAGTTGGATAATAAGCAGTAAACAACAAGAGCTTTATAATGACATGTCTGAATGAGGTGTGTATTACTATGTGATGCCAGGGTCTAAAGAAGGAATTTCCATCAGAACTGTAAAAGCAGTCTAAAGGTCCAGGAATTAATTCAGTATTTTAAAAATCGAAATTTCAGTCTGTGTGTCCCATTGTGGTTCTGCAGGGAAACTGTAGCCCAGTCTTCTCATGTCTCATTTCTCCTTTTTGAGCTGAACCTCCCACAGTGCACCACAGAACATGACTTTGTATTACAATCCTCTTTTCTCTTGGCGTCCAGCTGGGAGCATGACTGACAGAGATGAACCAGAGCACAGTGCATCAAAACATCATTGCAGAAGAGAAGTATTTCCTCCTGCTTTGGGATTTTTCCCAAATGCTGAATTTTTAAAATGAAAACTCTCAAGTAGCTAAACAGTTTCCTTTGAGAAAAGTTCTTCTGTTATTTTTAATTGCTTCTAATACCCATCTCTTTCCAAAGACAAAACACAGACTCAGAGATAATGGTTATCTTTCAAGGTGATCCAGCTTGAACACAAGTGCAAAACAAGCTCGTGCAGCAGGTTTATTACATGAAATCAGAAGGTCACTGAGTGAAAGCACTGAACTGTCTCTTCTGTCAAGCGTATATATATGGGGTGGATCTCGAGTCCTGAAATATAAAAAAGGCCATTTTATTTTCTGAGAAAGGAAATTGCTTAAGTGTAGTTAGAGTACAGAACAATGACTGTGAGGGTAAAAATCATGAGGCCTGGGTTTACTCCGCTTCAGACTGCTTCAACAACATAACAATTCCTCCTCTGCAAAATGGGGATAGCATGGGAGCACTGGGAGGCCAACTTCAAATCTGTGAGACACTCATCTAATATAGCAGTACAAATACTAAAAATACAAGGAATTTACCTACTACTTCAACTTCACAAACACAATAAGAAATTAGTTTGATCATATTACAGTAAAAAAAAGGGGTCTTGGCTTTTTATTTATATATTTCCACCTTTTTCAACTTTCTCCTTTACACCTTTGACAGAAATGGGACAAGATGCTAAGCTGTGGTAGTCAGCACATGGAAATCCATGTCATTAAACCAGGTAATAATTCAGGCCCTGCACACGAACAAAGGCTGCTCTTGAGGGCTTCAAGTTCAGGATTTCTAGCTCCCACAGTGATGTAGTGGTACATCTTGCCAAAGTTCCAGCATAAACATCTGTATTGGCTGTGTCATCAGTTTGTTTTCGGAAATAGTATTGACTTGTCCTCTTCTATTCATAGCTTGATTTGGTAACAAAGTATTTGCCCTGCAGAGTTGAGATAACACTACTTAAGTTGTGTAGTGGACAACAACCAACCAAATTGCAGCTGGAAATAAAGAACCTGAAATTCTGCGTTTTTTAGGAATTACACTTCTTCCTGTATCAAAACATAAGTTTCCTTCTTCCTCTGTGCTGGAGGGGTTAAAGACACCACTGCTTTTCCCCTCCTCTTAACAGGGATTTCCAACAAGTAAAATATGTTCAGAGTCAATTGAAGTCTCAGTCTTTAATGAATAGAAAATATTTTCCTCAGAATTTAGATGTTCCAGGGACTACTGCTACCTGATGTCCTGCTGAACACATTTCCCAGGACTACATTTTTTATTCCTGGTCATATTTTGCCTTCATCTTTTGAGGACAAGGACACATAATTTTCCTTGCCTTATGAGCAACACGCCAGCATCTCTGGTGTGGCTCTTGCCCATCCATACGTGTTGCTGATCTCAGTGGAGCCAGACGCAGGGAGGGCTCCAGGGCATGTCCCAGGTGAGCAGTCATGTCTGCAGTTGT
The DNA here is from genome assembly GCA_013397175.1 of Platysteira castanea. NCBI lineage: Eukaryota > Metazoa > Chordata > Aves > Passeriformes > Platysteira > Platysteira castanea. The sequence continues at coordinate 587,518 of VYXC01003864.1, read as the reverse complement.
GCACCCATGGTGGGAGGGAGTGGGCCTGAGACAGCCGTGCAGAGTAGAAATGTTCAGGTTTCCACCAGCCCCCAGGCCAACACAGCCCCACAGGATGTAGCCCTGGCAACAAAGCACTTTCACTGCACTTTCACTGCTCACAAGGCACCTGCGTGCAAAAGACTGGAGGCTGGCAGCTCTGTATCATCTATCCTGTTTCTCTTCCTCATTATCTTATTTTTTTCTTTCTCTCTCTGATCCCGGCCTAATCTTTTAATACTTTGTTGTGGTTTACGTGCACCCACATTCCCACTGATGAACATACACTGTCAGTGAGCTTGAGGAGCAGAGTTCACAAGCATGACCCAGGGCACACTTAAATACACTTAAGTTTTCTGCAAGTACGTTGTTATGTGGATTGTTCTGCTGTGGTACAAAGAAATCAGGCTCTAATCTGAGACACGTTCTCAGCAAAGCTATTTCCAAGTCCTCCTCCAACTATGGGTTGAATAGAGAGGTGTCAGTCAGAGAGCTATGCAGCTCCTCCTCACAGGCTGAGTGTACCAATCACCCAGATGATTGTATAGTATATAATATGCATAATATTTATACACACATCTTGCCAAAATTAAACTTAGTACTCTATAAGGTGAAGAAAGGCTTGGTTTCTGGTGTTGGGGTATTTTTTTGAGAGACAGAGATGGGGGAAGAATCAGCAAGAGATTAGAATGCAGTTGGTTGTGTAGAAGTCATATGAGTCAGAAAAAAAAGAAAGAGATTAAGAGATTCGTAAAATAACCTGATGAACTGTATCTCTATTTTCACTGTAAAGTTTTGGAGACATTGTGATGGCTGAAGACGGAAATCAGAGCTGTCTTTTGGCACTGCACAGAGATGGAATGCCAGCATTCAGAGCTAGAAGGTAACTCCAGTGACAGAGTCCTGAAGCAAAGCCACATGCAGCACCACGTCAGGATGGCACGGCGCTGGGGTTCATCCCTCAGAGCAGAGGAGTCACTGGAGTCCGTGTCTCTTGCACCACGGCTTGTTGGTTTGATGACTCTGCTGGGACAGGGGAGGCAATATGAGTAGATGCTGGCCAGAATCTGTAAGCATGCAGGGGTTTTTCTTTCTGTCCCCCGTGATAGTCTCAATGGGCATCTACTAATTCTGTGTTGGCAGAGTTAAACTACAGTACAGAATATGTGAGCCCAAAACCAGGGAGTGAGCCCCAGGCTGTAAGGTGCTTCCTCCTCCCAGCTAGCTAGTTTTACAGGGGTTTCTTGCATTCTCTCAGCTACTTAAGAAAGCTTCCATGTGCACCTCAGGATGGGATCAGGATGCAGGCTCTGAATACAAAGGTTTTGTATGGTATGTAAACCACAAACTCTCCTGACAGACAAGGTCAAGTCAGGATGGCATGAGAACATGGCTTAAATGCCACCTAGCTTGTGTTCAGGCACTTTATTCAATCATGGCTTAAATTCTTCAGTCTTCACATTTTCATCAGCTGGGAAGAAACAGCTGAGAGATGGTACTGCCTGTTCCATAATTGCAAATGTAAATCTTTCTCGTGATGTTATTAAACTGTAGGTGCGTGATTCCTGAAGGAACATTGTGCCAGGAAAAACAAGGCCAGGCTTTTCAAGCATGCATCTCCTTGTGTCAGTGGTGAAACAGACTTCCCTGGTGGGAAACATGTGTTTGATTAAGCCTAATTATACCTTCTGGCTTCCAAGAACAGGCTTTATGTTAATGCGAGAGGAGATACAGTCGCTGCCCCAATTCACAGCCAAGAGCACTTCCCCACTGCAGTAACTGGCATGATCTCTAACTGGCAATACTCACATTCTCGCTTGCTCCTCACGCATCTCAAATACACCATTATATCACAGGCACATCACCGCCTTGTATCGCTCTCGGACGTGGCTGTTGTAGCACCACCAGGCAAATTATGTGTTTGTGCACTTCAAAGCCTTTCTTTCCATAGAAAGTGTTGTGTAAGAGTCAAAATTCTTCTGGAATAGGCACAGGTGGCCCCTCCCTTCTAGGGTCATTTCTTTCTCATATGCCAAAGCCAAGCTCAGATGAGGATTTGGAAACACTTCTGGGGAAAGGAGGGGAAGCATTTCCTTTTTGGGCTTCTGCCCTTATCTTTTCTGTTCTTGGATAGCTGTACAATCTGATGGCTGTAGAAGCCAGAGATGTTCTCTGAGATAGCCCCCTCCCGGGGCTAGGCAAAGGCCTGGGCTGCTGAATAGTCTCTTTGACAGCTGATTTGAAAACAAACAGACCTTAAAATAGTATTTCTGCCATTGCATTGGCTGCAGAGTTTCAGCCCTGTGTTGAATTGGACCAAGCAAAAGGAACAAAATAAGCAGTGCTGAAATGACTCTTCTGCCTCCTTTGTCCAGCATATTATTCCAATCTCTACAGCTTTGGATGTTTCTATTTCCCCCTTTCTTCTTTATGGCTCTTTTTTTTTTTCCTATGTCCTTTCTCTCATCACTTCTGCAGCTCTCCCGTGAGATGTTCACTTTCTTCTTCTGAACACCTGAAGTGCCAGGCAAGACTTGAGAGATTGGGAAAATGAAAAGAAGAATGATGCAAAGGACAAAAACACTAAGGCAAAGAGGAAAGGGACTTTTTTTTTTACTTCGGTGCAGAGCTGTCAAAGCATGAGTAAAACTAACATGGAGAGTGTGGAGAGTGCAGGCATCTTCAGTACCTCCCTGCCACATCCTCTTTGCATTTCTACCCAGCAAGCCACTAGTCTGATCAAAACCTGCTTCAGACCCTTCTCCTGTCACACCACCAGCAATAAAAGTTCTTCTCTGTCTGCGTGCTCATCTCAAACTCACCCACTGGCTCCAGGGGGCTGCCTTCACCCCCTCTTTCTACCTCAGGGAGAAAATTTATTTTTGCCTGATTGTTTATGTAAAGTCTTTATTTGGTAGAAGTCTTCCAGGACACAGACATACACACAAAACAGGCAATCTCAGAATTTTCTTCTCTTTCCTAATTTAGGCAGAAAAGAAAACCTTCTCTGCCACCTTAACCCTTTAGATACACTGAGCTTTGAAGGAATGTTACCTTTTTGGAGGGATTATGCTATCTCTCCAGTTACAGCATCAACCCCAGAGCTTGTCCGAGTGCATGTGCTGACCTGCCTCAGCTTTGTCTTCCACTTTCCTCCCTCGTGGCTCATCTACAGACTTGGAACACCACTAACATGCTTGGCAAAAGAGCCATGAGCTGGATTAGCTGGGCGTCCCCTCACCATGAACAGGGTGGCTACCACTGAATGTCTGCAATTCTTCACATGCACAACTACCTATTATCTCCCAAAAGTAGTGTGCTGACATTATTTGAGATAATTATGTCTAACATACATCTTAAACATTTTGATTACCACAGCAGCTCCCACTGAAACCTCCAGCAAAGCTCACCCCTTGGCTTTACTGGGAACGGGGCCCAGCCTGACACTTGCTTGAATGTTGACTTACACTTTTTGTTCTGAAAAACTGGGGAAAACTGCCTGTGAAGCGCACTTTTTTCATCCAGTTAGAAAATTATATGATTACTTCTGTTGGACATTATCTGAAAGTGTCAGAGTGCCTCGGCCTGGCTAACAAGATTGTACCACCTCTAGCATGACAGTACATCTGGACTAGAAACTGATCTGGTGCCAGAGGACCATGGCTTCTGGACAGCCTGGAAGGAAAACAGGCAGAAAATCCTGAATACTTTCAGGAAAGAATATAATCAGCTTAAAGACAGGATTTTTTTATTGCAATAACAAGAAATTCAGCTTTGCAAAGTAAGAGTTCCCTTCTAGTCCTGCATTCCCTCTTCAGCACATTAATGATCTTACCTCAGTGTAGTGCAAAAAAGAAAAGCCAATATATTCTCTTTTGCATCTGTTCTGCCCTTGGGAATTCTGGATTCAAGTGCTTTGTGTGCAGGAGTGGTACTAATGAAGTCTGCTTATTTGGCTTTAATCTAGTTCATGAGTATGTCTGTGACTTTCCATTCCTGTACGACCAGTGGAGCCTTCAGCATCCCATTTGCTTCACTTTTCAGGTCTTGCAGGCAAGAGGTGTCTGAGAAAGAAGGTGGCTGTCTCCTGCGAGTCCCTGGACACCAGAGCAGCCTTAAACAACTCTAATAGTAGAGTACACCCTCATGCCCACAGTTCCTCCTCCACAGGAAACAAAAAAACACATGAGGCTGCCACAAGGCTCACATTCAGCCCCAGCAAGAATGACATGGGGATGGGAAGTGAGGGCGCCGCGAGCATAAAGCAAGAGTCTTAGCAAATGCCTCTGAGCTACTTTGCTTATCAGAGAAGAGAAATAATTTGAATTATAATACTGGTTGGCTTACTGTTTTAAATCAATGCCACCTAGTAGTCAAATTTTTTTCTGAGTCTTTTTTAATTAATAGGGTATACAAATGAGTATTTAAACAGCCTAAAGGGTTTCTGCCATTTCATTCAGAACTCAGAGATCAAATGCACCAAAATAAAGATTTCATCACAAACTTCATTTTTTTCATCGTCTAATTATAAAGAGCAATGGTAGAGTTTTATTCTTGTTTATATACTTTAAAAGTGCCCTTGGCACATTCCCTGTTAGCTCTCCGAAAGCAGACTGATAAGGTGGTGCTTCGCCGTTGTTGACAGGAGATAGCCCGGGACACACTGGGGAAGGTCACAGTGGCAGGGCCGAGTACTCAGCCCTCCCTCACAACAGAGGCATTGAGGCTGAGTCTCCTTGCCTTGAGACACAGCCTCAGGGAGCACAGGACTAGGACACAACCAAGCTCTCCCCTTTTCTGATGGCTATAGAGAACCAGTTAAAATCAGCACACCAGAGCTGGAGGGATCAGTGCTGCACCCCCAGCTGGGTCCTTGCAGGCAAATTACAACAATGTTCACGACTCGTGGAAAATGTAGGAGCTATTCCCACCAAACTTTGAACATTATCAGCTGCTATGACCATAAATGGGGTAAAAGATGCTTGGAACTTTGTACTTTTCTGAGTCTCTGTAAATACGAGCAAACTACACTAGATAGCAAAAGGCGCAAGATTGAATGATACTGTGAATTATCTTTACATTCTTCTGTATATTTATCTATTAACACAGTGCATTAATTGCCATTTTAATACAGACAGATTATGGATCAATGACTTTGTGTTCTCAAAAAAAAAAAACCACAAACTGTTCAGTTACATAACCAAGATTTTATCCAGATGTTGGTTTTCTTCTCTTTACAGAAAAATTAGTTACGATTTTATCAGATTGGTTTCTGTGTTAAGTACTTAGTAGCTGGTGAAGCACACTGTAATTCAGGTGATTTGCCAACATGGTTCTATTTCCTGACTTTTTAACAAAAGAGGAGAAGCATTTTTCATTGCTTTGCTCTGGGAGCAGCAATGTAATAACTATCTTCACTTCAGTCATTAATTACCTCATTTTTAACCCACTCATAGTTCTCTCCGGTTTGATCTTGTTCATCACAGTCTAAAAGAGGCCTCCAAGTGAGGCTTGACCTCACCATGGTGGTCAGTGCCTTGGCATTCCTCATCTTTGCTGTGCTGTCAGATTCACAGCCACTGCGAAATGCAGGCTTCTTGCATTGCTGCCACTCAGGTTTGTGTACATTTCTGCTTCATTCAACATCACTACCAGATGTGCAAACCCCAGTGCAAACCCCCTGGTCTCATTCTGTGTCAGGGGATGAAAAGATGAGACTTGGAGAAACCATTCAGAGAGCCCTCCAGAAAGCCTTAATGGACGGGACATGGCAGGCAAGGTGAGAGCAGAAACAGAGCCGGGGGGGTTTGGAAACCCAGTTTAGTTACACCCTCTTGAAGGGATGCACTCTGCAGGTGGAAGAGTTTTTCAGATTTTTGAAGACTATAAATGTAGCAAATTGCTACATAAGATTACCCAAGAAGAGTCACAGTCTTAAGCACAAGTGGATTGAGGGGAAGGTGAAACCAGTGGCAGGTTGTGGTGTTGGATTTGCAGTGTGACAAAACCAAAACATTTTGCCATTGGCAAGGCAAAGCAATTTTTGAGGGAAAAAAAGTAAACTCTACTTTTGTTTGTTTTCAAAAATCATCCCTGTTTTTGTGGTGAAAACCTAATTTGTCAGTGAGTTTGGGATTTCTTGGAAAAACACCAAAACCCACTAAATCCTCAAAACATTAATGAGATACAGCATTTCACATCTCAAAAAACAGAGTGCAAGTGGCTACAGAACAGGAAGCTGATTCTTGGGTATTGCAGGAATAAGGAGTGAAGGAAGGAATGCTCAATCCACCCTACCAGGCAGGCACCCTGCCCCTGGCTAGAAAATTTTAATCACATAGGGTCCCTGCCAGAGTGATTCAAGGAAAATTTCCTCCCAGTCTCTGCCCCAGCTGAACAAGCCAGCTGAGCAGACTAAAAGGGGCAGAGGAGCCAGCTCCAGCACAGGGGGCACTGGCACCAGTCCGGTTCCTGTGCTTGTGGCGAGCTGGGTGCAGAGCAGGGCAACCATGGCTGTATTCAGCTTCCTGGGACACCTGCCTGACAATAAGACCTGTGAACACAGAGCCAGCACCATCCCCACACTAGAAAAAGTGTTGGTGTTGGGGAAATCCATACTTACAGAGGAAGCTGCATTCATTTCTAAACTTCAGAGTTGCAGGAGGAGAGTAGCAGGAAAGAAACACTGACCCTTTCTGTAGGTTGCCAGGTCCATGCGGCCGCTGCTCCAACCCTCTTGCCTGTCTCTGGTGGGATTTATGGTGAATGTGGCAGATTAGGGAGTGAATGTGCAAAACTTTGAGGGAAGTGGTAACCTTCAGCAAGGAGAAACTCCTGTGTAGCTGAAGTGCCAAAATCTCCCATCTAAAGACTGGCTTCCCCCTGCAGATGATCATCAGCAAACCCTTTCACATCACCTCCAGTTCCCAGTCACCTATTCCTGCCCATTCTCTCCAAATCCAACTTTTCTCTCAGTCCCTCTTCCCTCTTGAGGAGCAAAGCCCACCTCTCTCCTGTGCTTGCTGCTCCTGGGATGTGGTGAGGGCGAACACCTGGGAAGAAAGGGTGGGACCAGGGTTCACAGAGTATCCTGAGTTGGAAGGGACCCACAAGGATCATCGAGTCCCACTCTCAAGTAAATCTCCTGTACAGAGATTGAACCCACAGCCTGGGTTTTATCAGCACCATGCTCTGACCAGCTGAGCCAGCCTCAGGGTCAGGGTCCTGTTGCCTTGCCAGCAATGAGGCTGCTAATCCTGGCATGTGTGCCAGGAGCTCATGGCCACTGCTCTGGCACAAATACTTGTAGAAACGGCTGTCAGGCAAGCACATCATCCTTGGGGACTGCCTGCAGCAAGGGGATGGGGCTTTGTGAAGCCGTAGCCCTGCCTCCTGCTCGATGTAAGCCGACCATGATCCAGCAGCCACTGACAGGCACTGTTTGCTCCTCCAGGTGCCTCCTCCAGCAGTGACACCACTGGAAGCATGCAGGTAAAGGAAGATAGGCTCAGCAGGGAGCAGGTGTGAGACCAGAAGTGCCAGCCAGACTGTACAAGTACTTGGGAGTCTAAAGATCCTGACAGGTGCCTGTGGAATTGGGAAGAGCTCTGGTTGCAGTTCTGTTCCCCCATCACCATGCACTACGCTTGTGTTATGTTACATTTAGGACATTCATCAATGCAAGCCGTGGAGCAAGAGCATCCCCCCTCACAGGGGTGCCTTTGGCTGCAGAGAGCCCTCAGACACTCCTCACTGAGCAGCCAGACCCAGTCCATCCCTTGGAGACTGCCCAGCTTCTGGAGGCTGTAGGACCCCAAGGGAGGCCCAGGAGCCCAGCATGTCTCCTGTGGCATTGCTTCCCATGACCCAGTGGCCCTCTGGAACAATTACATCAAGCTGCTTCTGTCCTGCATCCCAGGGGAGGGGGCAAATTTTGAGCACTGCAGGCAGCTGTGGGAGCCTGTGGATTTGCAAATCCTCACATTTATGTAGGAATGGCAAAGTCAGTTGTACATGTTTCATGCACAGGACAGATGCTGTCCGGAGAGTGAGTGAATGACTGCCTGTTTTGGCTAGGCTGGCTGCACTTGTAAGCAAGCATCTTGCTAAATGGTGAGAAATTAAGACAGTTGAACCTTTGTTAACCAAAAGCTGGAGGCAAAGCAGGAATTTCTAGCAGCGCCTTTTCAAGCAAGGTCAGAACATGTGACAAATCTGTCCAAACACTTAGTGCCAAGTTTTATGGGGCAGGTAAAATAGTTTGTATTACTTCAAAATTCAGAGTGAGGATTGCAGATTACTCTTGCACTGCTTATAAACCCAGGTAAACTCCAGGAGTGTTAGTGGGTGGACCAGGTCCAAACTTAGTAGTACTTTAGGACTTCCTCAATTTGTGTGCACCTGGGTGATGTTTAATAAGCTGTCTTTAAGTTTTAAGTAGCACTCTTTTTTATTTTCCTTTTTTAACTGGATGTGTTTCTGCCAGGGCACCATGTCTCCCCTGCATAGTAGCTATTACCTTTCACAGATTTCCATCCCACAGGTACCTTAAAAGCCAGCCTAACTTACATCACTGACATGAGACTCTTTGCCAGCACACTTGCTGTTGCCATTTTCTCTTAAGGCTTGGCTGTGGAAGGTTGATGGATTAACATACCCATCTCCAGAAACAGGAGAAGGAGCATCAGTCACTCCTGTGTCTGGAGCGGGGGAGGAAGCAGGGCAGGGGTCCCATCTTCAGCTTATCTTTGGTGAAACATCTGTTTATCTCTATATGCTCCTCTGGCTGGGCAGAAATTCCAAGAGGATTCAACTACTTACTTGCTTGTTAGGATGCTGATGGGATTTGAATCCGCGTTCTCTGAGGATATGGGTCTCATTCCTCTGCCCGAGCTGCAGGGCAGGGGTCTGATTGTCAGGTGGGAGTGTTTCTGCATACAGTGCCTGTGCTTAAAAGGGAGAAACCCCAGCCCAGGTACCCCTCAGAGCTGGGAGTGTGCCAAGCTCTTTCCCAGAAGGGAAGCCCAAAGGCACTCCCATAATACTTAAGCACTGTTTTTGTTAAAACTAGTTAAAACCACAAGCTTGAACAAGATAGTTTCTGCAGCAAGAGAAAGCATGAGGTGAGACATTGGGCATAAACTCCCTCATCCCCCATATAGCCTGACAACCACAACTCCTCCACTTTTCAAGGCCTCCTGCCTTGCAACAAACTTATGGCTCCTCAGTGGCCTCTGGAAAAAAAATCTTTCCATCGCTTCTGCCTGCATAAGTTCTCCTTCTGGTCTGTGCACCAGAGCAATCCTTGGCCATCTTCTGTGCCATGAGCTCCACCTGTCTCTGGGAGCACAGGTCCTGCTTCCCTCCCCACTGCTCAGCCACAGCTTTTGGAACACAGCACTGACACAGCACTCATGTGGGTCTCTCTCCACCAGCACTCCCAGGGATGTGTGGTGACAGCTCTGCAGGACAGGCAGCGCAGGTGTCAGCCGTGCCACACTTCCAGCAAACCAAGGGATCAGAGATTTGGGCTCTCCCCAACATCGCTGGTCTGTACGGCCTTTACAGAGACGCCTTTCAGAGGCCACTGGGCCAATGCAACATTCCCCTTCCAAGAGTCCCTCGTGGGTACAGTCACCCCCTTTTCCTTAAGCATAAGGGTTGTTGAAATACACCCATGGCATTTCATGCACTGCCCCTTCACTTAGCCTTCCTGGGGGGGTTCTCCAGTGCAGGAGACTGCAGCAACCAGTGGAGAGGGGCTGTTGGGAAAAGCCATGGGAAAAAGGGAGATAAAACCAGAAAATAAAAGTCAGATTTGCTGCTGCATATAAAAGAACACCACAAAAATGTGTTAACAGAGCAGTTGCACAGCAGGGTTTTCCCATGTCTATGGCATATGGAAACTTTATCAATCGCTTCATCAGCACACAAAGTTCTGACCCAGCTGTGGTGCTGCAACACAGCCAAAGCTGTTCCGGCTCATGAGGGAACCTCCCACCAAGGGGCTGAGCAGCGCTGGCACTTGGCACCAGGCTGTTGCACTTCATTCATCCAGCAAGACATCTGCAACCTCGCCATTCCAAGGTTTTCTGCTATGATGCTTTTTGAATGAAAGCATATTGTTAAGAAGAATTGTTGATTCACACCATTCGAAAACATAGAACTATATAAAATTTTCTTCTACATGAAGGAAGTGTCTTTTCAGAGAGATAAATCCTGGTCTCCTGTCCTCCAGTGCCAGTGGGAATCTGGCATATCACCACTGAAGCCATGAGCAGCAGCAAGAACAGCAGAATATTTAGAGATAGTTCTGCCTTGTCCATGTCTTCTCATTGGCATAGAGACGTTATGTCAAAACCCACATATTTAAACTTGAACATATTAGAAAAAGTCAGTGTATCAAGAATCAAATTGTTCTTGTAAATAAATACACTCTGATCTGCAGTGTTCCATTTGCAGTGCTGTATTTTTAGTGTACACCTTCACGACTTGAATCTTAACCTTTTTTTTCATTGAGGGTTGGGATTCTCCTTTCAAGCTTTGCAGCTAAAGCACAACTTTCCCACAGTGCTAAGAGGCAGGTGTGGTGTAACTGCTGCTCAGGACTGCTGTGGTTTTACCACTGTCTAAGGGAGACACGTTTGATTTTCTGAGCTGCCAGCCCTCAGAAGCTCTGACATGCACCTCTTCAGGGCCAGAGTTACAAGTCAGGTTGCACCACCATGAATTGGCCTCACAAGAATCTCAATTATCTCCTACTCCTTGCAGGAGACGGGCAGGAACAGGTGTAACCTGAAATACTTTGGATACTTCCAACTTCAATCAGTAAGAATTCCCCAGTCTGGAGCAAAAGCAATGGCTGAGGTTGGGATGGCCATATTGACATGTTCAGGAAGACTGTGTCTTGATCAACAGCTGCTCAGAAAAACTTGTAGTTCTGTTCCCACGGCCAAATGTTTCTGCTCTGACTTGTTTGACTAGCCCCCAGCTAACACATTTCATTGGAATTGACTGCCAGTCAATTCCAATGAGCTCTTTAAGAGGCTCTGAGTAGCGAGTGACCCTTGATTATAAGAGACAGGCAACTTGTTTCTGTAAAGTCTTTCCTTGGAAGATCAGAACATACTCAACTCACTCTGATTTCCTCATGTTTTTGCTCTGCATGTAAACTTAACTGATTTATACTAGGAATATCCAGTAGTCCTACAGCAATTGTTACTTATTCCTTCCAGCTCTAAAGCAGGAAAGCCAAGTCTCTCTAGTGACACCACATTGCTACATGACATGTGTCTGTCTCTTGGAAATGGAAAATACGTGGTCAGACCCATAGGCTTTTTCTCCAAAAAAGGTGAGAGGATCTCTACTTTTGTTCAGGGAAGTGTGCTTCTCTAGAGGGTGAACCAAGAGAGAGAACAGCACGACAGGGAACTCAGTCATTATTTGTCTGCGTGCCACTCTGAGAAGAAAATGGGAGGAACAAAATTTGAAGACAGAACAATTTCTCTGTTCCTTCGAAGTGCATGCTCCCTTAAAAACTGCTAGACTTCTCATAGGTAACAGCATCTGTATCTTCATGGTCCCCAGACTGTAAAGATTAGATGCAGGTGAGGCTTTGTCTCTCCACATTTAAATAGCTACCTGAATCCAGACCCTGGAGAACAAGGGTATTACATTTCCCAGATCATAAGCCAAGAAGAGTGTTTTTAGGGGAAAACATGCTACTCTATATAACACCCTGTGAAAATCTTCTTAAACCTACACAACACAAAGAGCCTGTGCTCTCCTTGACACAAAGGGAGGTGTCTAATGATGCTAAAAGACAAACTAACATTATAGAATAAACAGGGAACACAATGGTACTTGAAGGAAGACTGTGACAGATAACCCCATCACTGAAGGGTTATAAAAAAGGTCATCAAGAAGTTACTTGTCTTGTAGGAGCTTGTTTATGAAACAAGAGCTGTAAACCACAAGCTGTGCAGAAGCTGAGAACCTCATCTGAAGATGTGCTGCCCTTTTCCCCTCAAGAGCAGCAGGCCCTTAGCAGCAGACAGCACGTGATCTCTAAGCACACCGCAGTGCCCTGCTGCTGCCTTAAGGTCCCAGGCAGCAACTCCCACGTTACAGTCAATTAAAGGCAGATTCTGCCTATTAGGTGTTCATGGGCCCCATCCAATTAAGTCTGACTAATGACATCTAGGAACCATTATATGGAAACCCTGGATCAACAGGTTATTTTTAAGAAGAGAAGGAGATTATTAAGAAAAATCTCTGAAGACCAAAGTCCCTGGACTGACAAATACTCCAGCTATATTAAGAGAAACTGATCCACAAAGCATGTCTCATGCTACTTTGAATAAAGGACTGCTCACATGCTGTGCCCTAGAAGCAAACAGAAATGTGTGCTGACTCACCTGACCTCTACACTCCACAAATTGGAACCTGATAAATTCCACTTATCTGTGTCAAACCACAGCCACACTGCCACTGAAAAGACCACCGTTTGATACTGCACTGACAGCACTGCAAATTATTTACTATTCCCCAAATCTGTCATGAGCCCCAAGAGTGGTTCCTCCATCAACTCTGCCCATTTTCATGTGGTAAACAGTGACATTTCCCCTGCTTTACAACTGAAGCTAAAAATAGCATCTTTCATTTCATAACTTCCTGAACTTTATCAGAAATGTGTTTAATGCAGCAAGCACCAGCACTGGGAACAAGCTGCAGGTATGAATAGCTGTGAAGAGCCTACACAGGACCAAAGTAAATTAGGCATTGAAACAATCATCTCCCTCTTCAGGAGAAGATGATGCTTTGAGCAGATTACAAAATACGACAAATTGCAAACCAACACACCCCCTTTAAAAAACACATTTCCAAGAAAACAATTCAAACAGTAGTCAAAATTTGGGGGGTTTTTTTGTTCATTTTTTTTCTCATATTTTATTGAAAGAAACAAAACAAAACAAACACAAGAACTAAGATTGGTGTCCCTCGTCTCATCTCCAGAGCAGTCCTTTAGAGTCAACAGCTAGAAGTTCCTCCAAGTGCAAAGGCCAAGAGAGACCACAGTGCCACAATACCAGAGATTCTAAGGGACAAGAATAATAAAATGCTGTCAGGCTGCTTATATTTATGGCTTAATTTTGTGTTTATTAAGCCCTTAGATTCTTTTCCAAACCACGTCAAGCCACAAATTCACACTTCATGAGCATTGCTGTCACCACCTCACAAGAGGAGTGCACTTTGAACCCGGAATTCTTTCCCACTACCAAGCTTTCAACTCAGCTGTAGAAAAAAACCCACATCCATCCCACTCCTGAGATTCTGCCTCCCTCTCATCAAGCCCATTAGAGCTGGCTTACAGTTCATTAAGATTATCACCTGTCTGTTATGACAGCACTTAAGTAGTTCTGTGCTGTTCACGGTGTAACACTCCCAGGTTAACCATGATCAAGATTAAAGTCCAGTTGCTGAAAGCTCATGAGCAGCCACCCAGCAATCAGCAAGCAAACCTGCTTCTGAGCCCCCTGCTCCCCCGAGGGGCTGGCAGGAGGACACTGCAGATCAGTGGCAGGCTGCTGCTCTGCCAGGGCCTCGGACCTGAAAGGAATGCTTCCCCTCTCCCCATTCCCGCGCTCCCGCAACTCACTGCAGCAGGCAGTTCACGCCCGGCGAGTGCCTCCAGTGGCGATAGACGGAGACCTGCAGGTGAGGGTGGTGCCTGTAATCCCGCAGGACGAGCTTGACGCTACAATGAAAGCACAGCTTGAGCCGCAGGCTGCTCACAGCACCCCACAGCTCAGGGCAGGAATTTCTGTCCAAGAGCTGCCACAGCAGAGAGAGGGTGGGACGAAGGCCTGGATCAGAGGAACAAACGACTGAAAATTAGGACTTTCTGATCACTTACTGCTTGTACCGATTGGAGAGCAGAATGAACTGGTTCTCTGAAAGCCGTCTGACATCAAACTGACGAGATTTAAACTCTTGGTAAATCTGTCTCTCAGTCAGCCCTGGCCAGCCTCGGACATGAACAATCAAGGCAGGGGGATGACGGCAGGGAGCATCTTCCCCAGAAAAATTCTGGAAAATGGACAATATTGAGACATATCTGAATTTGGAAATACTATAGAGGCACTACTAAAATAATCAGAAAATATGCAAAACATGACAAATAAATGACAGGTTGTATAATACAGCTGTTGGTGTAAATTTTTTTTTGCCCCAAGATTCATATAAATATCGTCATAAGAGCAAACTGTCATGACTACCATGGAGAAACTACCTGAGAAACAGCAATGTAAACTGACTAATGCCACCTTACAGAATAAAAGTATGCATGCATTTCACAAAGCAGAAATTCAACTCATTGGACATTTTAAAAGGTCCACTGTGTCACTTGTATGACGACAATTTCTGCCAAGGTGGGCCCCAGCACCGGTGGATTCCTCTTCTCTAATGAAGCCATCAAGGAGGCTACTGACCTATGCACCCCACAAACAGGTCACAGACCTCCAGTTCATACGCACAATGCTTGAAACACCACCTCGGATGAAATTCACTTTGTTCACGTGCTCAGCTAACACGGTGAGATACTGCGAGAAAGAAGGATCAGCCTCCATGGCATCACTAAATCAAAAAAGAAAAGAGAACAAAGTTTTGTTTCTCCAGTGCTGCACTGCTACACAGTGTCAAGCTCTTCAACTAGTGACAGAATAGATATTTCAGATCTTAGTATCTTCCTACAGAAGTCAAAAAGCCGCAAGAAAAGGGAAGGGACCTGAACTGAAGGCACTGATTCACAGAGATTTCAAAAATGGAAACTAATGGAAAATTATTTGACCCTTACCCAAGTGAACTGAACTTGAGAGAGCTTGTTCAAGAATAAAGAAGTCACAATGTCATTTCCCAACCTCTGAGCCATCACATGGCCCCTGATTTCATTTTTAAAATGTCAGCTTTGACATAAAACTACTACTTTCAGATTTATAAAATAAAAATCTAATTAGAACATGACATTTCCAATAACACTTTCTTTTGTCCAAAAGGAAGGCCAGTCTCCGAAACAAAAAGTCAGCCAGAGCAAACGGAAGACTGTTTTCCATAGGACCCATCCATGTAATGCAATTTTCAGTCAACACTTAAACATGACTCACTCTGCGGATCTGCACAGTAGCAAATGAGCTGACATAAGAAGAACTGGAAAAAGGAATAATGAGGCGGCATTAGAACAAAGCTAGAGAAACAGAGCTAAATACATAGAAAGCAAAAATGCACTGAAGTGCAGCTAAGTTACTAAGAGCAACAGACTGTATATAAACAAATATTTCTGAGCATCAAATAGATACAGAGAAGGAAAGGATTGCCAAAGCCCTACACAAACTCTGAAGGAGTTTTTAAGAAGCATTTTACCTGAACCACAGAGAAATGCATCATAGCCTGCCTCATGAGGAGATTTCTTCTCAGCTGTAAGCGTCCAACAAAATCAAGAAGAAGTAAACACATTTAGCATTCTGTGTAAACTGCTGCACTGCAGAATCCTAATTCATCCGATCCACTGTTCTGGAGGTTCTTTTCCCCCTCCCCTCAGCTCTGTTTCCTTCCTCACCCAGAAAACTTTACACTCAGTAAAAATTCTGTGCTTCTAGCATACATTTTAAAACAACACCAAAAAAAAGGCAGAAGTTACATGAATGTCTGAAAAGCCTAGCAAGATGCACATTAAAAAACTGTAACTTTTATGAAAAGTCTAAACCAAACTGTGTCATCTGTGTTATTAATGGTATGGGAACCATTTCAAAGCACAGGAGGTCCTGTGCTGCAGGACACAATGCTGCCAGCAGAAGCCAGGAAACATCTGCCTCACAGCCCGTATCACATCATGTCCTGGACACAAGCTCCTGCACAGGCATCACTAACCCTGCACACCAGCCACCGAGCTCCTGCTACTTTGCCATTAGCTCCTTCTACTTTCCCTTCTGAGACAGCTGTTTCCCACCTCCCCTTGCCCCTTCCAAGGGCTGCTGACTCTGCACAGCCAAGTCAGGTTCAGTTCTGCCCAACATAATGTAAATGCTGTCTGTGCCTGCTGATGCAAACTTGCCCTGTGTTACCCTCAGCAGCTACCAGGGACATGCAGAACACACACCTCGGGAGCCCAGGCTTTGGGTCTTGACAAAAATGTGTATCAGCAGCTCTGGGCAAATTCAGCAGACCCACTGCCACTCACTCATGCTTTGCATGTGGACTTCCACAGAGTAAAACAAACCTCCTTTGATCTATCTGACCTTGAAGATTTGCTTAAGAACATACCGTATCTTGAGCAGCCACTTGCAAGAGCTATAACAGGGCACCGTGGACCTTTGGGATTTAGGTTGCTGCTGAAGACAAGTGGATGTGTAAGATTTTGGTCCTTCCTTAGTATGTCAGAGAAAAGTTACTGTTCTCTAGTAACCTGTAGCTTCATTCCCTAAAAAGCTACTGGAGACTTTAAAAGGAACTTTGGTAGGCCTCTATGAAAAGGCCAAAATACTTACTTGAGTAATATCTACCAGTTTTCTTCCTGAAAACTAACTCCTAAATACTTCCTTTGTCTCTTGCCTCACTCAAAACTTGTAAGCAGCAAATTTGATCTAATTGCATACAAAAAAAAAAAAGTAAGCAGGGAAACGAACTAAACTAAAACTGCAGGGAAAGGGGTTGACTAGATGGTTCTATTTGAATGGGGAACTCTGGAGGATAAACACATACCCCTGGAATGACTGAAATAAAAGAAAGAACAAACAAGCAGAATATGCACTCTGAAATTGCTAATAAACAAACAAAGAAAACCTCAGAATCCCAGTTCTGTTTTAAAAAAAATATTAATTTTGCACCTCCTTCTTGGGAGTAGGGGGTAATGAGCAGGCAAAATTTTCCTTTCTTTAGCAAAATTGACATGGAAAAAATTAATTCACAAAAGAAGTGTGAAATAAGTCTCCCACCACATCATGACTAAGCTTATGAGATACAACATCTATTCTGTGCTCCATTTGAACATTGCATTTTATTACTGCTTTGGGCTCAGTGCAGTCCTCTCTTAGGACAGGCATTTGAAATTAGGATGTATTTTCATCGAGAACTGAAATCATACTCATTTCAGAATATAACATAAGCAACATAATTCTCAAACTGGGTGTACGGCTGTCAGCAAACCATCTTTGTGACCAAGGAAATAATAGTGATTCAATATGAGAAGTGACTCAGAACAAATAATTTACTACGCCATTTCTTTGTAAGAAAAATGTGCAAATTCTCTGCTCTTCAATTTAGAAAGACGAGAGTCCAATTGAGAAACATTTGAGAGCAGGAAAAGTATGAACATAGGAAATGGCTGACTATGAAATACCTCTCCAAAGAAGACACAGGGACTGCTGAAAACTCTATTGCCCACCACTTACCTGCACAAAACTGTATATGCCTCCAAAAGACTAGATACTCGAGGAAACAAACATTTCTATAAAAGAAGAATATATGAGAAAACCAACCAAGACAGACCTTATGGTGAGTTCAATTACTCACATTGCCAATTCATTAGATGAAATCTAAAATTAGAACATCCCAAGACAACACTGAGAACTGGTTGCAGTTCTGTAACCACACTGCACTGAGGAAAGGTATCACCTCTCTTGGGTGAAACACAGGTTTGAACTTCAAACAAAAAGACCTGTGGATCTCACCTTCTGCACAGATTTTATTACAGTCTTGGTGTCTATGATGACAGGAAACAGGTTGTGAATGTTCCTTTTAAACTCCTCATAGCTTTCTGAAAGGAAAGCACACGTGGAAAAAGGGATCGTGAAACTGGGGAAAAGCCAATGGTATTGCAAAGTAATAGGAAGGAGAAGTGACAGCAGGCAACAACGCACTCTCCAGCATTTAGAGCATAGAAGAAGTAACCAGCCCTGCTGCATGCTAAGCCCTGCAGGTGTCTGTGGTGACAAATGGCCACTGCACCTCCTGTTCCACCCCCAGCGCAAAGGCAGCAGCCCGGGGCAGCAGCCACGCACAGCAGTACCTGGCAGGGGCCTGTAGAACTTGTCATGAAGATGCATAAGGTCCATAAGCATGTTGTGTCCCACCAGGGGCTACAAGAGGAATGTAAACATAAGAGCCATTGGAGCATATTTCTGAGCAGAACTCACAGATAAACAACACAGGCACACTCAACAGCGGTAACCCTTTCCTCCAGCAGACAGCATCCACACACACTCACACAGGAGTCATTCAGGCTGCAAGGCTCACAGGAGGACTACTGCCTGCAGGAAATCAGACGTGTGGACTCTCTGAGAGGGTATTGTCTCAGCAGCATTCTATTTTCAGTAGACCTAAGGAACTAGGTGGATTCTCAGTTCAGCTGAACAATGTTCCAGCCATCAGATTTATATGCTCACTCACAAGGGCAGGGACAGTCTTTGCTGCACATCACCCACAATCTTCTAAAGCTGAAATCCATTTGATAAGCTGCATACAGAATGTAAGAATTTCCAAACAAAGTCAGACCAATGGTCCACATGGTCCAATAACTGGTCTGTCGCATGCTGAAAAGCATAGCGTGCCCAAAGGGCATGAATCTGTTCAGCTTTCTTAGATGATGACTCAAACCATAACACCAGGATTTTTAATATTGCATTTAACACAGCAAATTAAAAAGAGCTGAAAAATGAGAGTAGGGTTAAGGCATTTTACCTTCTTGGCTTTAACAAGTATCTGGAAGAGGTTGGTGAAGCCCCGGGCAGACAAGAGAATGAGCTTTTTCTGACAGTGGTCATAAGAAGAGTTCTCCAGAAGCTGACGATGCTCTGGACTCACTTTTTTTACCATTACCTGAAAAGAACAGTCACTGAGTATCTCAGCCTTCCATGTCAGTTGTATGTACATTACTTACTGGGGTTCAGTAATGCTGAGGTCAAGTTCTGCTTCAAGGCACTGAAGGACAGAAAAACTGCATCCCCTGGGACCTCGGGACTGTCTCACTTCTATATGGAGATCAGTGCTCCAGTAACTAAACAGGCCTGCTCAGTGAGTCTTATCAGTGCTTCTCTACTTAAGAGGGTGATTCCTACCAAAGGGTTTTTCTGAGCACAAATGAACCTAATTCCATTTAACTTGATAACAATATGGTAAGTTCATGATACCAAAAACAGCAATCATACAAGATGAGTCCCCAAAGGCAATGCTTCAGATGAGAAGGCTGGGTAAATCTGACATTCTGGGGACACTGGTTATCAGACCAAAGTAGGACTAATGCAAAAAAAATATTTCTGCAAGCTAATTCTAAGCAACTGACTGATATCATACTCATGACCATGGTTAGAGAAGTCCACAGCCATAGTTTTAATACAGAAAATACTGCACCAAATGTAAAATACCAGTACTGAATAGCAAAACAGCAAATCACAGAGAGTAAAAGTCTTCAAAGCAACTTCATGGCAGAAGTAAACAAAGGAAAACCACAAAAAAGGCTAAAACTGTACATTCTTGTGGAAGTATTGAGTGAGTGACCTAATATTACATCTGAAGAAGTAGAGAAGGTGCCTCCAGAAGTGCTCTAAGCACAAGCACTTCCATTTAAAGGTCTTTTGTGGCTACAGGACAAACAGAAACCAGAGTTGCTCAGTTTTCTGTATCCCTTTTCTTAGGATCCCACAATCAACATTTCCTTTTGTCATTGTCTTCTCCTTCTCGACCCTATCATTAAAAGTACAAGCAACACTTCAGACTCCCTGCCAGAATGCCAGTCCTATCTGCCCAGAGAGAAATCCTCTTTTTAAAAGGTCCATATTTCCACCTCACCTTCTTGTCTCCAAGAGGTTCTGTCCAAACATTTTCGAGAGCCTGCCTCAGAACCAGCTGAACTTCAAGCACATGATACCCTACGACACACACACACACAAAAAAGAAGGTAAAAGCTTCAGAGGTGCAGACAAGCTTATTGAGGAAAACACATCATTCTTCTAGACAGACCGACTGACCATATATTTCTCCCACAACAGACAGAAAATATTCCTCAACATATGATCCTGGTATATTACCATACACAATGACAGAAAGAAAACAAAACTAACAAAAACCAACACAGACACACAGACACAAAAAAAAAAAAACCCACCCAGAGAAAAAAACAAAACACAAAAAACCCCCAAAAGTTGCAGTGAAAATTCCAGACAAATGAGCTTTTGTAAGGACACAGAGGAAAGGAAAAGATTAACTGAAGAGGGAGGAAGGCTACTACTCTGAAAAGGACATTGTCTGGTTTTGGACAGTTTCAGAGGAACAAACCCAGAAGCCAAGCACACAAGGGGTACCAATGCATTTTCCCCCACAGCTGATAAGGAACTAACCCAGTCCTTTTCTGAACAGCATTAAAAGAGACACCTGAATCAGTCTTCTTGCTTAAATAAATGTCTTTCTTATCACAGGTGCTCACCATTGCCAGATTCTATCAAAATATCAGTATCATATCTAGCTGACAAAGCAGACAAAAAGCACAGCACAGTCTCCAGTCCCCTACTGCGTATTCTCCAAAAAAACATTGACAAAGCCTTAAATACTCTGTTCTTCCTAATCTTTTCTAGATTTTATTCCCTGACCTAGAATATTAAGTTTTGGGTTCTATGAGTAACCCCACAAATTATTCCCTGCAAAAATTCCCTGTTCTTCAAGTCAGCACACAGGTTCCTCAGCTCTGCTACAGTGCCCCCAAAACCTAATAGAGGGGGTAAGTGGCCTGTTTATCCCCACTGGCATATATGTGTCTCCATGGGGCTCCCTGTTGCTCCACATGAGAGGGACCAAACTCTGAAAGGAGGGGAAGAAAATAAAAAAAAAATAGATCACCCACGATTTAAAACACATAAAAGGTTATCCTGATTCAGAGCAGCTACTCTAGCAAATTCTCCAGCTGCTGCTCAGAAGCACAAAACAGAAGTCAATGCTCCAAGCATCTAGACATCCACTTCTGCTTCAGAAAGACCCACCACTCCAACAGAGCAGAAAAGCAGAGCCCAGAGATGAACTTCTGACAGGAGCTGAGGTGTAAACTGGGGTAAAGAGTTGTAAAGGCAGGATGGGCACTGGTGCTTTCCCTCTCAAAAGAGCAACTTAACAGAAGAAAGGACAGGAGCAGCCCCAGAGGTTCAGGAGAAATGATGAAGCTAATCAGAGCCTACAGGTGCCTCAGGGAGGCACTGTTTCATACCATTCAGATCCTGCAGAATCATTGTGTCCTCTTCTTTTGCTGCAGCTATCCAAGAGGTCACTTCATCAATAGCTTTCTTCAGGACATCCTTGTCTGCATTACTAGTGCTAGATGAGGGGAAAGAGTCAGTGTGAGACATGCTCTTTTCAGGTGAAGCCTTGTGCCTTGCTGTAGGAATGCAAAAGCTTCATTTCCCGACATGCACCCAATTCTCCACATTGTATCCTGTGATATCTCGATCTTCCTTCAGAGACCACGGCATGCTGGAACAGCTGGCAGCGAGGTGTTCACACCAAGAAGTTTCAGTATTTCTACAAAATCTGATCTTAGTGAAGCAGAGCCATGAACACAGTACTGAGGAGACACCTCTCTCAAAAGTGCTCACCTGCAGACTTTCCAGGTACCTGCTAAAAGGTGCTGCCTAAGGATCTTCTCCTGTACCTCATTCATGTATGGGATTCCATCTTTGAGGAACTGAGGGGAGAGAAAATGCCAGGTTGGGTACATTCCACTTGATTTTCTCAAAGCATATTAGAGAATTAGCAGGTTAGTCAGGACAAACAAACTGTAGGCAATCCAACAGGTATGGAGGAAAGAAAAGGGTATATGTCAATATGTAATGATTTTTTTTTCTCTTCTTTTACCTTTCCTTTAATAAGATACTTCCAAGCATGAAGAAATCAGATGCTTCCTGCCCAGAATTGTAAAACAGTACTCTTATGGGAGGACAGAATCTGAATTTTATGGGAAATGCGGCAATACATAGGATGCAGGTAAACTGATACTTCTGCACTTTCATGAATAGTAAAGACACCCACCAGGGTCTGTTTAGTAAATCCTCAGCTCACCAGAGATAGGTTCTTGGGGTTTTTTTGAGGCAGGAGAATCTGAGGCTGCCAAGGATGTGGTTATTGCCTTTACATTAGTTCAGAAAAAACAGCACTCACTACCCCTGATGATAATGAACTGCATGATGCATTCACAGTTTAGGAAGATGCTATTTACCCCAGAAACCTAACATTTAGGGATATTAATCCTGATTTCTTTTGCATTTGCACAGATTTCCTCTGTTCTGCATTTTTGGCAGAAAGATTACATACCTTGTTGTAGTCAAAGCCATAATGAGACAGGAACTGAATACTAGATGCAGAGAGGGTGAATTCAACATCCCTTATTCCCAGTGTTGAGGGAAAGAGAAAAAAGTTGTATGAATGCACCACATACCTAAAATAAAAAGAAGAATATCTCTAGAAGATAATTACAAGAAATAACTCTGCCCAAAGGGAATTACGTATAAAATCTCTACTGCACTATCCTCATTGTAACAGAAAGCTGCTTTTTTACTTACTTGTTTGAATTTTCTTTTGAGAATATTGCCAGCCCTGCAAGAAAGAAACCTCTGTTGAGATGGTAGTGTTTGGCTGCATGTCTACAGATAGTGTGCAAATTAGATAAGGGATGTGTGCTCAAGAAGCAGATGTTTTCCATTCACAAATGTCATTGTGCCAATCTTAGCACCAACTGCTGGGCCACTCCCCAGATCCCTGAGAGCTGAATGGGACAAGCTTTTACTGCTATGTGGGAAAAGGAGTCAAATCTGAATTAAACAACAAATAGACTGAGCAATGGGCAAGAGGTGAGTTCGTGATGAGTCTCTGTGCATACACAGATGAGTTTGTGGGTCCAACTACACTACAAAAACGTTTGGAACCAGCTGGGCACCACAGAGGATTGAAACATGGCTTTTACTTCTCAGGTTCTTTTTTCCTTCCGCTAATCCCTAAAAGGCATGTTAAGATCTTACGTACCCCAAGACTTTGAGCAATATTTCAAACTGTTTTTGAGCTGGCTTCCTGAGTCCTTACTGGTTCTTAACTGTCATTAGCCCCCCCTCCACAGGCCCTTTCTCATGTTGATTCGTTATTTTAGGAATAGCAGAAATAGCAGCCTTCATTTTCCTCACAGTCCCCTTACTCATCATGCACTGTATCAAATGACACAGCTTCGAACAGGAGCTGCTGTCATATGCTTCTTGCTTGCATCCTCTGATTTAAAAGCCTTGTATTTTTAACTGCAATCGTAAACATGGTCAACTTTAGACCAAGTAGAAAAAAGTATATAGCCCACCTGACTTTACATTACTTATTAAAAATTTGAGTGTTAAACATCAAAGGGGAATAAAAACCCCAACCAAAGCCTGTCTCTGGAATGAGTGATTCAAGGCCAGAGCCACCTGTAGGACCCACCTGTTAGCAGAAGACCAGTTACCTGTAAGACCTTGGGAATTCACTTTTCGTGTCAAAGCAGCACTTACCAAGCTGAACAAGAGTGAAGCGCTGAACACTCTGCCTGGCCTTCACATACCGCTCCGAAGGGGAGTCAAACAGGCTAGGAACAAAACCAGAATTGGGGAAAGGACAGCGGGCACATGAAGGTTTGCTATGCACAGGTCGTTCTCACAGGCCTACAGCAACAAGTCTCCCTCACATTTCAAGTCCAAAAGCTTTACCTGGGCTCGTTGTTTTGTAGGGAAGTTGAATGCAAGCCAGTAAACTCCGTATCAAGGGCTGTTGAAGTGCAAAGAACACAAGAGAATCTGAAATTTGAGGCATGTCTTCACCAGCACGAGGCTCTCTCAAACACTACACCGTAACCTTCGTCAAATCATCGGCAGCAAGCTCAAGAGAAAAGGTTTTGGGGCTTACACCTCCAGTTACCTCACCCCTGTGGCAGGATGAGGCAAGGACGCCTCCACCACGCCCCTCAGGAAGGGCCTGCCTCACCCTGTGCTGTGTTCGTGCCCCTTTCCCGAACCCCGTAACACCCCAAGCCCCCAGCCCGCCGAGCCGGGGCCGGCATCGCAGCCAGGGCTCCCTTTCCAGCCTCTGCTGTGTTTGAATCCCCGCGCCTCAGCGCTCGCTGGTCTGGGCGCAGCAGCGCCATTATCGGCTGCAAAAGCCCTCAGTGCCCGGGTCTCTATGTCGGACAGGGGCCAGCCACCCCCCTGCGCGGCCAGGCGGGGGCCGAGGGCAGCACTGGGGCCGGACGAGGCGCCCCCGACGCTCACCCACGAAGGCGGCGCGGAGGATGCGGCGCCTGAGGCGCGGCAGACACCGGGCAAAGCCCTCGGCGCCCACCTCCATCGCCGCCCTCCTCCGGCCCGGCCCGTCGCGCCTGCGTGCCAGGCGCTCCCCCGCAGTAAGGGATGGGAAGGGCAGCACCACGGGAGCTTCCAGCGTGACCACAGCGGCGGGAACAAAGGACGGGGAGGTTTAGGGTGGAAACTGGACGGGCTGCAGAGCCACCGCGGACAGCCCGTGCTCAAAGGGAGCGCAGGGGCAGCTCCTGCTGCGCGTCTGCCGGAAATACAGATCGCACAGAAGCCGTTACCGTCTGAGAGTTGTTATTATTACGAACCAGCTACTGGGTAACAATCCTGTAAAACAGTGGTGTTTTTTTCACTAGGTCAGTTGAACGCTGAGGATTTAGTACAGATGCCAGAACCCGGCCGGGCTCATCGTGCACGCTGCTGAACCCCGGCACAGAACCGAGGCGTTCCCTTCTCCTGCCCCAGAGCCCGCAAACACGAGGCAGCAGGTACAGCACCGGGCACAGGTACGTGAGTGGCACTGAGCAGGCTGGCCTCCCTGAACTTGCCTGTCAGAGGGGTTCAGACACACCTACTGTGGGGATTTCACAGCCTGGTCGTGCTCGGGAGCTCTGCCGAGCCATCAGGCAGAGACGCCGACAGCACCAGCCTGTACCCAGCAGGACGCAGCCAACACAAGGAGAGAATGGCACTTCTTACTCCCTACAGCAGGCATTTGTGCAGCTTCCCTCCTAGACCTATCCATGTGGTTAAGCAGTTAGAATCTCAGGACTGCAAGAAAGGTGCAAAGATGACTTAGAGGAATTTAATCTTTTCACCAAGATTAGCACATTACTTTATCACAGTTCTCAATGTTCACATAATGACTACATTTTGCTAGATTAGACTGGCAGTGTACAGGGATCAAATATCAAAGCATTTCCAGAGTTCAGGTTAGAACAAACAAAATCAAATATTAAAAATAAAATATATTTTTAAAATGTTGATTTATTAATAAATTCTGTCAGGCTGAACTATGGTAAGTTTATTCTAGCCCTAAAGGTGTTGATCATGTTAGAATAAAGAATATGACACATTTCTATCCATTTGAAAATATTTTATTATAAGATGATACATTCCAATTTTTTCCAGCTCTGGACCTTCCCTCTGCCAGTACACAAACCTAAAGAAGTGATCCTCGTTCTTTGGAAAGTCCTCCCAGCAGTCTCCATTTTACCGGTAGAGTCTTCGTGGCTCATGCAGAACGACACCACCCTCCTCCATAGCTTTCTGAAATTCCTGAATCTTGTTTAAAAGATAGACACAAATAAATACAAAAAAAAAAAGAAAAGCCAGCAGCACTGAAATATCAGTGGGGACATGTTACATGGAGGGGCACAGATTAACGGCCTCATGGAAGCATAATGCCAGGAACTGCAGCTTGTCAGAGCTGCCCTTCTGAGTGTTGCAAGGAGGGATTGTCAAGCCACATGAGAAAATTAATGGTGAAGAGAAGTAAAATTAATGCCTAAAAAGGAAAAAAGGGCCAAAGGAATAAGGAGATGGGTACTTGCCGAGTCACAACGGTGTTCCCAGGGGATAATGGCTTTAAAGTTCACAAAGTTGATTCCTGCTTCCAAACAGCGCTGTGCCATTACGCGGCCAAGGTTTTTGCATGCGGCTACTCCCTTGGGACTGTATAAGTGTCTCTTTATGGCCCACTCCCGGGTAGAGGCAGATACCACAACATCCCCGTTAGAGCGCTCAACAAAGGCTTCTACGTAATGCTGTGTCCGCTCAAGCCGTAATCTGAGTGCAGGAAAGAAATAACATGGGATTAAAATGTCTTTTCCAGAGCCACGTGCTTGAATTACTACCTTTATGAAATAAAATTGAATGTACTGGTATATTATATTATATTATATTGCAGTTTTGCTTATTAAGACATAAAATAGGGCTCATGTTGGGAGGAAAGGGTTAGAAGCAGAAGAATGGTGAGGAGGATTCGCTCAAGTGACCTTGCAGCAGGGAATGCCAAGGCCTGGAGAATTACACTGTGAGAAATGCCATGTATTGTGCCTACTGCTGTTTATCCTGTCTTGAAAAGTAGAATCTCTGTGTGGAGATAACATAGGTTATCTAACACTCTCATGTGCTTGAGCTGCCTGTTTTGATAGACAAGATCAAAGCTCAGATATCATAAGAAGCACAGGGGAGACCACAGCATGATGGTAAACCTAAATGCTCTTAATAAATGGGTGCCAACAGCAGGCCCACCACCTGCACAGACTAGGCCTAACATTCCCACCTGTGTATCACCTGGGTGTTGCTTTGGGATCCTCATGTTAGCATGGCAGTGAAATAAATGTATTGTTTGCATTTCAGCCATAGTTTTGTGGTTGTTCCAGCTGCCTGCCTGTGTTGGCTAACACAACTCCTGTTACTAGCTCAGAGTGAAATTCCAAGACCAACTTTCCATCAGTTACTCAGGGCCACAGTCCTACATTGCCTCAGACCAGCACACACTCCAAACCAAGCACTGTACACCTGCACAGTGTGGAACGGGTATATATGATGATGAGAATTGCTCCAGAAGAAATGGAACTTTAGGGTCATTGTACAGTCCCTTAAAGGCTTGTGCTGACACAGCAGGTAACAACTTCTTGAGATCTGAAGTGGTCAGAAAGTACCTCATAAGCCTCCACACATAACAATAGATTATTTATTAGGAGCAACTATTTCTTATTGTACTGACACAGTATCGGCTCTCCTGGTATGAACAAACTGGATGGGATTTTCCCCGCAAGAACAAAATAAAGACTGAAGTGCCAGCTTAAAATGAACTTAAAAAAACCAAACCAAACCCACAAACATAAACCAACCCCAGA
Organism: Platysteira castanea; assembly: GCA_013397175.1. Classification (NCBI taxonomy): domain Eukaryota; kingdom Metazoa; phylum Chordata; class Aves; order Passeriformes; genus Platysteira; species Platysteira castanea. Next base: position 560,280 of record VYXC01003864.1, on the reverse strand, counting down.
CAGACTATTATGGTGCCTCAAAGAAAACAGTGAAGCATAGTAAGCACAGGAGTAAGAGAATCCTGAGTTAAAAAGCTGTTGCTTAAGCAACATTACTGTTGCCTTAACAACAGATGGAAACATCTTGACCACATATGCTGACTTTCATACGCTACTAGTCCACTATTCTCTGAACACAGAGGACACCTGCTGATTAGGAAACACTAATGTGATAACTGATTCAACAACCCAAATGATACATTTTGCATGTGGGTTTCTAGGGTTTGGTTTGTTTTGTTTTTCTTTTGGAGTCTTCATTTCTGGCAGTGACTTACTGACTCACCTGTGCCAGAACTCACGCTTTGGCCACGTTGTCTTCCAGCCACGCTCCTTCCTAGCCAGGGCCATCTGCTCCAAGTTCCGAGGATTTCTGTTAGTGAAGTTTGGGGCAACGATCTCATTTTCACTTGTGTCCACTTCAATCTCAGTTTTGAGACTGGCTGGAGTTGATGCAAAACGAAGACCTTGGGAGGGAGAGCAGATAAAAAACCACCAAAGATTAAAAAAACATGTAGTGCAGACAGTAGAGTGGATACAGTACACAATGACACAGCTTATAGAAGTCAGGAGGGCAAAATTATCTTGCTTTTATTTTTTAGACACTTAGCAGACAGATTGCAAGACCNGGCCCACACCCCCGGGCGGCCGCCACTCCGCTCCCTCCGCTCACGGACACCCGGGCGCCGCCATGCGCGAGGGGCGGCGCTTCCCGCGGAAGCGGCCGCGGGAATTCCGCCCGCCGCCGGCGGGGCCAGGCGGAAGCGCCGAGCGGGGTCCGCTCCCGGCCCGCTGGCCAAGCTGCTCCCAGCGCCAGCTCCCCGGGGAAGGGCGCCTGTGTGTCACTCGCGTCTCACAGACTAGAGCAGAAAACACTTTCCCGACTCGGGGGATCATCTTTCAACTTTTCCCCGTGGAAAAAGGGCTTCAGGAAATGCCGGCTTTCAGAGACTGGGTCGGCGTTTCCTGGAACGGGTCTAAGGAAGAGGGACCAAGGCGCGGAAAGGAAAGGGGAGTGGGTGAGAGCAACAGGGAGTGGGTGGGAGCAAGAATGGGTGTTTCGGGAACTACCATCATCCTGTTTTAGGCTTCTTTCCAACAGCTCTTGCAACACACAGGTACGGCAGAGTTCCTCTGCCTTCTCCAAGCATTCTCCTGCAAGCATGACCGCGCGGGAACCCTACTTTGGGGTGTATTTAACTGCTGTAGTCCTGAAAATGCATTTAATGACCTGACTAAGAGCAAATTGTGTTGAAAGGAGGCTGAAGGCCAGGTGACACCCTGGCACCCCCTGACAGATGAAGTCTGGGCACTGCCGCAGGAGGCAGCCCTAACGCTGGCTGTGGAGGTCATGCCTGGCCCCTTAAAGGTACCTGTTTGTCAAAACACAAGAAGCCTGTTCACACCATGCGCTACGAATCTGCACCCATTACACGCCCACACTGACCCTTGCGTTCCCCATCTCCCCACTGCTCCCTGAGACCTTTCCCTCAGACTGTTGCAAGTTTTTTTCTAACCTACAAGCGTAGCCACTTAACCTAGACATTGAAAAGTGGTAGGATAATGGCAACAGTTACAGCTCAGAGACCTTCAAACAATACAATGGTGCCATTATCAAGCGCAATCGCAGTCATGACTTAAGGTAATTCTCATTAAAATTGTTTTGTCTGAAGTATCAGAGCTGCTTGAATCTCAGTTTCTCTAGGAAGCAGGTCTTCAGCTTCTTCATCTTTTGCCATCTCTCTGAGATCAGTCTCGGAATTTGCAGCCTTCCCCCAGGACTCGGGGTACAATCCTGAGCAATGGGTAGCGTGTTTGAGAGCCGCAGTTACAGACAGGCATGCCGAGGTCCCCGCTTTCCGAAGCGGGTTATTTCCCAATGCTGAGCAGCGTAGACCATTCCAGCGCCCCTTCCCTTCCCCGCCACCGGCAGCGCGCCTGCGCGCCCAGGCCCCCGACACCTTCTAGAAGCTCGTGGAAGCGCCGCGGCCCCGCCCCGTCGCGCGGCGGCTTTGTTCAGCCGCGCCCGCCAATCGCGGCTCGAGGCGGGACGGCGCCGCGCCCCAGGATTGGGCAGGCTCGGAGTGAGGCCCCGCCCCCAAGGGGCGTGCCCAGTGCCCCCTCCCCCTCTGGCAAGGGGGCGCGTTCCCAGCGTGCCTCGCGCCGCCCCGGCCGTCCCGCCGCTCTGCGCCGTCCTCTCCCTTCCCTGTGCGTGTGGCGCCGCGCCCGGGCGGGAAGATGTCGGCGATGGAGGGGCCCCTGGCCGTGTTCGGCGAGCGCACCAGCGGTGACACGGTCCGCACGCAGAACGGTAACGGCGGCGCGCTTCGGCGAGGCCCGGGGGAGGGGGAGNAAAAACCACCAAAGATTAAAAAAACATGTAGTGCAGACAGTAGAGTGGATACAGTACACAATGACACAGCTTATAGAAGTCAGGAGGGCAAAATTATCTTGCTTTTATTTTTTAGACACTTAGCAGACAGATTGCAAGACCTCAACCCGTTTCCCCAATTTATGAGGTGAACTGCAAGTATACTAACGCCGTTTCTAAACTCATACATAAAATATAAGCTCATGTGTGACTAGGAGATCTCTAGGGCCAAGGCTTTACAAAACACTGAAAGCGAAGTACACAAGGAACCAGAGACAACGCTACCAAATAACAAGCTATAGACCCTTCGTCCCTGGCACAGCAGCACCGCCAAGCCCCCCGGCCGCCGGACCCCCCCGAAAGCACAGGGGCCGCGGAGCCGCCGCCGGGAAAGGCCGGCACGGCGAGCCCTGGGCTTACCCGCTGCACGGAGCCCACCGGC
>VYXC01003864.1:473716-555998 GCA_013397175.1 Platysteira castanea | reverse complement strand
CCCGCCGCTCTGAGCCGTCCTGTCCCTTCCCTGTGCGTGTGGCGCCGCGCCCGGGCGGGAAGATGTCGGCGATGGAGGGGCCCCTGGCCGTGTTCGGCGAGCGCACCAGCGGTGACACGGTCCGCACGCAGAACGGTAACGGCGGCGCGCTTCGGCGAGGCCCGGGGGAGGGGGAGGGGGAAGGGAGGGGCAGGAAAGAGCGAACATGGCGCGGCCATGGTCACCCCGGCCATGTGCTCACCCGCCCCGGTCTTCCCGGGAACAGCCGTTCCTCTCGACAGATTCCTTCCGTCCCGGGCCGCTGCTGCGTGCAGGGAGGGAGGAAAGGGAGGAAAGGAAGGAAGGAGGGAGGGAGGGAGGCATGCGGACGAGGAGCACACGCCATGCCGCCCCGCTTCCAGGAGTCTGAGTCGCGACGCGACCCGCATCCCCCACCCTCCTTCCCTTGCTAGCAGCAAACACCGGGCCAGGGCAGCTGCTGCACGGAGGTCGCTCTGCCCCGTCCCTGCCGCGTAGGGCAGGAGCCGGCAAGGCCTGCGGGGAGCTCTGCAGGGGAAGGGGTAGCTGGGAAGGGTCCCCGCTGCCCGGCACAGGGAAATAATCTGCTTCGGAAAGTGGGGACCGCGCTCGAGATGTGTGTCTGTAACTGTGGTTCTCAGACACGCTACCCATTGCTCACGATTGTACCCCAAGTCCTGGGGGAAAGCTGCAAATTCCGAAACCGATCTCAGATTCTGAGTAGACAAAAGACAAAGGAAGAAGCCGAACGCTTGCTTCCTGGTCAAACGGATTCATTCACGTAGCTCTGATGATACTTTAGGCAGACCACTTAAAATTTATGAGCCTTCCCTTAATTCACGAGTTAGATTCCACGGCATAATGGCACCTTTGGTACAACGTTATTTTTTCCAGAACGCTGCCATTAAGCCTTCTAAGTAAAAGAAATTGTTGTGTTGTTTGGTGGTCTCTGAGTTATAACTATTCCCATTTAACTACCACTTTTTCAATTTCTAGATTAAGTGGCTATGCTTGTGGGATAGAGAAAAACTTGCCATGGTCTGAAGGAAAAGGTTGATTGTATCTTTTTCCTATATGAAGATGGCAGAACAACCTTTAAATAAGCCGGTGTTTTGGAGGCTTTGTGTTGTTTTGGTAGTGACTCAAAGGTCACTTTTTGGTGACTTAGTTGCAGAAGTAAATGTTTTGTTTCAGTCACAAACCTAATATGGACGAAAAGATGTTTTACTAATTGATGTGTGGTGATACCATTGTTCTGTCTGCTCAGAACTGAGGATTAAATGAGAGCGAAGTCTCATGGCACAGCTTGCTGCAGTCAAAAGCAGCAGTGCTACCAACCCTCCTAAGGTAACACCACTGCTTCTCTGACCTCAGTCCTGTCCTCCATCTTACTCAGCAGAGGAAACATTCTTTTTCTGGTCAGTCAGTTTTCCCAGGTTAGCTAGCTAAACCAGATAGGAGGGAAGAGTGAGGTTTTGTGTCTGGGAAGACACAATAAAGAGGCTCTCACACCTGCCAGGTTCAGCAGAAAGGAGGGAATGAATGTTTATTATTGATAATCTACATTCATATACACGTTCCAACTCCACAAGGGATTGGAGAGCATGTCACTTCCTTCTCAATCTCACTGGAGAAGAAAGGTGCTCATCAAAGTTCTCTTGCCACAAAAGGAATGAAAACCAGAAAATACCGTTAAGTAAACATTGGCTATTATTTACATGAATCTGTGTGAAAGAATCTGACTCCAAGGTTAAAAACAGAAGGCTTAACAAAAACCAGGGCAACAAGGTTTGGCGCAGATGGTAGTTTTTTAGTAGCAGCAAGCCTAGCAAAGTAAGGTAGAGCTTCAGGTTAGATAGGCTGAAATGTAATTGTAGATTAGATCACTTGTTGTCAAGTTCCTGATTTGTTGGTTCTGGGCACAGTTTCTTATAAACCTGAGAATCATCCTAAAGTAAGGAAGATAAAACTTTTCTTTTCTTATTTCTTTCGTTTATTCAGTTACTGCTGCATCTGCTATTGCCAATATTGTGAAGAGTTCTCTTGGGCCAGTTGGTCTGGATAAGATGTTGGTGGATGATATTGGAGTAAGTAATGTTACTTTAAGAAGTGTCAGAAGGACTTGTATTTCTGTGTAAAAGTGCTTCATAGCCTAATGCACATGTGCCTGATTTTTCCTTGATTCTGAGAGGGGTAGGAAAACTGGTAAAATTGAGTATTGGATAATGTACGTTACATCGTTTCAGTTTCATCTATTGTGGTGGTCATTTATGTGGTACAGTTATTTCTTTTCTGTAGGTAAGTTCTTGCAACCACTTGAAATACTGGTCAGATTGCAAGAAGTGAGTTTCACCATTTAAGTCAAGTTTAACAAGTGCTGACTTGTATATCCTGATCTCCACATTAGGAGAAATAACAAAAAAAGAGAGTAATCTCATAATAAATTTTTAAGCAATATTTTGTACTTTAAAATATTTCAAGCAATTGAAGAAAGTTTTGTCGTTTTCCAGGCTGTTGTAATAAAATACTGTGTTAGAGGGAGATCATTGCACGACTACTAATCTAGTATTTATGGATGATGAACACAAAATGTGTGATGAGTTTCTGTAACATAAAGGCTTTTCTGATCAAAAGAAAGTGCAGATTCTGCACCGGTAACATTTCTGTTGTTAGAATGGGACTCCTAGTTAAAAAGAAGCAGAAAAGTTTTGGTATAAGTAGTTATTTTATGGACAATTGCAAAGAAGAATTAATCTCTATTTGTATAAATATTCTGAAACACAACAGTGAAGGTGTAATAGATCATATTTATATTTGATTCCTGAAAATTAGGACGTGACCATTACTAATGATGGTGCAACCATTCTGAAACTGCTAGAAGTGGAACATCCTGCTGCAAAAGTCCTTTGTGAGCTGGCAGACCTGCAAGACAAAGAAGTTGGTGACGGGACCACCTCAGTGGTATGTAGCAAGTTTTACAGGCAGATACATCAAAAGTCAGTGCTTAGATTTGGTATTTTCTAGAGATGCTAGTTCCCATATGCAAAGTGGTGCTCCAGAAGGGAACTTGCTTACTTATGTTTTATTGTTGATTTTTTCCTTCCTCAAAGGTTGATGACAGAGGTTGAATTTAGTGGTTTAATTTTTAATGACTGTGAGAAGTAACAGTCAAGTACCAACAAGGATGCTGAGTGTTGAAAACTTGCCTAAAACTTTAGATACTGTGGTGGGGGGTTAGAATTGGGTAGCTCTCACCTCATGTGAGAAACTGGTTTTAGTTCTGCACTGCACAAGGTAGTTACTTGGCTTGTGTGGAATGCACGTATTTAGTGTTTGTATTTCAAACAGGTAATTATTGCTGCAGAACTCCTAAAAAATGCAGATGAGCTGGTGAAACAGAAGATTCATCCTACTTCCATTATTGGTGGATACCGACTTGCTTGCAAGTAAGAACCTGATAGAGTTGAATTTCTGTATTTTGTGACTGCATTAATAAAGACTTTTAGGCACCAAGTGGAATATGGTGGTTTGTTTCAGGGGTGGTGGGGTTTTTGTTGGCTTGAGTTGGTTTTCTTGTGGTTTTTTTTTTTTAATTGTATTTCTGTAATCACATAACAGAATGACGGTCAGTTACTGTCCTTGTAGATTAATTGATTTTATCCCTTTGTTCTTTGAGGTAACATTTAGAAGAGCTGAAAACACGTAAGTTTCTGTGGTTTTGTGGGGGTGGTTCTTGACCAGTGTATTTGTCTTTATTTTACAGGGAAGCTGTTCGCTACATCAATGAAAATCTTGTTATTAACACAGATGAGTTGGGCAGGGAGTGCCTAATTAATGCTGCTAAAACATCAATGTCCTCAAAAATTATAGGAGTGTATCCTTTAACTTGATCAAGTGAGTGAAGTGAGAGTGGTTGATTAGAGAGCTTGAGTTGCTAAGTTAGAGTATCCTTTGCAGCAGTTTTTATGAACATGACCCAGTATTGAAGCTTTTGTGTTTATAAACAGGGATTTTACAGATACTATGATCTGGCATGGGAATACATGCTCAAGCTCTACCCAATTTATTTAAATCTGGGTTGGCACATCATGATAGCTTTAAAAGGGTATTGTTTCTTAACAATTGCATTGCTTGTTAGGGAGGCTAGATAAAGAGTTGTGTGAATGGAAGAATGTGTTACAGAAGTACTTGGGAAGTGAATCTAGAGGAAAGAAAGTTGAATTTCACTCCATGGGCACAGAAAACCCTGCATTTTTAGCTTTTGTGCAGACCGAACATAGGATATGTATTTTTCTTTAGGAAAAAAAGATTAGACTTAAAATTCTGGCATCATAGTCTGTCATAATTTTTCTAGCAGTTTCAGCTTTTAGAATGATTCATTCCTCTAAGACAATGGTAAAGAGAACCTAGCACTTTCATGCCTTTCTGAAGTTCTTTTTTGCAAACCTAGTTTGGGCACTGTCAGTTATTTCTGTTCATGGTTTGTTATGGTTTTTTTTTTTCTTAAGCATAATACTAGTTTCCTTCTTCAGTTTTAACCTTAACAGTCTTTCAGTGATGGTGATTTCTTTGCTAACATGGTGGTGGATGCTGCACTGGCAGTTAAATACACAGACCAGAAGGGTCAGGCTCGGTACCCCATCAACTCGGTTAATGTTCTGAAGGCCCATGGCCGCAGCCAGAAAGAGAGCATTCTTGTGAACGGTTACGCTCTGAACTGTGTGGTGGGCTCACAGGGTAAGAGCAGGCTGTGCTTCAGAAATCTTCCGTGTCAGCTCAGTCCTCTTCGTCTTTCTGAGTGGCTTTTTGTACTGGCTGCATTCATAGCAAATCACGTGGGTTTTTAGTTCCAGAACAATTAAACAAGAACACAAAACACTGCACTTGACCAGTGTTTCTTAGACTAGAGTCTGCCAGCTACCAGTGATCCACAAATTGTTGGTAAGTTGCTGTAGCTCAGTGTCAGCAAGGTAGCATTGTGGTCTGGTGGAATTTACACGCTTCCCTTGTGGGGAGCCAGTGCCAGGTTTGTGGGGAACTGTTCCATTTAGCAGAGCTGTGCTTTGATTAGGTAACTTAAAGGATGTGAGACTGATAGGTCAGATTGTCATGGTCATTAGCGTTTTGGGGACAGGGTATATAAAAACGTAACACAGGAAAGGCTTTATTAGTGTTTTTCTGCACTAGGGCAAAACTGGAGGTGAAGAAGTAAACAGTAGAAATCTGAAATGAGAAAGAAACATTAATTTTAATCTCTAACGCTAACTTGATGTTCTTTTTAACTCTATTTGACAAAATCCTTCTTCTTGCTTATTTTTCCTCGTCAGGTATGACCAAGAGAATAGTTAATGCAAAGATTGCATGCCTGGACTTCAGCCTGCAGAAAGCAAAAATGAAGCTTGGTGTGCAGGTTGTTATCTCAGACCCTGAGAAGCTGGACCAGATAAGGCAGAGGTGTGTGGAAGCTTGAATAACAGAGGCAGTGGGGTTTCACAGGCTTGATCTCTTCAGTTGAGGTGGCTCGATGTAGATTTGGCTGAGTGCAAGAGGTAAAAAATGTTTTGAATGCTAACATTTCACAACAATACCAAATACTAATGGAAGAAGTCTTCACTTCTGGAGGCAGAACTCATACTAAGTCAGTTTTCAAGAAAAGCAAGTATGTTTGTGCAGTGGTCCAATCTTGCAGAGCTCTGCATTAAGGTTTCAGAAAATGGGCTGACAGGATGTGATGGTATATTTTTGGATACCTTTTTATAACTTTGACATTAATCTTTGCAGAGAGTCAGATATTACCAAAGAAAGAATCCAGAAGATTCTGGCCACTGGTGCCAATGTTATTCTCACCACTGGAGGTATTGATGATATGTGTCTGAAATACTTTGTTGATGCTGGAGCTATGGCAGTACGAAGAGTTGTAAAAAAGGACCTTAAGCGGATTGCTAAGGCATCGGGAGGTATGTCTGTATAAGAATAACTGGTTTATAAATTGAGTGTTCAAAGCAGAAGCTGTTGTTAAAGTATGTGTTACTGATTTTTAAAATATGGCTTCTTAACATTCAAGGTCTGGATGAGTAAAGCTGAGCCACTTCTTTCTAGCTTTACTGTTGCTTTTAAGTGACCTTTGTCAAAGTAGATGACTGCTGTAAGACTTGATTGCTGAAGATTTACAGTGGTGGGAGAAGAAGCTGCCTTGCACTGTCAAGACTGGCCTCTTGTGGAAATGGGAGCCATAATCTGTATTTATTTAGAAGTCTTTATTACGCATGCATTCATAAGCCTCTGTTTAGACAGTTAAGTACATTGTTTAGATAGTTCAAGACAAATGAAGAACTCCTAAATCACTTAAATACATACTTCAAAAAAATCTGGTCCTGTACAGATTTTTATCTGTCAGTTTTCAAATTTGGAAGAAAATATTTTAATTGTGGTAAAGCATGGGAACTTGTACTGGCTGTGGAAGAGGAAGCGCTGTAAAAATGGAACAAAAGGAGCAGTCATTTTATGAGTTATAAACTGAAATACTGAATTGCTGCCTGAGAACTAGAAGTGCTGTTTAAGAAGAATCTATTCACCACAGCTTTTATTTTTGTTTTTCTTTCTGGGAAGTGGGCAAAGGATGATGTGCAGGAATTGAATGTTAACTTCACTTTTTTGTTTGTTTGTTAAAGCAACCATATGTTCAACCCTTGCAAACCTTGAAGGTGAGGAGAGTTTTGAGGCATTAATGCTGGGACAGGCAGAAGAGGTGATTCAAGAGAGAATCTGCGATGATGAGCTGATTTTAATCAAGAAGTAAGGATCCTTTTAAAAATACTCAGTTTTGTATATGTTTTCTGCTAAGTTTGAGATAAAATCCCTTGATTTCCTTCATGCTATCTAAGTTGGAATAGTTATACACATGGGAATGGGTACACAAATCCAGTGCAAATTAGAGGTGAAAGTATCAGTTTTTGATCTCTTTTGCTGGAGCTGGACACTCTTTGTCAAGCAGCATATGAGACAGTCAGATTGCTAGACAGATTTACTTAAATTTTTGTTCACAAACAAGTATTTCTAAACTGCCTTCCCTTTAGAGACAGTGAAGGGAAGTAGGTACCATATGAATAATTTCATCTGAGTAAAGAGGTGCAAGCTAAATATTTCCGTTTGTAGTGAAAGAGTGTGTTCATTTGTGCTGGTGTCACTGCTTTCTGGTACCTGGAGACTTGAGTATCAGTTCATTTAATGAGAACATACTTTGGATAATAACTTTTCCACTGCTTCAATATCCCTTCTGGGTGTCCATGTTCCTGTAGTGTCATTTGTGTGTGAATGAAATGCTCTGCCCATAGCACTTGTGTGTCAGGTACACGGTGACAGCCTATTCTAGAACGTTAGCAGTCATTAGCTTACTTGAGGGCTGTGGAAAAGGGGTTGTTCTTAATATCTAGGTACACTTTCCCCTCTTTGATGGCAAAATATCATCATACTTTGACAGGTAGCTTTCTTTAAAAGACTAAAACTCAAACTAGATTCTGGCACGTTAGAAATTAAAAGTGTTGACTTATTAAGTTACAATGTATGTATCCTGCAAGAGAGCATAACAATGTTAAGATTTTCTTTTAAATGCTGAAAGAATGAGGCTCAACTGAACTCGGCTTTAGAAGGAAAAATTTACCAAGAATAATTTTAATTTAGATTCCATTCAACACAGCTGACTTCCGATTCCTCTTTTCTGTAGTACAAAGGCTCGTACTTCAGCATCAATTATCTTACGAGGAGCCAATGACTTCATGTGTGATGAAATGGAACGATCTATACATGATGCGCTCTGTGTTGTCAAAAGGGTTTTGGAATCCAAGTCTGTTGTCCCAGGTGGTGGTGCTGTAGAGGCAGCACTTTCAATATATCTTGAAAATTATGCAACCAGTATGGTAAGTCTTGCACTTAAAGAAGCAATGGTGTGTATGCATTAGACTTGCACAGTGAATCTCCAAGCATTTATTTTCATCTATTAGAAGTCATTTCTCTGCTTCATGAAAACCTAATCATCTTAGAGAATCTAAGATGGTTCTTTAAAATGGAGGATATGAGTTAATGCTTTCTCTGATAATTAGACTCCATGGCTCTTTGACCCAAACATAGGTTTTGCATGTGAAAATGCCTACCTATTAGCGCTGTTCTTGATCATGGCTGTATTTTTTCCTCTCTTATTGTAGCTGTTGGTTTAAAAATTTTTTCCTCTTTCTAGGGATCACGTGAACAACTTGCAATAGCAGAATTTGCAAGATCCCTCTTAGTAATTCCAAATACATTGGCAGTAAATGCCGCTCAGGATGCCACAGATCTTGTTGCAAAGTTGAGAGCATTCCACAACGAGGCTCAAGTTAACCCAGATCGCAAAAATCTGAAATGGCAAGTATCTTGTCTGTTGGAAGGCTAGTGAAAGTGATGTGGGTTGGTGACCTAGATGGAAAATTGTTCTCCCAGTTCACTGAACCATGATTTGCGTAGTGAAAAAATGAATGTACTTTACCAGTGAACTCCTCTGCCCCTGCCCTTCAGTCGTGTGTATGTACTGTTGCAATGAAGTGGGAGTTACACAGCATAGTCCCAGCTGTATTTCTGCTGTTTCTCCCTCTCCATCTGACAGCATTCCTTCTTTGCAGGATTGGTCTTGACCTGATCAATGGAAAACCTCGTGACAACAAGCAAGCTGGTGTCTTTGAACCAACCATGGTCAAAACCAAGAGTCTCAAGTTTGCAACAGAAGCTGCAATTACTATTCTTCGAATTGATGACCTTATTAAACTGCACCCTGAAACTAAAGAAGAGAGAGGAGGGTGCTATGAGGATGCAGTTCAGTCTGGAGCACTTGAAGAATAACTTAGGCTTTATTTATGTTTGTTTCACTTACACTTCCCACTCTTACAACTAAAATGTTAATAAAATAAGTGGTTGAATGTTGCTGCTATTTTCCTGTGAACAAACTAATTTTTGAAATCAAGTTTGGTCCTTGCAGTGAGAATTTAAGCTCTAGTGTGTGTTAACAACTAGAGTGCCTGCAGTAACCACTAACCTCTTTGTCAAGTCAGTGATTGAGTGTCAAAAAGTAATAGTGTAAGTTTATTTAGGCAAAACAAACAAAATGTGAGCTCCGTTATTAGAAGTTTATTAGTAAAATGTTTCCAAAGCTAGTTAACACTAGCTGTTCATTCATTCCCTCACATTTATCTCTCAACGCACATGGCTATTCCCATTCCTCCTCCTATACAGAGAGCAGCAACACCACGTTTTCCACCAGTTCGTTCCAGTGCATAGAGAAGAGTTACAAGGATGCGACAACCAGAGGCGCCCAGAGGGTGGCCAAGAGCAATAGCTCCACCTTGTACATTGATCTAAAACAAAAAAAAGCCAATATAGACAGTCAAAACATTTAACTAGCTTAGCTGACTTTCAACATAAATGACTTCACTGGGCTCTAGCCCTTGACTGTGAGCTTGAAACCACAAACACCATTTCATACAAGAAAGTGCATGAGTGCAACAGGTGGTAATAATCAGTATTTCTTCTGCGAGGGCCCTATCTTCTCTCAAGATAACTGAGGTGAATTTAGGGAGGGGAGAATAATACCCATGCTTTCTGCCATCACTGAAAGAATACTGTGGCAAATATACTTGCAGCAGCAATTTCAAAATCTGAATTAAATATGCTTGAGCAGTTGCCTAGATTTGCATAAAAATCCACTGCAACAACTTTGGAACTTGTTCAGCTGGGAAACTGCTAGCAAAGCCAGTGGACAGAGCAGTGTGAGGAAATGCCTGCTGGGCCTCCCACCCTATTTGCTTAAAGTGATTCCAAGAGAGCTGTGCTCACCCTTACAATCCAGATGCACAGAATGGGACAAGTTTGAGTTACAGGAGGCAAACTAATGCCAGCCTACAAATCATTACCTTTTCTGGATTTACTTTCAGTTCTTTTGATATTGCAACAGATAGTGATGCAAAGGCTTCATTAATTTCAAACAGGTCAACTTGTTCCAGAGTCCAGCCGGCTTTGTCAATCTGAGAAAACAATACAAATAGGACCTTATTATCTTTTAGGTCTTCCTTAACACCAGAGGAGACTTTTCCTAAGACGTAAATTGGGTGATTTGAAGCTACCACTTTAAAAAATTTGAAGGAAAACAATTTTTTATAGCTAGTGTTGATGACAGAATTCTTGGAGACTACAGACAAAACTTCAGTGTCAGACAAGTCAGTACAATGTGCTGTAATAATGCTGGCTGCTCATAAAAATCTTGACTAATTCTACACATGTAGCAGTGATGGTGTAATTGTGAAAATCAAACTCAAAGTGGGTGCCCTTAGTAGAACAAGCACTGGATTCAAAAGCAAGCTTTCACAGATTAATTTTTTTAGGACATAGTCTGACTCCATTAGGGAGTCTCTACTTAACAGACTTTCACACAGGAAATAGTGAAGTGTCGGCCATTAGTGATCAGTGCCACATCAAATTTGTCCAGTCTCTCCTGCCTTTGCATTGAAAGTTGCCTCTTCAAGCTTTTCATAGGTGACTATTTTGGAAGACAGTTTGGCTCATGTTTTCACTTGAGAAACTTGTGATGCAATTGCCTACGCTGGTACAGGCTCAGGCATGTTTCACATATGTACATTTTCACTTTCACTCACTTTTTTTCTAACAGCAATACTTTATCAGAATTATCAGCAATGATGTTTCACAATCTAGGCTAGCCAGACTGGTGCACCTCTGAGGCTATAGTCAAGGAGAGCCTTTTTCTACTAGATAAAGACAGTATGGAGTATCCCATTCTTCTGGGAAAAGCTTAGGATATATACTGTGTTATTGCAACATGTAATGTATAACATACTCATTCTCTCACTATAAAGTGCTACTCTAAAATTCTGCAGTGATAAACATAATATATGGAGGGTGTAAACATCTGATAACACACGAAGTTTAATCACAGAATCACAGAATATTCTGAGTTGGAAGGGACCCATGAGGATCATTGAGTCCAATTCTTAAGTAAAAGGCCCATATAGGGATCAAAGCCACGACCTTGGTGTTATTAGGATCATGCTCTATGAAGGAGTAGTGTGTCCTTTTTCATAGTATCTATACAGTTACTGGTACAGCTTGTCTGTTCCACAGTTTGAACTAAAACTGTATTGTATATGCAGTTAGTGCACTCTTCATTTTAAAGAACAGTTTGAGATTTGATAAGAAAAAGCTTTAGCATTACAGTTCTGATTTTCTAGTCAAAAGCCACAGAGCTTGGGTGAGTTCGAATCAGAGTTCCACATTGCCAGGACATTTGAGAGGTGAACAAAATAATGCCTTTACACAGTATTAGAAAAAATAAGGAACATTAAAGCAAATCTGTTCTTAGCTGTACAAGAGCTCTTTTCATGCTCAACTTCATAGCTAAGCTTTAACAAATAATCAGCTGAGGCTGCCATGGGCTATGTCTGTATTAGCAAGCAGTGTGGTACCAGCAGGGCTGCTCACAGGCATTGAGAACCTTGTCCTGTGGACTGAGCACATCAGTGGGTGCAGTAAATAGTCTGAGAACGTTAGATGTGGTTTTGTAACACACCTTCCTGTTCAGTTACACCTGAAAGGAATCCAGTTTGTAAGCTCCAAGGTTTTTGCAGGCCAAACTGAAACACCAAGGGCACCATCCCATTTGCTAATGCAGATGGCACTCAGTGGCCCTTCCCTCAATGTTGTACTATTGCAGATACCATCAGGCAATGATCTGAAAATTAACCTGGCCAGACACAGCATCAGAACCATATCACGGCAGGACCAAATTATCCCTGGATTTTGTTATTAGTTAAATGCATCCCTGAAATTTGATCTTCAGCCTCCTAGGTTATCTAGGTACCCTTCCACAAGCCTGACTAGTTTATGCTCTGAAGTCCATTCATATACCTATACATTGGGGTTTTCTTTTTCCAACACATAGGAACTACCCTAGTAGCACTAAGATTCCTAATCTACACTTTTTTGATCCTTTTTTTCACAGTTTACTTTTTTCCCATTAAGTTTTCTTTAGAATAGAGCAAAACCAAGACATGGCCAGAAAACAAAAAGCAATTGCAAGCAAGAGTTTTAACATAATAGATACACAGATAAGTGATTACTTACAGCTTTCCTTATAGCTGAAATGGGCCCTACTCCCATAATAGATGGATCTATGCCTGTCTGAGCCCAAGATACAATCTGAGCCAAAGGCATAAGACCTCTCCTAGCAGCTTCCGATTTCTTCATTAGAAGAACAGCTGCAGCTCCATCATTTAAACCTGTGGAATAACAAACAACTTGTATGTATTTGTTGGGCTTTATGGCTTTTACTGTACCACTTTCTCCTGCTTGCATAGGATCCCAATCTAGACAAAACAAAAATCACAAATCGTTTATTGGTTTAGGTCAGTATTGTTCATATCAGGCAAGTCTGTTCTCTGCCACAAACACTTGAAACAATATTGCTGTAAATGTGACACATTTGTGATTTTATCTGGAAAGCAGCAGGTGGAAGAATCAAAGTACAATCTGAAAAATAAGTACATCAGGTTGATTAGGCAGGCTTTGGAAGGGGTAGCGTAAGGACAAAGGAAGATGTTTAAAAGCTGCTTGTGGCTGTCCCACAGGAGTAACACTTTCAAACATGAATCATTAAGTCTTCCATTCTCCAAATCTGCAGTATCAGAAACCCTTAGACAGTTTTAAAAGGAAATATTCTTTCCAGACTATCAAATACTGCTGTTATTGGCCAAACTCTTGTATTGTTTCATAGAAAACAAGGAAACAAAAGACAACTCTGTAAAGAAATCCTCCACCACATCTAAAATGGAGTGCTACCTATGTTGTCAAACACATCGCCATTTCCTGCAAAGTAGTAAACACACAGCAGCCACACCCCTCGCAGAGACCCTGCCTTGAGCCACAAGCAGCTACTGTTCTTTTCCATTTCATTTAAGCCGGATGGACCAACCTGAAGCATTAGCTGCTGTCACTGTCCCAGTTCCATCTGTCAGGAAACAGGGCTTCAACTTTGCCACTGCTTCCAAGTTGGTCCCATGTCGAAGGTGTTCATCTGTTTTAATTTCTATAGGACCTGCAAAACAGAGCATTATGCTCACAGGAGGGTCTAATCACACACACACATCTCGAACAGAAAGACAGCAAAAACAACAGGCTGAGTGAGAATATACACCATATTTCTTTCAACCAACAAGGCGTTCTTACACCAGAGACAGCTTCCAAATCAAGGCAGTTTAACAAATGGCTGTAACCCTCCAGCTCATTCTAGCAGGGCAGACAGCTCAGGTTTTCTAACACAAGCACTGGCAGCTAAAATGCTGTCTAGTTGTGCAGAAGTTGGTATTGTTCTTGCTGTTCCTAACCCAATAGCTTCTCTTTCAGCAGGAGGCTGTACTTCAAATGATACTTCCAGTAATCCTGTTACAAAGAGTAGTCAAGTGTCATTAAATACTATCATCTAAACTGGTATAATGAAAGCCCTCCATTAGTTTGTAGCCTGCCTAATGCCAGGACTTTTTCTGCAAGGTCTATTCCATGGAAATGTTGAACAACTGATTCTTGGTTTCTTTTTTGAAAATTTAGTCTTTGCATCTAACTCATGAGGAGCTGGGGAATTCCCCTGCTCTATAAACAGACCTCTGGCTCAAGCATCTTAATAGGACTGTTTACATCCCTCACTTAAAGAGAAACATACCCAATATATGTAACCTGACAACGTAATTAACCAGTAACGCTAATTGCTGTCACTGTGTATTTTACTAGGAGGGCAAGGTTTGCCAGATCAACATGACTGTTTTAAGTTTGGTGCAGCAGGAGTCTTAACAAAATGAAAAATACTGACTTTGGTACCATATCCAAGCCTATGTTAAGTCAGTGCTTTGTCCAGGCTGTTATTCTATCTCCAATAAACACAGTGGTAGTATTTGCAGAAAGCTACACTGAGATATTCCACATTTGCATTACTTCTCTCTTATTTAAAATATAACTACTGAAAGCTGAAAAGGAGAGCAACAGGCTACACGTTTACAAAAAGGCTGTGTAAGTGGGAAATCATCCACTGATTACAGGAGACATGGCAGAAAATACTTTTTTCCTTAAAATCAGCTCTCATTATTCACCCACACTTACCTTTTTTAGAGGGTACAAGAACAGGAACAATTTCTTTTGTAAAATAGCCAGCTTTCTGTGCTGCCTCTGCCCTGTTTTGTGACTGTACAGCAAGTTGGTCTTGTTCCCCTCTGCTGACTTGCCACTGACTGGCCACATTTTCAGCTGAAACAGGAACAAAATGTAAACTGCCATCAGGAAATGCCAAAATTTTAAGTTGCAAAATTGTAAGCACAAATGTAGTCATTAATGTTTGCTGTAGCAAGCAGCTGAGTTTGCGGAATGGTTTTCATTCCGATTTCCTCATGATTCTCTATTATATTTTCACTCAAGGGTGAAAATTTCTATGTGGAATCTCCTCCCAGATGATATATCAAATTACATCAAATGCAAACAAGCTTTTCTAGTTTATTGCTTCTCTGAATTACTATGCTCAGATTTCTCTACAGCCACTTCAGAAAAGGGAACAGTTCTGAAGTCACTCTGTTTCACAAGGAAGGTCTGGAAATGCAGTTGGCTGACCATCCTATCCAGGGTGCAATAACCTGAAGTTGCAGAACCACGCATATCAACAGGACACTCTACGTAACTCCCCCCATTGTAAATCTGTGCTGCTGAATGCTCCAGTTACATACAGGGATTTTTTTTTTTTTCTGAAATTAAATTTCTCCGATGTAGAAGAGATGCAGAGAGATTAGTTCGGACAGAAGAAAAACCCAAAACAGTGGCTTTACAAACAAAATGGAAAATGCCTTCAACGCCTTTCAACATTACGTACTTCTTTCTTTCTTTTTCATGACTACAACATCAGGACAGCTTGAAACATGTTATTTGTAACTTTATATTTCTGAAACTTCCTGTCAGTGAATTCTTTCAGTTGACCATTTCATTTTACGGACTGCCATCACTTACCTGTTATACCCATATGATACTGATAAAAAGCATCTGTAAGGCCATCACGGATTATAGTGTCCTGCAAGGAAGCCTCTCCCATTTTCACTCCAGCTCGCATGTGAATGACATGAGGAGCCTGCAAGAGGGTATTTCGAAAGGAGTCAGATGTTCACATCTCCAGTACACAATTCAGCCAGAACACTGAAGAGACAGACCCCTGCCTGGTGGCTGGAGGTACCCATCCCAAACCCTGGCAGTCTCTCCAGCTGCCTGCTCTGCCTGTCCCTCCAGAGCCTGCCAGCTGGCATGCCATTTGGCCTCTGCATTCCCCTGGCAGCAGATCACCACACTGCAAGTGTTGTTTCCTCTCCACAGACCAAATTTATCATTCCTGGGGCCACACGGCTGCGGCTTTCCATCCTACTAGCCTGTTCTGGGTAGTTCCTGATTGCACTCTGCTGCCAGGGAATGTCAACATCCCTCTACACAGGCAGCTTAGCCCTGGCAGAAGAGGCCATCTGTTTCTTGAGCACCAGATCACCGTCTCAGATCCATTCCTGAATACAGCCTTGGGATGAACATCTTGAAATAAAACTGCTGTGCTTTCTTTCCAAGCTCTAATTGTTTGGCAAACAATAACATTTTCAGTTATTCCTTCTCAGGGCTTCTTGCAATACAAAAATCCTGTCTACTGCCAGCTGTCACAGGCAAATCATTCACCACAACAGGGCTAGATGGACATGAAAACAGAATTTTAAATGCAGTGTGTGTTTGCAGGGCACCTTTTCAGTAGCTACAGTATGAGGTCTTCCCCTTTTTTTAAAAGCATGCTACTGAAGTCAACTGCTATATGTGTAAACTTATTTGCAAGCGCAGCAACCCTTTGGATCGGCCTCCAGGTGCCAGCCTGGAAACATAGGGTTTCAACATCGGGCTCTTTGCTCCCAGCACGCCAGTGCAACGTGAGCGTACAATCCTCTGCTTTACCTTGCTCATGCTTTCCATGCCTCCTGCGACCACGATGTTGGAGTCTCCCGTCAGTATGGACTGAGCAGCCAGGCACACTGCCTTCAAGCCCGACCCGCAGATCATCTGGCAGCTCCAGGCGGGCACCGAGTATGGGATTCCCGCAGCCACACTGGCCTGCCGGACAGGGTTCTGGCCAGCACCTGTGGGAACAGGCAGCATTTTTCTTTTGTCTGTTCTTAAAAAACAAATGTCTGCCTTGTCAGTTTTCACAACAATATCCTGATTCCACCAAAATTTAGAGCTCGCTTCTACTTTCAGCTGGTGGGTAGAGAAGTGCCCAGAAATAATCTAAAAACAGAAGCTTCTCTCATTTATATTGATTAATAAATACCTGCTACTGACAGTTTTATATCTGCAACTCTGCTTTTGATGCCAGGTCAGAAGAAACACTACTTCAGATCAGCCCTAGACTGTTGTATGTGTAAGATGAGAAATCATTTAAACTGCTACTTGCTGAAGAGTTTCTTTTCGAGATCTTCTGTACATCACCAGCAGTTAACTTTCCCTGAAAGTTCATAGGGAAACCAAAAGCACAGCTATGCACAGATGGACCTGAAAGCTTCCAGTCTTTGTTGTGATCCTGATGGAGATAACAGGATCACTACATTCAAAGAAAACACTCTTCATCTGCATCTCCCCAGGCCAAAGCTCTTTGTATGCAAAGAAAAGGACAAGAAGAGCACATAGTTCAGCAAGCTAAAAATACAGAGGAATCTGAATCATCTTTAAGAAAAAAAACATATTTCCTTCCTCCACGTTTAAAATACAAACCTGCCTATGACTCTGCTGATTAAACATTACCCTGGAAAAAGCAGGAGCAAGTTCAAAACAAACAATTCCCTGCCAGCTGCATTTTCATTAAATCAAAGTATTTGTCGCCAAACAAGTAGAGTCACAGATCTTGCAGGTTGGTCCTGCAGATAAACACAAATGCAGGCCCAGCTCTTAAAATCTCAGAGTTACCATTACTTAGGATGTTATATTTAGGAGCTGAGATGACCAAGGTGAGAAGGATGCTGTAACAAAGAAAAGAAACTGGCATTCATACACATATTGTTGGCAACTCCAGGGATTTAAAAAACACCCGAACTAACCCTAACAACATCCTTTCCAAAAACCCATCCTTACGGTTACCCAGAGCGTGTGGAGAAGCAGCCACAATGCCTCTCAAGTCCTTTGTTAAGGAACCGCGTTCCCAATGGCAAGGGATAACGTTCTGGAAGGTGAAACCTCAGCTGTTTTAATGGGACAGCCCCGGAGAGATGCGGCCGCAGAGAGGGAGAGCCCGGCCGCGGGCGGAGGGGTCCCGCCGCCAGCCCGTACCTGCGGTGAGGACCTGCCCCAGGATCACCTCCGACACCTCCTCGGGGGCCAGCCCGGCCCGGCGCAGCACCTCCCGGATGGCGGCGGCGCCCAGCTCGTGCGCGGGGAGCGACGACAGCCCGCCGTTGAAGGACCCTGGGAGGGGGACACAAAGGGAGCGCGGTCAGCACCCGGACACCCGCCCGGCCCCGGCGGGAGCATCCGCCGTCCGGCGCGCCCAACGCTGCCTCTCACCCACGGCGGTCCTGGCGGCGGACACGAAGACGACGGGGTCCGCGCTCATGGCGACAGCAGCGGCGGTGGGAACGAAGCGGCAGCGGCGGTGGGAACGGAGCGGAGGCGGCGGGAGCGGAGCGGCAGCAGCGGCGGCGGCGGCGGGAGCCCGAGCGGGAGCGGCGGCGGCGGCCGGGGCGAAAGCGGAGTCGGCGCCGGTCCCGCCCCTCGCCCGCCCCAGGCGGGGCGGAAGGACGGAGCCCGAGCAGGGGATTCGTAGCCGGGCACCTGAGGACAGCGCGGGGGCCGGGCGGGCGGTGGCGTGGCCGGGCCGCCCCGTGGGGCGATCGATGGGGCGAGGGTGGCCTTGGCCGGCTCCTTCCCGGCCCCTTCCCAGCCGGGGGCGGAAGGAGGAGCGGCTCCGCCGGCCAGGCCGGGGCTGCCGGGGTCGGTCACTTCCCTGTGCCCCCCGCTCGCACACCCGGTGCCTGCGCAGCGCCGGCTGCCAGCTCCGTCTGCTTACATACAAAATAAAGCGTGCGGGTCAAGTGCTCTCTTGTCATATTGTGGCTTTAAGGACAGTTTGTTTATTTCATGACGGCATTTCATAGAATCTGCGTGAGCAGGAAGAAAGAATAATAATTTGAATTAAAATACACAAAACTGCCTATCGCTGGTTTGATCTGCTCAGCAACTGATGCCTAGAGATTACCAACACCCAACTCGGCCTTTTTTTTTTTCCTTAATTTTAGCAGAAGCCCGACATATATATATATGTGTGTGTATATATATATATGTATATACATATATGTACGTATACATATATGTGTGTATGTGTATATATATATATATATATACAAAAAGCTGGCCCAAAAAGCTGGCCCAAAAAGCTGGCCCAAAAAGCTGGCCCAAAAAGCTGGCCCAAAAAGCTGGCCCAAAAGCTGTTCCTGTCTGACCTGCCCAAAGAAACAAGCAGGGGGATGTGCCCAGGCTGCTTCCTTGGGAAGCGATGTTGCAAAAAGAAAGGCCAGGTAGCCGGGAAGGACGCGGCGCTGGCCGCAGGAGCTCCTGACAGCCAGGGAGCTGGAAGGAGAGGAGGCGGCTGCAGCAGTGGCCGCAACCCACAGCAGGGCAGGCAGGCAGAAGCAATGTTTCTCTGCGGGGAAATGTAGGTGGGAAGCCTAGAGATGCGAGGTGGGGAGCAACAATATTAAGATATCTGGAGGAAGAAGGGACAGAATAAAGGGAGGAACCAAGAAAGTAAGTCAAAGCGACTAACAACAGTTAAAAAAAAAATTACACGGGCTGAAATAACTGGTCTATCATACAGCCTAAATCTTCAGTCCTTACTCCTTCCTTCCTCATTCACAGATACCTGGCCTAAGGGACATGCCAGCCGAAGCACTGCATTGAATTAGCATCTGAAGACAAAGAAGATGGTTGGAAAATGTGCTGTTGCTCCTACCTTAGCTACAAAGATGAGAGACTTTTTTTTCTATCCAGATAGTAAAATTCCATACGATTTCACAGGGAGAACAGAAGTACGAATTAAATCCTAGAAAAGCACACAGTATGTGATGACAAACACTGACAAACATAAATATGGTTACATATGCAGTGAATGCACCAGTGTGCCTGTGGTCACATCTTGCTCATTGGCTAATCTGAATTTGGCAGTATTAAATCTGCATCCACAAAATGCATCTGAACCTTCTGTGTGGGCACAATGAGCAACAGGAGCACTACAACACCTAAGTTGTATTCTTTTGACTCCTATCAGCCTCTATTCTTGCTTTAAAATGTAAAAAGCTACAGCATTACTAGATAGGGAAAAAAATCCTGCTTCAGCTATGAAGAGCAAGAGTGTTGGCCTAGATTTCACTAATAACTCTGTTAAACCATGCTGCAGGACTCAAACACTCAAAATACATTCCTCCTTTTTGGTCTCTGTGAAGGATACGGCCAAAGCAGAAAACCACGTGTCATAAGATTTCTTTAGTTACTTTGTGGTTTCCATCTTTCAGCAAGAGAACAATTCCCTCAGATATCTTCAGGAAAGGAAATCTCTGGAAAATCCTGCAGTCAGCCAAATGCTTAGGTGGACCGATGTACCAGTCTCCTAAGGAGATGCATTAAAAGATGCATTAATTTGCAACATGCATTCACCACTGCTTTTCTTTAATGATGCTGTGCACTCAGAGTTGATAACACTGACGAAAACCTCAGATTAAATCTGGAGGGGAAAAACATGTTTTGTGTCTTTTCAAAAGGCTATCAGTGAATAACTAGTAGAACTAACACACAAGCAAAACTCAGGAATATAGGATTTTAAGCAATACAGTGATTGTTTTAGAAGAATATTGTATGGTTCCTGAGCAACCCTTTATGACTGAATGAAGTCCCTGCACCTTTTCAAAATTCAGTAGAGAGTGAGTAAAACAGTCATATGAGGGCAGCACCAAGTAACCTTGTTTATCAACTGTACCATATACCATTATGTCATTCTTAATGTGACATTTGACTGATTACAACTTAAGGTCATCAATGCAAATACAAAGTCAATAATATGAGATGAGCTCAGATTAAATGTCAGCAGGTGTTCAAAGTCCACAACTGACAGTACACCTGAAGTGAGCCTTATGAAAAGGATTCTCTTGTATTTAAAATGTCACAAATATCAGCACAAATATTGAATTGAACATAAAGCAAGGCTTCAGCCCCTTCCCTCCCCACACTTCACTAGCAGACAGAGAAAGTTCAAATATGAAGCTCACCCCAGTGGGCTGACCTGCTGCACCTTTGCTCTCAGCCCCAACCAGCAGAACTGTTTTGCAGCTCAACAGTAGTGACGAACCAGGCTGTGATGTTGGGGCATCCAAAAACAACAGAGATGAATTTTCTCTTGGTATGTCTATCAGATTTGCAGTATTCTATTTAACTCTGCTTGGATGGTGTCCAGGATTGAGATCCAAATGGATAAAAGGGGCATGTAACATAGCAAAATAGTGTAGCAATTGCTCAAAGGCAAATAATTATGAAACATGCATGATACAGATCAAAGTTAAGTTATTTAAATACAGAAAAAAAACCATACTGAATGGGAGTAGGCAGCTGTGCTTTTAATTCAATGTAGTTAATGAGCAGCATAATACTCAATAGCAAACTACTGCCCTATGCTGGTACATTTTGCCATTTCTTGGAAATCTAAACTCTGGGAAATGAAGTCATCAATTCAGAACAGAAAGCTTACTTGCTATCAGTTGCACAAAGTTTATTTACTGCTTTGCTATGAACACAATCAAATGGACATGTGCCTTCCATGAAATATTCAAGGTGCAAAGATTTTTGCATTTTCATTTGCTAATCATGTCTCAGTTTTATTATAAATAGACAAAAAGTTAGAGGATTTCAGTGGTCACTGATTTACTCTCCTGCTAAATAGCTTTTTTCTAAATCTGACCTTTAAAAAGATCACTATTGTTACCAAATGTGAAGCCTTTGCTTTTTTTTTCTTAAGTCTGACACTTGGTCAATGAATATTTGTAAAAACAGGTTTGTTGGGAATGTGAATTTAACAAAAACTAAGTTGCACCTCTTAAAGGGACAACTCCCCCAAACAAAACTGAATTACTTTACATTAATAAATCTTAATATGAGATTATTCTAATTTTTTTCATAGATTTCACAACTTTCCTGCAACAGCAAATTCTCTAGTCTATAAAGTCTTATACACAGATATTGGTACTAATACCTGCTTAGGGCACTCAGGCTTCCTGGACACCTTTAGCACCTTCAGGCCTTTTTTCATGTGTAGAAAGACAATTTATCCTTCTTCCAGGTTTTCTTAGCAGTGGACTGACATTCACTTGTCTATGGGTAGGTTCAGCACATAAGACATGTTTCAAAGGACACACTGTTTTCCCAGTGAGGACAAGAGCTGCATTTTCTAACATTTCTCAGCCTCCAACCTGACTGACAGGGTCCTTGGAAATCAAGGCAATAAAATGTCCTTGGCTGTATTAGGAGCAATCTGTGTTTTCCTTGAATCCATCTCTGTAAGGGAATGTTCATAATTTAACTGGTGTTTAATTAACAAATGTTGTCTTCCCCTCAGATAGGAAAATGTTTGCACTATTAAAACTATCTCAGCCTTTCTATGGTTTAAAAGAAAAGTGAACACCCAGGTTTATATCCTCAGCAATTATGTGCACACCTGTACTCCAAATGCAAGCTTGATGTATTTATCAAGCATCCCCAAAAACGAATGTAACTTGAGTCACCATTTGGTTGTAATTATATCTAGATGGATTATCAGTCAGGGGATGTCTTCAGGACAAGCTCTGGAGTTCACTCACTGGTGTGGTCAGTCCCTAACAGGAAAAAATGCCTGACCACTCTGAGGCACACACCAATTCATAGGGGTGTGGGAGCAATGCAAGTGCTGCAAAGACATCTCAGAGACAAGAGTTGAAAATCAAATTGGGTATGTGCAGTTGTACATTATCATACTGCTGACTTCATATGCTTTCCAGGAAATTTTATATATATATATAAACTGATAAAAATTACTGGTAATTAAAAAATAATCACTGTAAGAGCTTTCTGAAGAAGTTTAGTTACTTCTTGCTATAAAGATGTAAGAAAAATATGTGATAATTCCACTAAGACCCATAAAAGCATGTTCTAAGGGGATATCAAGACACCATTAAGCCTGCAGCCTAGTATTCAGGAAGCTTCTCTAAAAGAGAGGGAGTTCAGTGATGTCAAAGTTGGGCTTTCTGCTGCCCAGATCTTTACCTAGTAGTTACCTGAAGGACCTCTCTGTATCACTTTCTTCTCAGGGCAGCAATCCATAGATTTTATTTTTCTCCCACACCTGTAGGTTGCAGCAGCCTTTTCCAGTGCATCTGAGAGCTCATTCTCTGCTGCAGATGTACCATGGGTTTGCCTTGCTCTATCTCCTGTCCTTGCAAGTCAAGGACAGCCTTTGCAAGAACCAACTGGCCTTTCTTTAGTTCCTGGTATTTCAAGGTCCTTTAAAATGCCAAGAAACGTACGTATGGTACTCAAAACAATTTTTTTTTTACTTTTGAAAAAGGCTTTATCTCATTTTCCCCCTAATTCCTCGCTTTCCTGACCTGCCGACTAATTATTTTTATGAGTATTTTACACTAGGAAGCATTTTCCCTCAGAGCCTGCCTTCTCTGGGGATAAACAGCATCCTTCAGAGCTGGGAAACATCATGGTGTTTGGGTTGGTCCAGAGGGCTTCCAAGGGGTGGAACAGAAACTCAGAACTCAGCAGATAAAACCAAGGAGGAGCCATCCAGTTAATGGATAATTAAGTTAATGAGTAACATGCCATCATTTGAGGAACCTAAAACCTGGTGGTGAGCTGTTCTGCCCACATATTCATAATCTGGTTCCTATCCCATTTTATCATCATAGGTGAATCAATATGTCAGTTTGGCTTTTGTGTTGGTACTTGGACAGATCATGACGTGCCCTCTCATCCGAGGACCAATGCTGCTGCTAGGGGTTATGAAACCTATTCCTTGAAAAGCTAATTTACTCCAGTTACCACACCGTAAACACAACCCAAGGCAGGTGCCAACGCGTTTGTTCCAGCAGCACTAAAAGGTCCCAGGTTAGTTCTCACTGTGTAATGTGATGTGCAAACAGAACAAAAGAGTATTTCAGTTAAATGTCCTCTTCCCAAAGGTATCAGAGGACTGGTTACCAAATTGTTGCCCTTATTTCCCTAAACAAAAATTATAGGTGTAGCCTGATAATACACTTACTAATTTGAAAATACGGAAGGAAGGCATCCCAGAATATTAAGGTCTGCAGGCTGATTCCACTTATCTTTACATGTCCCTGGCTGCCTGCCTCTTGCTCAGATAGCATATTTCCCACAAATGTAATCTACACTTGTAAAGATATAGTTAAAATAACTAGGTGTTGACTAGGGGTAAAAAATGCAGGAATACTTTCTACATGCTCATGAACACAAACAATGGAGGGAGGTTTACCATCCCACACCTTAGACTACATCTGAGCTAGACCTTTAACTGTACTACTAAGAAGACACAGAGGAGGTCTGGTTTCTAAACATAACAAAAAGTAGCCAGACACTAGACAAAATACTGGGAGATCTTGAGTTTAAGTCACCACTGATACACAGAAAATGTTCGGTACGTTATACACAGAATAGAAGCAGCCCTGAATGTACCTCTGCATCTATTTTATGTAGAAGTTTCTTCTTCTCCTGCTTAATTAATATGCATTTTTAGTACTGTAATGTTTACATTTGCACACAAGGAAATCAAGTCAATTTTTTGAAATTAATGTTCTTATTAAGGCTTACACCAGTATTTCAGTGCGTCTCTCAGGCTGCCATATCCTGTGATGGCTTCATCTGTTAATTGGTATCTTGAATGCTTAAAACAAATACCTGCAAGAAAAACAGAAGCAGGAAACAGTGTACAATAATCACAGTGTATCTATTTTAACTTTTAAATGAGGTAAGACTTCAAAGGAATTTATTCAGGCCCTTTCTCCTTGTGGTCACCTTACCACATTACCACCCTACCTTGGCTGGCCAGATCAAATCACTTGTAGCGTGGTTTTTAAACGTTTTAAGTTCTCACAGAAAAATCTGTGTATTCATACGTACACATACATGTGGACGTGGGACCACATTGGGTTCTATTCTGTTGTGATTATGTTCTTTCTGCTACCAGTAACAGTCAGGTGAGATTTCTGGAGCACCTCCAGCACTGACACAGTGAGTTACAATCAATTTCATCTGTGCAACCCAGGTGACAGACTATTTTAGCCTACAGCAACTTTACGACTTTGCCGGCAAAAGGCAGAAATATTTACCCAATAGCACAACTTGCGAAATCACTGACAGTAAGAAGCATAAACTTTATTTTAAAGCACCAGCTCAGTGCTAGACTGCAATGAAGGGCAAACTGTACTTTATTGGTTCTTACTGCCAAACGAGGAAACTGATCCTTAATTTTTTCGGAAGCAGCTGGAACTTAAGTCCTTTATCGTTCATTAGCGACAGAGGACACTGGCTCGCACCGACGCCGGCGGGCAGGCAGCCTCGGCCGTCACGCCAAGAAGCCCGGCACCCATCTTGCACTTTATTTACTGCTGCGCGCAGTTTTCCTTCCTAGAGATCCCATCTTCTCCCCTAGCCTTCCGAGAAGGCGCCAAGCGCTTTTCCCAGGAAGCGCCGGGCTCCCGCTCCCCTCAGCCGGTTTGGCGGGAGACGGGCGCCGCTCACCCCATCCGGCCGGACAGCAGCGCCCCCCGCCGGCAGGAGGCCCCGCGGCACCCCAGGGATACGGGCCCTGCGCGGCCCCTTTGATCGATGGTCTTTAAATCAGCGCTCTAATAACCCGCGGGAGCCGCCGCTTCCCGGCGGGGCGAGCGACGATTCCCCGCGGCGGCCGCCACACAAGCAGGCCGAGGTCCCCCCACCGCGCCCCGGCACCGCTGCGTCGCCTCCCGCCGCCGCCCCGCGCTGGGTGCGCGCGCAACCGCCGCCCGCGGGGCGGGGCGGGCGCTCATTTCCTCCCTGGGCGCCATTTTGTAGCGCAGAGAACCCGCAAATAAAGAGCGGGCGGGAGCGGAGCGCGGGGGAGCTCCGGCGGGGGCGGCGCGGCGGTCCCGGCCGCGGAGCTGGTGGTGGGAGCGGCAGTGCCCGCGCCCGCGGAGCTGGTGGCGGTAGGCGCGGAGGTGGTGGCGTTTCGCCCCTGCTCGATGTGAGGAGGAGTGCGGCCCAGGCAAGCGGCGTGCGAGGGGCGCGGGGCCTCCGCGCCGCGGGCGGGAGGTGAGTGGCCGTGCGAGCGCTCCGCCCCGGCAGGACGGTCGGACCGGGCAGCCTGCGGTCCTGGGGTGCCGAACCCCAGCGGCGCTTCCATCCCTTACCTCGGGCGCGGGGGGGAGGAGCGGAAGCACTTAGAGCCATTTTGTGCGAGGCCCCGAAGCCCGGCCTGGCTGCGCGACCGGGATCCTCCTCCCCCTGCCTTGGGCCACCGCCGCGCCCCCGGGAGCCGCGTTTGTCGCCTCGCTTGTCAGAGGAGCGCGGGCGGCGGGGCGGGCACTGCCTGGGCTGGGGGGCGGCCGCAGCAGCTGGGTCTGTCAAACACCTGCGGCTGCGCCCCGCGGGGGGGAGGCGGGACCCCCGCGGTTGCTCAGGCGAGTGTGAGGGCTGACCAGTTACGGTGCTACTGTGAAGCTTTTCTTTTTAAACGTTAAAAGGGTCCTCTGTGCAAGAAAGATAAGGAGCTACTGGAAGGGGTCCAGGGGAGGGCCACAAAGATGATTTGGGGTCTGGAACATTTTTGTTGTGAGGAGAGACTGCGATAGCTGGGCCTGTTTGGTCTAGAAAAGAGAAGACTGAGAGGGGATCTCTTCAGTACATACAAATATCTTAAAGGTGGGCGCCAAGTGAATGGTGCCAGACTCTTTTCAGTGATACGCAGTGACAGGATAAGGTGCAGTGGCCACAGACTAAAACACAAGAAGTTTCACCTCAACATGAGGAGGAATCTCTTTACGTTGAGGGTGGAAGAGCACTGGAACAGGCTGCCCAGGGAGGTCATGGAGTCTCCCTCTCTGGAGACATTCATAACCCACTTGGACATGTTCCTGCGTCACCTGCTGTAGGTGATCTTGCTTTGGCAGAGAGGGGTGGTGTTGGACTGTGTAATCTTCAGAGGTCCCTTCCAACCCTAATGATTTTGTGATTGTGTAGATGATATGTGTGTGTATATATATGCACACACATAAATGCTTTGGGAGCTGGAAGCCCCTGCTGGGGTTTTCCCCGTGGAACTTTTTTCTTATCATTAAAATAACTCTCAGTTCAGGTATAACGAGTAAAGCTTCATACCTGATATTATTTAATTATTTTTGTTCATTGAGGTTTTAAAAGAAGTTTTTAAATACTGTGTTTTATAAACGTAGGAAAAGATGTGCGGGCTTCTACCAGAATTACTAAAATTAAAACGAGCTTTCCCTATTTCACATCTCTTTTCATTGAAACTGCCATAAAAGCCTAAAACATTGAGACTTCCTAAAAATTCTTTTAGTGCCTGTGGCAGTGGGTTTCTAAGTATGGAGTATGGTTTTATGTTGCTTGTTGTCAGGAGCAGAAATGCAGAAGGAGTGGTGTGTGGCAGCCACTGTTCCTGCAAAATCATGAGAGTGCTTTGTTAGGATAGTACAGTTGAGTGGTTCATAGCATAAATCACAAAATTTAGTCGTGTTAATTCCAGTCAGTTATGCAGGAATGTTGTTTACATTGATTTTTTTTTTATTGTAGAAAGTAGCGCTTCATCATGTTCTTGCAAGATACTTCTGATATGGGTAGGAGAGAGAATATCTTTTAGAGGAGGGCTGAGTGATAAGAAGCATCTCTCGATGCACAGTGCTTGAGAAGTTACTGTACTAAATTCAAAGAATGAACATTTCAGTTGCAGTGTTGTTGTCTGTAGCATAGAGATTCACCTATTCATTAACGGAAAACTTAAGGCAAATCGCTGTGCCAGTTGCTGTAGCCAGCCTGGCGCTGCTGATGTTTCTGAGAAACATGGAGCACAATGATAACAGTGTACAGCAGTAATGTTAAAGCTTCTGGTGAGTTACTCCAGGTTCCCAAAAAGCTGTTGCAGGGCAGTAGTGAGTTGAAACTTGTATGTGTGGAAAGAGCACTAAGTGTTTATCTGTAGATATTATCAACCTAAGTTTTACAGAATAACCTACAGAATATTTTTAGCTAGTGTGCTTTTATTTTTTAGTGTGTGATTATATCATGGCACATAATAACAGGTGGCTGTAAGACAGTAACTTCTAATGCAGTGGCCCATAACTTCAGCCTTCACTTTTGTGCTCTTATCTGAAAGCAAGAGGTGGTTTTGTAAATGGTGATGTGCTGGGAGTAGAGGTTAGAGTAGCGTGGTTTGGTGCTGGAATTTTGTGTCAGGTCTGGAGATGCAAGGTTGACTACCTTTGGATGAAACATCAACCTTTGATTTCTTGTAGTCATGATTGTGATAGCAATCATGTTTATAATGGCTGTATGCTGCAGCAGGAGTTACAAGCGAAGTCTTTGGGGAAATTCACCTTTTTTGGTATTTGTGTGCTTCTGGTACTTTTTTTGA
Organism: Platysteira castanea; assembly: GCA_013397175.1. Taxonomy (NCBI): domain Eukaryota; kingdom Metazoa; phylum Chordata; class Aves; order Passeriformes; genus Platysteira; species Platysteira castanea. Next base: position 528,181 of record VYXC01003864.1, on the reverse strand, counting down.
GGAACACACAAGTAATGATTTGACATAATGTGTGCACCATTTAATCAGTGTTAGCTGTAGTTGTGTGGGACATCTGAAAAGCATGTTTCTCTTTGTCAGAAACTTAACATTAGCTGAGATCTTTAAGACTACTTCCAAACTCCAAAGGAGTTAAAAGTTCTAAAAATCTTCAGGAAAACTACAGTGGGAGAAGTGGCAACCTAAATACAGGGGTCACAAGCATTCTCTCTGTAATCTCAAGTTACTCTGAATGACTGAGTTGGGCACTGGCAATTTGTATCAGTAGTCTCATCCTTGTATTTTTTATTTAAGGGTATGTTTTTGGTAGAACAGTCTCAAATAAGGAGCTGCATGCAGAAGTTCAAGTAAAATGCTTGAGTAACTTCTTTTGAGTGGGAGGAAAGGGGGTGGGAGTGGAGGGGACCTCTTAGTTTAGGGAAGCACTTATGTGCCTGCGTGTTACTAAGCCTAGCAACAGGAAGCTGCCATTCATTAGTGAGATGCTTCTACTGAATGTTTTCTTTCTGTGGGTTCTAATGTCAGTATTTATTATAAGAAGGGAGTGTGAGTGCTGGTTGTTTTGTTTGTTGTTAACCAGGACCTTGTTTGGTAGGGTGCTGTGTAGTTGTCAGTGCTGTCAGTGTCAGTTGAAAGGCTCTACTTCATTGGAATGTATTTGCTTGTCTTACTGACCAATGGTTTTAGGATTTGGAAAAGTTAATTAGTTCATTGAGTGTTGCTGAAAATACTAAGGTAATCCATAAAAATCATTGAGAAAATCATTGAGAAAACAAAATAATCTCCTACTTAAGAGCATCGTTTCTTTGAAGCTAAGTGTTCACAGACATGGAGTTGACGCATCCTTTGCCTGGTACATGTGCATTGTAGCAACTTTACAAGCGTGTCAGCTCTTAAAATTACATGCAGCTTTTCCACTGGAAAGCATATTGCAAAGATGCGTGCCTCTAGCAAACCTTGCATTCATTATTACTTGAATACCTGTAAGATTTATGAACTCAGTGTATTTTACATAATCATAGTTGTAGAAAATACTGTTTATTGCTCTTTTGAGATAAGGAAGCATGTCCTGTAACGCAGGGCAGTGTGAATATTTAACCTAGCAAAATACAGTCCTATTGTGCTTTGTATGCACAGGAGGAATTCAGTTTGATGATCTGTCTAAGCCATTTTTTTGCATCTTTTCCTGAAAATATTCACATGGGTTTTAAAATAATAATACTTCCTGTTTATTAGAATCTTAAGAGAATAAGTAGTTGCAAGAACATGTTATGACATTGACAAATGATCCTTTTTTATTCCAAAGAGGAGAAGTAGTAGTATAAATCACTTTCCTCAGACCCTGATTATCCTTTACCTTGTAAAATAAAATGTTCTGTAGATGTAGACACATACTAAATGTCAGTTTGATACAAAGTTGGGTTGTTTTGATTAGTTGAATAGGAAGAATTGATTACTGATTGGCTTTTTAGACATAAATAGAAAGTTTTAGTTAACTTTTGGAAAAAAGACATTTGACTATATCTAGATTACAGGAGCAAACTTGTCATAGTGTTGTTTTGTACTCTGGTGCTGCACTGTGTGGAACCAATATTTCAGTGGTGTAATACTGCAGATTAAAAAAAGGCTAGAAGTACAAGTTTCTGACTTGTTCAGTATTCCACGTACACTAGAAGCTACACTAATTAAAATTCTTACTTTTCCTCTCCTTTCAGAGTTCACAATGACGAACGAAGAACCTCTCCCAAAGAAGGTATGTGCAAAATTACTTGTGACTTCACCCTTCCAGGTAATCATGACAGCTTGATAAGTTATGCTTTTCTTTTGCTTCACAGGTTCGCCTTAGTGAAGCAGATTTTAAGGTTTTACCTAGAGATGAGCTTATTCTAAGGTAACGTAAAAAGTGGTTTTTCCTTCTCAACATTTTAGTGATCTTTCAATGGAAGAAATTTACTCTTCCGTTGTCTTTTAGCATGCTTGTTCTGAAAAACTGTTTCATCTGTTTCATGATATGTTTCCTCTGTAAAGTTCTTCTCTTGCCTCAAGTATTTTTATTTGTAGTTTGGGGGGGAACACTTTTTCCCAAAAGGCAAAATCCTCAAACGTATTTTGTAAAACATGAGTAGGAGTGGATTTTTTTTCTGACTTGTAACTATAGAAGATATGATTCCTTAGATTCCTGGCTAGATCAGAAGTTATTTTGAACATCAGAAGAATGTCAGCTCTTTACTTCTCCAGTATGTTTTACACTCTCAGTCCGTGCAGTTGTCTTCTCAGCACATTCAGATGTGAACAGAAAAATGTTAAAATGACATTTTCATCACCTAGAACTTCCATAAGGAAGAGCCTGGCCATCTTTTTAACATTTTAGAAAGCTTAAATGTCACCATGGAAACAATTATAGGGAATACTGTTGCACAGACCACCTGCTTAAAGAAACCATCCCAAGCCATTTGTCTCTGTATGCCTGAACGTCCGGATTCGTAAACCAGGAGCTATCCAAACTAGCCACCTGTGGGGCACCTGTTTATCTGCTGGAGTAGTCTGTGCATTTTGGTAAACACAAGTTCTTGGCTTTTTGTACACTAAGTTATTAGCATTAGTGGGGTCTCAAGGTAAATTTTGCTGTTTCATAGAACAAGACTAAATCGTGTAGGAACATGGGGTTACATATGCAGCACTTAGTATACATGGTGATCAGCAACTCTCCCTTTTGGATAAGCTATCCTGCCAGCTACTTTTGGGGTGACAGTTTTTTCCAGGAAGTAAACGCAGTCTGGCTCCATATGCTTAAACTGATTTATGTCTTCCTCTGAGTATCCAGTCCTATGGGTAGTAAAGAAAATTTATTTAAACAGTAAGAAAAAAATGCTTCTTTCATAAGTGGTTTTGGCCTTGCGATCCCTTTTATAGAAATTTCTGTACTCAAGATTCTCTGACAGTAGTAAACTCAAGTCTTCAAAGCTGTTCCTTTACGTCCTCCGATAAAATTCATGGGAATGTACCAAAGCATAGATTCTGTGCCACTTGCTTTCTGACTGATAGTGTGAAAACACAAAAAGGCTGCCAGCTGTAATCAGTTTCTGGAACTCACAATGATTAGTTGGCTACTGTAGAAGAGGTGAATTTCCAACATATATTCAAGAGAGAATGTGATGGAATACACCCAAGGGGGTAAAGTATGTCAGCAGCTCACCTGTGTTAACAAAGAGGCAGAAGGGAATTTGCTAATGACAGCTCTGTTGCTATTGAATCATCATCTTAGTGTTTAGAAAAACTAACATGCTCTCAAAAAGGGCACTTCATGGATTTAAGAATAACTGTTCAATATACCTAGAAATGGAAATGTAAATTCTGTTTTGGTCATGTCCATTTCATTAGTTTGCATTGATCGGTCTTTCAAACACTGGGTGGTTTTTTTGTATGGAGGGGTGAATTATGAATTTCTACTAAGTTTGCCTCTAATCATGATTTCACATAAAACTAGCAATTATTACACTAACTGCTGGCTTCATTTGTAGGCTGGAACAAAATACTATTATTACATGTGTGTTGGAACCCTGGATTCTGAGAATTTTAATCTCTCAGAGGTGACAAGCACTGATCCTCACAAATACACTTCATTTGACCTGAGGCCCTGGAAAAGGCTTCCAAAAAACTATGTGATAACACAGAGATTGTTAGTGTGTAATTAGTAGAAGTGTGTCAGATCACTGGGTGAAGATGTAGGATTTTAGGTTTTGGGATATAGTAATATATATGGGTAACAAGATGGAGGAATTGGGGATGGTGGTTAGTACTTCTTTCTTCCTTCTTCTTCACAAGTTTGAGCAAGTTAGTGACTGGACAAAAAAGACTGCAGTGCAGAGGTCAGGTTAATAGATTATTGGGTTGTAAGTAAAAATAAATCTGTTGGCATTATATAATTGGATAGCTTGGCCTTCAAAAGGCCTTGGAAGAGGAACTTCGCAGCCATTTTCCACCTTGTTAGCTTAGAAGCACAACTTGTGTAGCTGTGCCATAGATAAGAAATAATAAACATCCAAGTCCGAAGAAAAAACTGCATCTCTCGTGTTTTAATCCAAGCTCTGAGTGACAGAACACGATAAAAGCAAAACAGAAAAAATCAACACATGTGTATTTTAATCAGCGTCATTTCTGCTACTTTGAGACACAGGAAGGCATGTGTTGACCACTAGATTGTCTTGAGACTTGGAGTGTGTTTTTCTGGTCCATGCTTTGGTGAGCCAAATGCTTTTTAAGATGGACATGTGTCATTACCTTTTGGTCTTTGAGGTAGTAAGTCTCTGTTGCTGTACAGTTGCAGTGATGAAATACATTAATAGAAATTTTTTTTTTGTCGGTTTTCTGTGCTGTGAGTCCCAATTTTACTGTTCTTTTCCATGAAGTACATTATTTAGTTTTGTTCATTTTAACTTTCGTTGACTAAACATGAGCAGGACCAACCCAGAGCCTTTAGATCTGACCTTGAATTTCTGCTTGTCTCATGACTTGTTGCTGTGGACTCATCTTAATATTTCCCCTCTTTAATGCAGTAGTTACTTAGCTTGACTGTAGGAGCTTCTGAGAGAAAGAAGAGCCAGGAACACAGTAAAAAAATACTCTGTGGATCATAGCTAAAAATCTGATCAGTATTGCCCTGATCATTTAGCTGAGCTGGTAAAACACTTAAGCACTCTGATACGCACAAGCATTTCTGAGGAAATAGAGTGCTTTTACTGAACTTCAGTCAACAGGGGCTTAGAGCCAGTCCTTTTTGGAATGGCCTGAGTGCAGTGTGTGTCTCAACCCCCAACTGCTTACCATTTACTGTGAACCCCAAAGTGCAACATGAACAATGGGTGCTTCAAGAAAAATTTTTTAGGACTTCGTAGCTTCAAATTACTTCTATAAAGTCTGCTTAATATTTTTAGAGAATGAAGGGAATTAAGTAACTGACCGAATGCTGCTCAGTTACCTTCCAGTTCTTGTGAGACTGTAAGTGATCCTTTGAATGTAGAACAGGTTCAGGAGTGTCCTACCAGTTCTACTGTCTCTATTCTTCAGTGCCTTTCTAAGTAGCACTTCAGTGAAGCTCTTCAGGTTATTAATTTTGAACCATCAGATTACGGACATAAACAACCATATTGAGTGGAAAGCAAACCGATGGGAGAGAAAAAGCTAGCTTTTAGCCTTTGTCATTCTTCCCCCGCTCACGTTCACTGACAAGCCTTAGTCTGCTGCAGGTGTACTGGGAGGCATAATCTGGGACAAGGAGGTCAAGGGTCTGGCTGTGTTCCCTCCCAAGATCTTTCCCATTCCCAGCCTACTGGTGAGGGGGGGAATGTTGGAGAACGTGCCTTGATATGTGAGCACTTCCTAGCAGCGGCTGAAACACTGGTGTGTTACCAACAAGATTCCAGCTACCAGTGCAAAGCACAGCATGGTGAGGGCTGCTGTGGGGAAAATTAACTCCATCTCAGCCAGACCCGATACAAGTTGCTTGAACTGCAAGAGTCTTCACCAGGTTTTTGACAAAATGCCACATCTGAATAGTTATGTTTTCTAGAAGAGTTAGTTGGCATATGACTTCAAATCTGTGACATGGCCTAGTGCCATCTAGGGTTTTTTTTTTCCAGGAGTTCAGTTCTTGCCCAAATATTAGCAATTGTTGAGAGGTGATTTAGATGTATTACCTACAACATTCTTGGTGACCATAGGCTACATGATTTGTTTGTGGGCAGTTATTTGGGGGCTTCTTTTCCTTTTTTTTTCAGGTAGGAGTCTGTCACGTCTGCCTAACTTTTGTTTCAGGTCCTCATTTCAGTTGCTGCAAAAATTGCTCCTGTTATGGGAGTGTGGGGATATCGCAGCTTTGGTAGAATTACTGGTTTTGGGCTGTGAGGTGCAACTTCAAAGTCAAGTAGTCCTGTATATTTGAAGACCAACTGTTTAATTGCATGTAATTTTTTAATGTAAAATTAGGTTATTTCTTTCCAGGTTTGCTGTTTAGTAGACCATTTCAGTTTTACTTTCGGGAGATTGAAATCTCCTGAACAAGCATAGAATTTTTAATGGTCAAATGGTGAAACTTAGAGCAGAGAGATTAGTTTAAGGGTTAAATAGGAATACTTCTGCTCTCTTTTAAAGAGCTTGAGAGTTCATTCGTGCTTTTCATGTTCAGGTGAAGAAATGTAAAATTTTTTGGTGCTTGAAGGGAGAGATTTTTGTGCTTCCTTTTCCCAGTGATGTGATCTTTCTTGCTGTTACAGATCTCTGTTGCTTTTTAAACCCTTTAATGAGCTGTTTGAATTCACTAAATGGTCAAAATTACCTAGAGGTAGATTTTATAGTTTCAGTTGAGGTAGTGGTGTAGGTTAGAGAATTAAAATAGAGCAGTTGTGATGAGTCTGGCATAAAATACATGTCAGGGAGGGAAGGTAATTGGGAGGAGGGACCAGACACCTTCTTCTATAGTGGTAAGTTATCAGATGAATTTGCTTTATAATGTGCAGTCGCACTATCATGAGGAGCACACACAGTTAGGTGCAAAGTACTACTTAAAAATCCCAAAACACCACGCTGTGAACTTTTTTTCATAAAGCATTTCGTGCTAAACTTTATGGCAGACTTTATTTGCTGCTGATTTGATGGTTTGTATGAAATGCAGTGCTGGTTTTAAGTGATGTTTTTTGACTGCGGCGGATGAATTGCCTAAATAACATGCTTTCAAAGAGTTAATAAACTGTTTGGCTTATAGATGATGAATATAATCAGAGAATGATCTTAACCTGAATGAGCTGATAGAACTACCTAACCTATACTGCCATTTCTAGTGGTATAATACAGTTTTGCTTGTCTTGTTCACTTGGTAACATATTTAATGTTGTATTTATATCACACTCTCTGTTACAGAATTGTATGAATTGTTCTGCTATGAGAATAAGATGTATATAGGGTACTTTACAAAAATAACAAAGTAATTAGTGTTTGATCCAAATGTTTGTCTAAATTACTAATATTTAAAATGTCAATTTTTAAGTGTTGTAATGCACAGCTACTGTTTTATTCTTCTGAGATGAAAAGCAGATTTAACTATTTCTACAATTAAAAGCCCATTTTTTAAAACTGGAATTGTCTTTTGTGCAATTGTGTAATTCCTTCTTGACATTTTCTGATTATGGTATCAGTGTGTACTCTGAAAGCTTAGGAATGAGATGCCTTAATTCAATAAACTGAGCCTAAGAAAGTTCTTGTTTTTTCTTCTTTTATCTGCAACAGGTGGAAACAGTATGAAGCATACGTGCAAGCTCTGGAGGGCAAGTACACAGACCTTAATTGTAAGTTAGCTGGGTTTCAAAATGGTGCAAGTTATTTGAATGTATAAAGCAGAGTGATCAAGTAATATCTACGCTTTCTAAAAGTGCTAGAAATAAGAGATAATAATCTATTGTGTCAGTTACTTGTCAGGAAAAGAGCCTCTCTTTTCTCTACTGTAGATTTTCAGCCTCTCCAGCCTCCTTATCAACTTCTTTTCCAGTTGCAAATTTATCACACCATCTAAAAAGTCTTATTCTTGCATCTATAGGACACAGACTGCTGGGCAGGGAAAAGCTTCAAAGCATAACCCCATAAATAGGTGTACTTTCAGAACTTTACTGTTTGAAAAGGAGACTTTATCTACCAAACTACTCCAGGAATGTCTATGCCTTTAGTAGTCTTACAGGATTGTAAGACTGGGAGGGGGAAGAGTGTTTAGAAGTAAATGTCTAAAATGAGTCCCCAAGTAATATTTGATCTGATTAGGCAAATTTGATTGTCATTTTTACTTGGTCATTAAAATTTGGTCTTTTGGAAGGTAATTTGGGAAGAACATCCTACTCTGAGAAAATATGAATACATTCTGGGAGTGACTGAATAGCCAGTCCTAAGTCACTTTTAAAAGTTAGGTTGGCAGCTAGAGATGGTATGTTTTCCTGCTTTCCACTCCCCTTTTCAGTCTAAATACTTAAAGGTGTAGTACCACTGAGTTTGAAGGGTATTCTTCTGTCAGTCCAAATGGATATTTTCTCTTTTGCTGTTGTTAAATCTTGATTCTACTGCTGTCTCATAATGTTTTGAGTTTTGAAGAGACTAAAATATAGCAAATGGAAGCAGGTGATTCCATTCACATCCCAAACTGTCTAAACATAGATAAATAAGTTGTTTCAACATTCCCGATTTCTTGATTTTGGAAACAATACAGACCATACTAATCAGTGCTAATGAATTATCTGCAAAGAATTATTTAGAATTCATTGTCCTGAAGCAATTTGTGGTGTTCAGTTTATATTTGCAGCTGATTGTTCTCAAGGAATTAGAAAAAAAATTGAAAAGCTAAATTATTCAAAATTTTCATTGTTTTATGCATGACAAGTAACAGAGTGAATGTATATAGTTGGTATTGAGTTGCTTGCATGTGTTTTTGTGTGAGTAATTTGGAAATGTGCTGCCTTCTCTCATATTTCATATATAAGTTTTTATAAATGTTCATGGATCAGAATGTTCTTGAATGTCTTACTGTTTGCTCATAGAGTGTTGAGACCAGTTTGAGGATTCCCGTAAACAGCACTGTTTTACAGACTGCAGATTGGTCTTTGCCAGAGTACAGACTCTCCTCCTCCCCAACTCTGGCCTCAACTTCTCTTATACATACCTGGGCAGTTCAACCTTCCCAAGTTTCAGACTGCAGGTTGTAATAATAGTTAGTTATGCTAGCAGTTTAAAAGTTATTTCCTATATAGACATGGAAACATCTTCAAAATTTTAGTAAGTCTTAAAGAAGGACCAGGAATATGGATTTAAAGCCACCTGTTGTCAAGCTTTTTTAATACTTAATGATATTTTGGTTTTTGTTTATGATAGTTATAAACATTAGTGCAAAAAGCATAACTGTTTGACTTCTGTTCATGAATTTGGTCTTTAGATTCTTTTAGCTGTCTTTTTTAAAACTTTCTATGAGAGGGTACTATAAAACATGCTTTATGTGTTGTTGCTTGTATTAGCGAATGATGTGACGGGGTTGAGAGAATCGGAAGAGAAGTTGAAACAGCAACAGCAAGAGTCTGCCCGAAGAGAAAATATTCTGGTGATGAGGCTGGCAACTAAGGAACAGGAGATGCAAGAGTGTACTGTAAGTATTTAGAAAAGATGAGTGTGATAGTCCTGTAGCAGGAATATCAGCTTTTGAGCCTGTACCTATGTGCTACGTATCTAGAGCATCGTGTTTTCTATGTTTAAAGAAATGGCAGGGTACTTTAGCTTTTGCTGAATTAGTAAAGATCACTTCTTAAAGTTTAGAGGTTTTTTAATATTAGTTATTCCTGTTGATTTTCAGTAGCATTTGTAATTGGAAGGGCTTTTACTTCAAACCAAACTAATTCTTGCATGTGCCATGCTTCCTCTCCTCTAGCATTTATCTACTGTGCATATCTACAAAAATGTTACTTCTGATTATCATTAGAGTCAGGAACAAATTAAAATGTAAGGATATGATTGAGTTTATTTGGTTTCATTTAGAAGGTTTTAGGCTGATACTTACATTGCCTTTGGGTAACAAGGTATTTGTAAGCCTCTGTCTGTTTGGCTGGATAGGTGAGGTTGCTACTGACTTGCTTAATTTCTAATGTTCTAAATACAGTTTTTGTTGATCTTTGTTTCTGTCTCCTTTATTTCTGGCCATTTCTGTGACTATTTCATCTGTGTTTAGTCTTGGTTTCTTGAAACTATCTCATTTTGGATTACCTTAACATAATTTTAATTCTGCTTGAATCTGGCAGTTTCTGAGAGGAGAGTAAAAAGCTTATTCCTAGTTTCAGTAATATACTCTTCAGAGTTTCTCTTAGGAAAAATACAAGCTCTGTGCAAAACTAATAACTAGTATTACAGCTTTCCTTTTCCTTTTCAAGTCTTCCTTTCTTTTTGCCTGAAGGTTTTCAGAGCTGTTAGGTATAGTAGTATGACTGAACTCTGTACACAATACTTTCATTGCTCTTAAGACCATAAGATCACTCTAGTTCACAGTAAGTTATGTTATAAACAGGAATTAAAAAAAAGAGGGGATTAAGCATACTTTGCAATGGCAAGAAACAAAGCCCAGAATCACTGAGGTTGGAAGAGACTTGCAATTTGTTTAGTCCAGTGTGCCTGTTCGCAACAGGGTTAGTTGGACCAGGCTACTCAGAACTGTGCACTATTGGCTTTTAAGCATCTCCTAAAATGGAGACTCCCAAGACTCTTTGGTGACCTGTGCCAGTGCTGAACCACTGACACAGCAAAATGTGTTTTCTTATGTTTAAGTGGAACTTCTGTGTTTCAGTTGGTGCGCTTCGCCTGTGCTTTCAAGTGGGCACTACTGGCTTTGCCTCCTTTACTCCCCGTCAGGTATTTATGCACATTGGTAACATCCCCGGAGCCTTCTCTTCTCCAGGTTGAGCAGCCTGAACACTCTCAGCCTCTGCTGGTGTCTCACATGCTCCAGCCCCTTAAACATCTTCATGGCCCTTCACTGGCCTGACCCTGATATGTCTGCGAATCTCTTCTACTGGGGAGTCCAGATCTGGACCCAGTACCCCAGATGTCTCACCAGTGCAAAGTGGAGAGGAAGGATCACCTCCCTGAGCATGTAGCTAAATCAATAAATACTAACAATAAATAAATAAAAAGAAATTCAAAGTTTTTCACCAAAACCAAATTTGTGTGTACTATATTTGTTTCTTCCTCCCTTGAAGTTACAAACTTCAAGTGTTTAGTGCCTTGAGTTTGACAATAGCATGAAGACTATAGAGGTTTTTGACTGCACTTTGTTAGATGTTTATAGCTGCATAATCTTCCCAGAGCATCTGTGTAGAAGAACTTCTGAAGAACTTTTATTTTCAGAATACTTTAAAAAAGAAAAAAAGGTGGGTAACAACCTACCAAAAAGAAACAAAAAACAGACACATGCCCACGCACTCAGGTGGCTTATATTTTTCCTGCTCTTGACTCAAGAATAACACCAAGGATGTAATCTCCATAGTATATTGAGGTAGGAAGATAACATTCTTGAAGAAGAGGTGTAAAAGCTATAACAGAGACATTGTCACCTTTAGATATTTTCAAGTTTAAAAATGCACATAGTTTCAAGAAGGTCTGAAGGACTACTTGGCTTCGTATTGCTAGAGAGTATTTTTTCCACTACAGTAACAGTAGAAAAATACATCATGTTAGATAAGATGCAAAACTAAGCTATAGGTTGCTAAATCATTTAATAAACAAGAACTATTCACTATGTGGTGTTGTTTGGTATGCCTAATTTTAATCCATAAAATAATTTTTTCATATTTTCTTACAGTTAACAATTTTTTATGATCCATACTTACATGTAAAATATACCAGTAACATTTATATGTAAGCCTTCAGTTCCACATTTTAATTAGAAAGACTGAACATCTATGGTGTTTAGTTTCATGAAAACTACAGATGTGTTTTTGGGACATTTTATTCTTAGGAACTTCTCACATTCAAATTTAAATGGTTAAAAAACTTGATACCATACCATATTCAACTGCTAGTAGTCGGCAAAGACTGAATTTTCTGATTACTTGTGTAGAACACCTTGCTTGTTAAAATACACTAGCTCTGTTTTAAAATAAGATGTGATTAACTCTGTCTTGGTGGTTTAATTTTCACCCTTTTAAAAAATAGTAGCTTTTTTGTGGTGTTTTCAGCTTATGAAAGACACCAGTTGTCCTCTTGAAAGTGTAGGTGTGCATGTTGGAGTAGCAGTAGCAGAATTGTTGCCCTTATTCTGTGTCAGTGTTCTTTTTGAAGAAGCAAGATGGGGGTGGAGTGTGTAGCTCCATTCTCTCTGGTGCTCTGTGCTGAGTCTAGCAGGAGAATTACATGGATTTCTTCAGAGCCAGCAGCTTAGTAAAAGTGTGTGTCAGGTGCTGCAAAGTTACTTCATAGTTTTAGGGTGACTAAGGGCTACCTTGAAGTTCAGGCATTTAACATCTTATGTGCCCTGTTGTCAGCAGCAGCCTTGAACTACCTTCCTGCAGCAGGGACAACCTCCTAAAAGAGGTTGCTGCTCTTAGGGAAGTGTGGGTAAGGTATTGGCTATGGTTTCTACATAAAGCTTTGTTTCTGGCAGAGGTGGTGGTAAAGTTAATGCTGCTTCACGGAAAGGCCTTAACACCCCCTCCCAGGCTACTGCACAGTTATTGTAAGTCAGTAAGTGGATAGGCATTTGGAAATACTTGCTGCTCAAATATTTTTTTATGGAACAGATAACAATGAGTGGAACTTTCTGTGGGAGCAATTGGACTGTAGCACTAGATAGTCATTACTCTTGTGGTTTAGGTTACCACTCTGTTGTGTTTTTTCTCTTCTGAGTTGTGCATTTTATTCCTTCCTACTCCTTTATAAGAAGGATATACAGTTGTTCTTACTTAGATTGCTTATGTTTTCTCTCAGGCACCTCTTATCTGTTTTGTAAATTCTTCATGTTTAGAGAGTCTGTTCTTTGTAGCTATCTTTGGATAATTTCAGCTGAAAGCATGCAGCTGTTTCCAAGAATGTGAGAACTAGGGGGACTGAAAATGTTACTGTCTGTCTTTAACAAAAACAGATAAAAATCCACACAAACTTCACACAGCCTGATATCCTCTAAATAGACTGCTTTCAGTGTTGTCCTGCCTTGGGTTGGAACAGAGAGAAAGCCGATACCAAGGTTTTTGTTCTGTTCATGAAAAATTACCCCTGCTTGTCCATCTGATGGGCTTTTGAAAAATACCAGCTAATGTGTGCTTTCATGTTTGGGAATATGAACAGTTAGTAGGCGTTTCAGGTGTTACAGTGGGCATTCCCTGGGGTCTGGCATTGGACATGATTATTCCTGTATGTTCAGCTGTAGCCTGAAGTTGGTCCTGACTGCAGACCAGCTCTCCTGCTCCCTAACCCTTGCCACCTTGAATATCAGTGCAAGGTGACTCATACCAGAAAGTGGTTAGAGGGAGCAAGAATGTGAGGTTTGGACTGGCTAAGCAGGAAGACAGATGTAATTGAGAAATAGGCAAAAAAGGGAAGACGTTTTGGGCTTGCTTTGGGAGCAGGTCATTGGGAGGAGGTTTTTAGGTCTTCTTGGATGAAAAGCCTGGCAGATGAGAACTCTGGAGTTACAGCTGGAGAAAGCACTTCTGAAGGGATTGAGAAAATTTGAGTTGGAAAAAGTGAAGGGAAATAATGGTCTTTTAAGTTTGGGGAGGGAATGAGCAAGGGTCATTAAACTTGAGTAAGTTTTTTCTACATGACTGCTTTAGGAATGATGGTTGAGCTGAAGTCCTGTGCAGATGCCAACTGCTGGTCTCAGGAGTGTGAGCTGGAGAGATCCCAGTGAGATTGTCAAGTAATTGGCATTACACACCATTGGCTGGGTCCTCTGTGTGTTTCTGGCATGACTGAGGAGCAGTGGCAGCAATTTGGTGTGCTAGTGATCCAAGGAATCTGTTACAGCTTTTAGATTTACAATGGAAGAGGGAGGAATCTGGCATTTGGTAAGACAAGGAACATGGCCCTCCCACCCACCCCAGTTAGTGATGCCTGTTTAAAAATAGATTGGGAACAGTGTATCATGATGATATTTCTGAAATATGTTGCCAGTGAAGTTGTCCCTTTCACTGTCTACTAGCTCTAGCCATCACAAAGAATTGACAGGTTGTTGAAATACCTCAGTAGCAGAAGAATCAAAAAGTTGGGTGGATAGAAAATATACATCAATAACAATGAATAAAATTGATCTTTATTCAGTGAGCTATATATTGTGCATTCAGTGAGGCAGAGGACCCATGGGGTAAAATGCCATCCAAGAAATGTTAGCATAACCTTAATCTGGACTTCCTGTTTCTAGGTAATGTTTGTATGTGGGTTCTTGAGTGCTTTATTTCTTGAAAATATTTATATGCAGTGCTTTATTCCCGTTATATTTCTTTCTCAATTCATAAAAGTTTTTTTTTGTTTATTTAAAATTTAAAGTGTGATGATTTCAGGTTTTTTAAGTAGCTCGGTATTTTTATTTTGATAATATCAAATTAATGTGTCAAAGGAAGTAGTTCTTCCAGTACCCTTGAAACCACTTACTTGAAATAAAATCCAGGAATTTTTGCTACTTAACAATATATAAATTAAAACACATATACTCAATTTAGAAGTAACTGAGGTTGCTACTGCACACTGAACGTACATAGGGCTTCTGTACTTTCTCTTCACCGCTGTCATGTAAAGACCCCGTAACAGAGTAACTGCATGTACAGGAACTTGGTTAAGCTGTCAGTGCTTCTGGCTGTGCTTTGTGGCCCAAGTAAAAGCGAAGAGTGCAGGGACACTTTCCCTTTAGGATTTGTCAGTGAAACTCTGTTGCTCTCAAGTCTGGTTGCAAGACTGTCTGCCCAGGAAGCAAACCACCTGACTTTCAGTTAATGTCTTTCAATGTCGTATAATTCTGTTCACCTCTTGCTGATGAAGAAATGTGTGTGATACAGGGAGCATAATAAATTAAAGAATTAACACATTCTGTGCAGGCTGATGAGATATTGGTGATTTGCAGGGTTCTAAACATATACTTTAAGTACAATTTAAAATATGTCTGTTGTGATGGGATTAAAATTTAAGAAACCTAAAGTTAATCCTATTTATATACATTCAAGTTTTGACTAATAAATACTATATTTAAAAGAAAACCTCTCAGTTATTACTTCCAAAATTTCGACTGTTGCAAGTGTCTGGGTTCTAAATATATAAAATTCTAACTCCTTTGGCTTGTGGTTATTGCAAAAGAATAAAATCCAACTGAAATCTGTTTTAATTGCTGTCAATATTTCTAAATTTTGTTGTTTTAAAATACACAATCTTGCATCATAAGTGACTTGCAGTTGGAAAAAAATTTAGAAGTTTCTAAAAACTTTTTTATTATTTGCTTGTAAGTATTTCTTGTCAGTTTTAGCTGTAATGTTCCTTAATAACTTGCACTGAACTTAAGTGGGAATTAACTGTCTGTTTTAAGCAGATAATTCTTTCCGTATGCTCTTTGTTTCCAAAAAAGAGTGCAGGCAGATACAAAAGAAAGGGAGCATTCTAATGCTCCAGATACTGCTCTGACAAATGTAAATTGACATGTAGAAAATAATCTGAGATCTGGAGGGGAATTTGCCTTGAAAGGTTAAGAACGGCAGGTGGTAGGATGGGGGCTTGGGTGAGCAGGCCCATGGACAGGGGTGCAAGGTGTGCACAAGTGATTTTTGTCCTGTGTTTTTTGGGTTACAGTGTGAAGAAGGCAGGCTATCTTGATGTTAACTTTGGAGTAACTGTTTTTATTTGTATCGACTTATAATTTTTGATATTGTATGAATAACAGTCTTTTTTTCTTATGTTATGCAGAATCAGATTCAGTACCTCAAGCAAGTCCAGCAGCCTAGTGTTGCCCAACTGCGATCAACAATGGTGGACCCAGCCATCAACTTGTTTTTCCTAAAAATGAAAGGTGAACTGGAACAGACTAAAGACAAACTGGAACAAGCCCAAAATGAACTGAGTGCCTGGAAATTTACGCCTGATAGGTAAACAAAACAAATACTCCCCAGTCAAGACTTCCCTGACAGTCCCACTACGAGAATGCTATGGTGGGACAGCCAAGTACTCGTTTCCACACCAAGACTCAGACGTTTTGAGGCAAAAGCCACATTCTTATACTGTCCAGCTTGTAATGCTTAATGTAAAACTTACCAGATGAACCTTGTGTTTCAGCTTTTTTCTCCCCCCTTGCTTCAGAGGCCTGACAGCGTCGGACTATTCTGAAGAAATGGCCATCTTCGAAAAAAAATCTTTTCTAGAACATGTAGACATTTGCAAAATTGTTCTATTTGAAGAAAATAGAGGGAGAAACAGAAGTCTTAAGTCTGTGGCACACTGTGTCTACAGACAGTTTGGAGGCGAGAGAACCTAGAGATTATAAATCATGAATTGAACATGTAAAATTCCCGTAAAATGTAGAAGTGGAATATGCTTCGCTCTTAACCTTGAGCCTAGTGACTTAGAGACACTGTAAGTCAGTTTTGCCAATAAGACTGTGGACTTCCTGCTTGTTCACTGAACTGCTGGGTCAAAACTCGATGAGGTGAATTTTGCATTAAAGAATTTACTTGCTAACCAGTTTTGAATAGCCACGAGAGTGCTATTTGATATCACAACAGTGGTAGTGTACACATTTGACTGTTTAGCCTTTGGGCTCTCTAGCACTTGATGCAGCCTTAAGTCACTGTTGCTAAATAATGAACTGTTTTCTGGATGGTCGGTAATACTGTGGACGCCTCAAAATTAGGACTGTACGAAAATGTCCGTTCCATCTAAACGCAGATTCAAAATTGTTTGAAGCAGTATATATTTGATCACAACTAGCATGTATAAGAAAAACTGGTTGTGATAAGAATTTCACTGCATGTTTTCATGCAGAAATGAGAATTTTTCAATCTTCATGCTAAGAACTGATCTCAAATGCTCAATACAGAAGGCACATGATGGCAACTGTCTTCAGTGTTGGTGGGGTGTTTTTATTCCGTTGTATGCCTGGGTTTTTTTGTATTGTTTTCTATAAAATGTGCCTTGAAATAGTTGTAATATATAGTTCAAGGAACACTTCTGGTTATACTGTTGTATTGTGAAACTCCTGGGATGAACGAGAATTGAACAGGTTGTCATTTCTGCATTGTCTCGTTCGCTGAAAACAAAGTCAGTATTTTAACAAACCAAAAAAACCTTAAATGCATGCGTTTTCGTTGGTGGAATCAGTGAAGGAGTTTTTGCTACTCTGTTGATGCCTCTGTTCTGTTGTCCCAAGTTACTTGTAAGAGTAGCGATCTGGGACAGTTGGGAGTGCACGTCTGAGGTCTGTAAAGCAAAATGTAGATTTGGTGTAGCATTTATGTGTTTACTTTTTCCCGTAGCAAATAGACTTCTATTTAGTAATCTGAGGTTTTGATTTTTTCAAAACGTTTGGGCAATGTTTTATGACTCAGCCTGATCGTAAAAAAATCATTTTTAAATTGAAAAGAGACATTCAGCTGTCACAGAAGGTGATGTATTCTAACTGTTTGGGTGACTTTTATTAAGATGCCGTTACATAAGTTTGACTTGGAAGTATCTTTAACTGTTTGTGCTTCAGATGATAAATATGGGATCAAAGAGTAGCATACTTATGCAGGTGTATTTTTTTTTTGCATGAGTAATGACTTAACAGCAAAAGAAAAATCCACAGAAAAATTTTATCTTTTTAAAAGTGATACATCTGGAATGATTTTGCTATAGCAGTATCTTAAGATTTTAATGATCTAGCATCAAAACAGAGGTAAGACTTACATTAATAAATTGTTAATGTGTTACCAAGCCATTTGTAAAGCTCACTATAATGTGTTGAAAGAAGCATGCCATGCAGATTGCTTGTTTCTAACTTGGAGTTGAGAAAATTATTTAATACATTTAGATACAGGTTGGTTGTTTTTCTGAAGTCCTCAGGCTCTAAATGTTGTGTGTACAACCAAGGAGAGACAAGTAACTTCCCACTTCATTTCAAATCCAAGTGTCAGAAGAAAGCGTTATTTCTGTAGCATTATATGTAATTTGCATGATATAATTTTAAGTCAGTGGTGTGGATGTGCATAATTCATACATGGATTGGCTGGAATATAGAAAGTTAGAGTTACTGCCTGGTAAATAATTGAGGCTGTCTTTGTTAACTGGGTTAAGATTTTACTGGTTTTTATTTCTTGAAAGGTAAAGAAATTGGCTCATGTAAGATATTTGTAGTTTTTTTACATTCTCTTTGCATCTTGCCCCCCCTCCTTAATTGCTTTAATTGTCCATCCCTGTACACAACTACTCATTTCTTGGCATCTGGCCTAGTTTTTGAAACAGGCAGTGGTCCTATTCAGATCCTAAACTGATGTTCTTGGGGTAGATAATAAGTTAGCTGCAGCCCTAAGCAGAGTTAATTCTGGACCCTAGTGTAGATAAGGCTGTGCAGCATAAACATTGCTGATGTCTGGAGGGGGAAATAAAAGGGCATGTAATCAAAGGAATGGCTATGCCAAGCCATTTTAACCATTGTTAAGCAGAGTATAACCTTGGAATAAAAATTAGTTGGAAATGTCATTTTTCAGTAAGCCTAGTACAACAAACTCTAGTCTTCTGAAATCTAACCACTTATATTCTTACAGGTTTTGTTGCATGTATGTTCAAGAGGATTTGTGAAAACAATGCTGAACTTAGTTTTACAGTTAATAGGAATTATTTTAATAGTTATTGGATTTAATGTTCTTGAATGTGTTGTCTTTTTTTGTAAATTGCAAGGGTTACTCTCTACTAGTTCAGAACATCTGGAAAAATTTTGATCAGAAGAAATAGCATTATAGGTGACTATGCAAATTTCTATACAGGTAATAAATATTATACATTTTGGCAGGCGTTTACCTGAAGATATTAATGGGATTCTAAAATTGTCCCAATTCCAAGGTAACTGGTACTTGCTGATTCTGCAGTTGATGTTGGTTTGTGAAGAGAAAAGCATTAAATGACTTAAGCATTGTAAACTTTTTCTACTTGTAGTGATGATGAATACAGTAACAGAAGTTTGCAAATGGCTAAAAATCATGTCTGCCTAATAACTTTTGGGATCTGTCACATTGGTTATCTCCAAAGTGGTCCTGCTTTACACAGAATGAACATCTCTAAGGAAACTTGCATCTTAAATGTGCGACTTGGACTGTATTAGGTCAGCACAATTTAAACTTCAAGGACCTGGCATTGGACATCACATCAAGAAAGAAAACAGGCTGCTGCCTTTAGCAGAGTTTCAGGCCTCCAGGACTTTTCACAGCCAGATTCCTTCTGGAGCAGCCCATCTGAATGATTTGGGAAAGTCAGTTGAAAAATGTTAAATGGGGCAGAGTTGGCAGAACTTAAAAGTTGTCTAAGGCTTGAGTGCTCAGAAGGTAGTTGATAAGGAAATTGCTGTTTTAAATCCTTCTGGTTGGGTATTTTGGTTGGAGGAGAGAACTGTGGCTGTGATTGTAGCAGAAATGTCCTGTTCTACTTTTTTAATCCTCAATTTTTTTTCAGTATTTGTCACTTGTTTAAAAGCATACAAAAAATTAAATGACCTTCTTGGTCTTGAAAAGTAATGCAAGTCTTGCTATTGAATTCCCAATAAAACTGTTCAAGTTGGGGGTTTTCGCAGAGCTTACACTTTATAGAAAAGATGACAGCTTCATTATGGTGCTGAGCCTATCGAAAGGAGAACTGTTTGGGGATGCTATCCTGACTTGGCAGACTAAGAGTCCTAAAGGACTTCAATTTTTATCTTTCATGGAGTCAGCTGTATTGCCTATATATTAATTTGCATACTACTTCCTATAATGCTTTACAATGAGATTTTTATCATGAAGATTAAAGATGTGTGATGTTACCAGTTTAGTAAAGAAAATCTCGTCAGTTCAAAGTAAGTTCTTCTACCTGTTTGACATTTCTTTCAGAAACTGAACATCCTAATGATCATTACTTATGATCTGGAATACATCATTTTAAAGGAAGCAGATAGATAATATACCCCTTCCTTAATGTCCTTCCAATGTTCAGCTACATTTTCATTACTCCTCACCATACAAGATGTACTTAAGAAGTGCTGACTATAGAAGTCATGAAGCAAACTGTGCATGTGACTGTCCAATACTTGAGTTGAAAAATAGACATCTTACTTTTTAACCAAGAGTACCTAGACAGCATTCAAATGAATGTTTAAACCTCTTAAAGAAAAATGGATGTCAGTACGAAAAATGAATATGAGATTTATTATTTCCACCAAGCAACTTCCTTTTCTTCACCCAAATTCAATTATTAAATTTCACTAGTACAACAAATGGGGAATGATTTTGCTTATAATTTGCAGTCCTTGATCTTTTGAATTGCAAAGCACATCTTTAATCAAATCTTTAACTCTGTTAAGAATTAGCACATGCAAGATTGTGCATACTGATAATCCAGATGTTGGTATCAAAAAAAGTACATTTGCTTATTCATATTTTCAGTAATAAAACTTGCCTTCCACTTTGTGGGACAGCGACAGAAGATCAACTGGCACTGGAACAGCACGTGGTAACTATAGGGAGACTTTCTGCTATGACAATTATGTTGAGGCATAATGTTCCTTGAATTGTGACATGCAGAAATTGCATCTCCTTTTTGTCTGTAATTGTGATTGAGGAAGATAACTGAAGGTTTTATATTCATTTTGTGATAGATGGCTCTTTCCTTTGCAGCCAAACAGGGAAAAAGTTAATGGCGAAGTGTCGAATGCTTATCCAGGAGAATCAAGAGCTTGGAAGGCAGCTGTCCCAAGGACGTATTGCACAGCTTGAGGCAGAATTGGCTTTACAGAAGAAATATAGTGAGGAACTTAAAAGCAGTCAGGATGGTAAGGGATTTTTTAACAAAAATAGAAGTTGCCTTGCACTTCAGCAAGTTTAATTTTGTGATGATACACATAATACAAAACCATCTTTGCCAGAATGAAAGGGCAATATTGAGTAAAATAGTAAGTATTAATTGGTAGTCTTAGTTAAAAACAAAATTAGATAAAAAATCCTTAACTTTTGGGGAACTGGTGGGATTTGCAGCTCCAGTAATGCAGTGTTTGAAATTGAGATTTTTGTACTGTAAGTCTTGCTATTTAGTAGGGAATGTTTACACTGCACACATTACTGGTGAATTGGCAAGATGAAAGCTGCTAATGTTACATAAAGCCTAGGCATGCACTGAGAACAGAAAGCTTCTTGTTAACTGTGACTCATTTGGAATTTATGTTAAAAAATCAGCAACTTTTTAACAATGCCTAGCAATATGAAAAACTGATTTTTTTTTTTCCTTTGGTAACTCAGATGAATGAAAATGTCTCATCATGTTTACAGTCTAAATTTTGCGGCACTGTAAACCTAAATTTAAATTATCTAAACACTCTGACCTCTTGCATAATTTAAATGGAGGGGAAAATGCAAGTTTAAAAGTCTTCAGTCTCGACTTCTGTGTAGTGTCAGTGGTCTTCATAGAATGTTAGAGTAGGTCATCTGAAGTTTGAGAATATAACATATCTAGACATCACATAGACCTGAATATCTGTTTGTTTTACATCTGAAGTTTGTAAGATGCCAGAAACTTGATACAGCATCCCATCTCAGTCTGAGATGTCCTGCATTTTTAAGGATAGATCTTCCCCAATCATATTTTCATCTCTTTGAGAAAATTACAGTATAAAATAGCTAGAACTCTCAAGGTAAATGATTGTATAATGTCATTTTGTGAAATAGTAACTACTGTGTTGATAATGCACTTCAGCAAAATTTACCAGGTACATAATTGAAGCAAGTAGACATTCTTTAAAGACTGCTGCTTTTGAATATAGTAATTTCCAGCACTGAATTGCTTCTTCACCATGCATGAATCAAGATGATGATATTCCTGCAATAACAGTTTTCCTAATGATTGTTTTCCATAGCAGCAAGAACACTTTTTTTTATTTTTACAGTATTAAGCAGTTTGCATTTTATTTGCTCTGTCATACTGATGGTGCAGTGGGATTGAAGACAGTCAGTGTTTCTTATACTGTTCTGAGGTCAAATTTGTTTTGTTCCAGAATGCAATCCTAATTGTAAAAACCTTTTTCTGATACATAAATAATAAAACACCCCATGAAGTTAGTTAACACTCTGCTTGGTAGGGTTTTTTCATGTCCTCTCTTGAAGGATTAAACACAGTAAGAATTGAAATTTCCTTGAAATACAGTGAAAAAATACTAATTTTTTTTGGCTACTGAATAGGGTTTTGCGGTAACTCAGATCTGTTACATATGGATGTGGTTCATGGTCACTCTTACAGTATTCTGCTAGGGATTTATACTTGAGTAAAAGACATATTAGGCTCTACTTGCAAAATATTAATTATTGTAATTGAGCTTTTTTCTAAAGATCTTCCATTCTTGCCCAGAAATTAAATTTTTCTCATATATTTTGATTAGCAGTATAGAAAATAGGTATTGCAGTATATATAGGTAGATACCACAATTGTTAGGCATTTTCTCCTTCAGAGGCAGAGTATCAAAATCAGTGCATACCTGATGGCTGAGAAACAGTTCACTGAAAAATTTCAGCATAAAACGTTGAGTTACAGGATTTTAATTTCTTGTCTGAGATTCAAGCTACATATGGGCTATTAAGTGTTTGCAATAAATGTGTTTTCTTTACATAGAATTGAATGACTTCATCATCCAGCTTGATGAGGAGGTAGAGGGTATGCAGAGTACCATTCTAGTTCTTCAGCAGCAGTTGAAGGAGACTCGCCAGCAGTTGGCACAGTACCAGCAGCAGCAGTCCCAGGCCTCCAACCCAGGTACCAGCAGGACTCCATCCTCTGAGCCCACAGAGCAGGGAGAGGCTGTGGGCAAAGACTGCAGCCGCCTGGCAAACGGACCAAGCAATGGCAGCTCCTCCCATCAGCGGACATCTGGGCCTGGATTTTATAGGGAGGGTAGCGGCACAGAAGATGACTTCCCAGCTTCTCCAGGGAATGGTAATAAGCTGTCCAACCACTCTGAAGATAGAACTGGTAGAGGAAGTGGTAGCTACATAAACCAGCTCAGTACTGGGTATGAAAGTGTAGACTCTCCCACTGGCAGTGAAAACTCTCTCACTCACCACTCAAATGACACAGACTCCAATCATGATCCTCAAGAGGAGAAAACAGTGAGCATGAAAGGTAACAGAACTGTGGGTTCTCGTCATGTCCAGAATGGTTTGGACTCCAGTGTAAATGTGCAGGGTTCAGTTTTGTAACATTTTTCTGCAAAATTTTTATACAGTGTCATTGAAATTGGGAGAGGATACTGTCCAGAAGCCGTTTAAATTAGTGCATATTTGTCACAATTTTGCCTTTTTGTGGATTTCTTTTTGCTTCAATACCTCTGCCACTTTGGAAATTTTAACAGTTAATTACGTTGAATGTTGCTAAAAGGACGTTTGTGTAGCTCAAGTTATTTTTATATGAGTTAATGTGAAGTTGAAATGGAAATTATTTCCATAAAGTATAACATAAATGATGTCTGTACAAATCTGTGTATATCTAGAACCTGTGCTGTGTAAGGGCATTCTTACTCATACTGTTATACTTAACACCACCTTCAAGAATTGTCATAATAGCTGTGGGTTTATGACTGCCAAGTTTGCCCAGTACAGTAGTTTTATCACTAAAAAGATGGACTTACTGAGGGAGTCCTATAGTAGTTTCAGTGTTAATTACAGTTTTTCCCACCATACATCTGTGCATTTTCTCCTTAGGTGACCGAATGTTTATTAATTGTGTGCATAGTTACTCAGTTTTTAAGAACTGTTGTATCCTGTTGATGCATATTGCTCTGTGACTCCAATATTATCTTACCTGTACTGACCAAACCTAAATAAAAACTTTTAATAATGTAATTTCCTCATTGTTCTGCATTGGCTTACATGGCTTATTTATATGTGGTGTATTTATAGTACTTGCTCTTGAATTGAATTTGTTTCCGTGTCAATCCTATCTAATACAGCATATGCCAAATACATGAAGCTACAGGTGTTGTACTAATTTTAGGACAGCCTGATAGTGCTTGTTCCATAGGTTTTGTCCTTACTGACAAAATGGGGGTGTGGGGGAGGTGGAAAGGAGAAGTTAATAAAAGTAAACCTTAGAGTTTGAACCTGGTTTTATTAATAATTACAAAAAACTTTCAAAACCAAGCCAAACCCAAGAGCTGGAAGTACCTAACAGGTAAATGCACAAATTAAACTGCAAAAACTTAAGGAATTAGCAATTCAGCCTTTTAAACTGGATATAACTTTGTTTTAAATGCCTGCCTGAGGAAGCTGATTTCTTGACAGGTGCAGAGAATGAAAGAACTCCCTTTAATTAAACATACTTTTATTGTGCAGTAGCAATGAGCTATGAATTTCAGAACCTAGATTTCTGGTGTTCATTTTCTATCAACTAGTTCAGTGATAGTAGCACATGAGCAAGAAGATGAAGAAGCACTGTTCAAAGGTAAGACAAAAGTACTTAGTGGTGTATTTTAGGGCGGACTTAAGTCCAGTTTCAACATTTTTCTACCTGTGAATCTTGTAATTACCAGATGACTAATAAAATAAGTGCATATGTAGCCACTAAAATAATCAGAAATAGCTTACTTCTTTGCAATTCACTGTTCAAACATACTTGTTTGAAAGCAGTATTTCTCCAAAGTTGTAGAGCACACGACTTTGTTTAAATTTAGTTACAGTAAATTCTTAGATTATAGAAGGGCTTCTGTGGTAGCAGTTTTAAGTGGCATAAATTAGTCTGCAGTAATACAAGACAAATGGATATGTAATTAAAATGCTACCAGCTACTGTTGTCCGTATTCAAAACATGGTAGTCCATGGCTGGCACCACTGCTATTTTCATAGGGTTCACATCAGTGTTCTAAAATCACTTGGTAGTGGTCACTGGAAGTGTAAATTCCATTGGTGATACCTTGCTGCTTTTTGCGTGTTGCTTCAGGCCTTATTGCCTGAAGAATAGCAGTTGAATACATGAAAGGGAAGTTACAAATACCCTTACAAAATGGCACTGCCATCTGGCACCCAAAGGAATTTTTAGATCACAGAAGTCCCTGATGGTGAATTTTAATTTGATCTTAGTCTCATATTGCTTGCTTATGTAGCATGTGTGCATATGTACATCCTGGATCCTGTACATGGTAAAATGTAGTATTTGTAAGAAGCTTCAAATGCTCATAATACAATAGAGTAATCAGACTTTATGTGATCACATGGTATAAAGCCTTGTGAGGAAATCTGTGGTCATTTAAAAAGGCATAACTCAGTGACAGCTTTTTACTTAAATCTGTCAGGTATTACAGGACATTCTTGACTTTAAAATCATCTTTACATGAAGTTTTTTTTTTTCAAGACTGGCATATTATTTTTAAATAGTAAAAAAATTTCAGAAATACAAATTAGACCATCAGACTTCAAGTTAACTTGTTGGAAAAAAATTGTAAGACAAGCCATTCCCCTTGTCATCCTCTGCTTAGAAGGTATCTTTTAAATAAGTCTGGGGTGCTTTATTTGTGTGAATGGTTTTTTTCTTCCAAAATGAAAGCAACCCAGCAATCGTGTCAGTTAATAATAAAATGAGTAATATAATTACATAATTGACTTGCTTTTATGGAACACTTGCTACAAGCATTAGTGAACTGCAGTGGAATAGTACATATGCAAATGCTAAAGCCTGTTGTGTTCATGGTTTTGCCTGGCTATTGGTGCCTGTATTATGACACTTAATAATCCTGAATGTAGTTGGCTCACTTTAACAAAAGATGGTATTTTATTGATCCAGTAAATACAACATACTCTTCTTTACAATTAGATAGTGCCTATATCTTGCTGTATGTATTTTCAGTATTCAGGGAGGAAGAAACAACTTGCTGCTTGTGGACAATTTGCCTTATATCTTAGCTACTGATAAGGCAGCTATTTTCACTGCTCAGATTCCCACAAGAGCATTGCTGGCTGGCTGCTCAGAGAAACTGCATTACTGTCCTTTTCCAGGATGCCTCGAGAAGTGAGGGATGGAAGCACTGCTTTCCAGTGTGCTGGGATTCCCTGTGTGGGTGTTTCCAGGTGGATTTCTTGGCAACTGGCAAGATGGGGTTATTCTCAACAAAATTGTTTGGGCGTAGCCCCCACTGAATTTTTGTAATTTGAGTTTTTATAGTCTGGTAAATGTGGGTGCTGTAAGATCTTAAGACTATATGTATTTATTTAAAAATACAGAATATAAAGATCGAAGGTTTTGTGGTAGGAGAGATGAATCCCATACAATTTGAATTTTACCTAATGTTTGTCTTGTCTGCAGCGTGCCTCCTAACTCTGAGGGATGAGTTTCTCCTCCCTGACCTCTCTGGAGAGTCAGTTTTTAATGGGTCTTTAGACTCACTTGCACTAACTCCACTGGTTATTTTGACTGAGGGCGTTAAGGTGACTGGGTGAAGGATTTTCATGAGCACCAGAGGCCGCTGAATTGCTAGCTGAAGGAAAGCAGATGTTCGGGAAACAAGATGCACAAAAAAATGGGTAAAAGAGCAGAAATGAACCAACAACAGTAAGTCGTAGACAAAAAAAAAAAAAAAAANNNAAAAAAAAAAAGCTGAAACAGTAGTGTTAGTGGTGCTGGTGCCGTCACTAAACTGCCAGAACCATGTCTTTGCGAGGCAGGTTTTCAAAGCCCCACTGTGCTGTGCTGCTGTATCCTCTCGGGGGCGGAGGCAGCGGGCGGCATTTTATCTGTTTCGGAGGGCCGCTGAGGCAGCCTCGCCTCGGCTGCAACTACTGAGGGCCTGAGTTCTAAGATAACCATTCTAGGAGCGGTTCTGTTCATAACGCCGTGCAACACCCACTGCTAAGAAATCGAATTTGCCGGAACTCGAAGGAACGGGGTGACCGCGGGGTGTGTCACCTGCGGCTNGGGCCGGGAGGCGGCCGCCACGCCGCCCTCGTACTCCGCCGCCGAGCCGGGGACGGGAGGGCAGGAGTGGGGGAGGAGGTGGCGGGAGGGGCGTCTTCTCGCCCCTCACTGTCTGCCCCCCGCCATTTCGCGCGCAGGGAGGTCGCGCTGTTGCCGGTCTTTCTTGAGCGCTCCCGGGTCCCGCCCGCGCCGTCCGCCGAGGGGCTCTGGCGGTCTGACACGGTGCTGCCAGACCCTCTCGTACTTGCCGGCCGGGGTCGCCACACTCAGCCCCTCTTCAGAGTCCCGAGGGCTTTGCTCGCGGTGTGTCCCTGGCTTGTGTGAAGGTCACTAATGATACAGCGGAGGGCCTCAGGAGCAGAGCGTCCTGCCGGCCCGGCCATTCGTGGCCCTTGTCGTGTGGCGTGACGAGCGCGAGGTGCTGAGATGGGGAGGGGTAGCACAGCCTGTGCGCTGTCGGCGCCGGGCATCGCGGCCGTGACGCCCCGTGTGGTTTCCCGGTACCCGCTGTGGGTACCCGGTGGCTGTGCAGGTTTTTTACCCTTTTTATTTCCCAGGACAGGGACCTTGGGAATAACGAGGGAAGGACACTTCGGCGACATCTTTGCTTCTATTTTTAATCAATAGAGATTAGGTGAAGCTTTGAATGTCATCATGTTACTACTGGTTTTTCATTGCTATCCCTGCTTTTCCCTCACCTGCATGCTTGGGAGAGTGCATGAGTCTTTGCAGTGGCCTGGGGGCTCCGTCTGAGAAGCAGCAGCTTCACACTGCAAAGCCCTGTATATGTGACCTTTGTGTGAATTCATCTTTGCAGTTAAGGTGCAAAGTATGCTTGCTTTGAGCTCTTGAGAAATGGAAATGTGATTTCTTTGGCTAAGATACAGTACCAGGTACTTAAAGCAGCTGATCATAACAGCAGTGGTTTCGGTCTATTTCATTGGCAAATCTCAAGTTTTACTGAATAAGATTAATTCTGGGGTTTTTTTCTCTTTTAGAAGCAGTGCTAAGTTGGTAGCACCATTGGGGTGCTTGATTTCTAGGCAAAAGCACACTCTTCCTGACTTGCCATATGACTATGCTGCTCTGGAACCTCATATTAATGCAGAGATCATGCAGCTGCACCACAGCAAGCATCACGCCACCTACGTGAACAACCTGAATGTTGTCGAGGAGAAATACAAAGAGGCGCTGGCAAAAGGTTTGTATACCCACAGTCAACAGGTGAGATGGACGCTTATTGGCATAGACAATACAGGAGAACAACAACAACAACAACAAAATAAAAGGAAATATTTTCTTTTAAAAGTTTGGGATTATGTTATTGCAGTATTGTTAGGGGAAAATCTTCCATTGTAGCTTCAGTGATGCTGATAATCAGAAATAAGATGTACGTAAAAAGCGTAATTCGGTTCTCTGTAGTGCTGTAAAACTAGAAGAAGATATATTGATTGTTGTAGATTTAGTCCATATTACATTAGTAACCTGAAGCAACGTCTGAGTCAGTAGGAAATTGCAATCATTTTGCTGAACAAGTACTTTACAATAACAGGTTAGTAGCAAAGTTAGATAAAGTGAAATTTGTATGCCTTGATAGTTTTCACATTAGATGTTCTGCTTAGTCTTGGTGAATAATCTGTTTTGGCTACAAGTGGAGGTAAACATGCAGTTAATGTATACAGCACGCAGTGGAGAGACCTGAATTTTCGTGTCAGTTTTGTCACTGAGTCAGATTAAGGGGTGGTGGAGATCACAAGGCCATGTGGAATGCTAAAATATGCAGCAAGCCATCGTGGAATTTTTTGTTACAATCTCAAAATTTGAGATATGCTGCCTTCTATGAAACTTTGCAGTTATAGTAGAGCTACACTAAAACACGAGATGCGTTTTTTCTAAACTTTGAGTCTTTCAGTTGGACTGATGAAAGTGTGTGAAATAACATGTATACCTTTTTAAGAAGGTGGAATATTTTCTGGGGTTTTTTGCTGTCGTGTCGATCTTCCTAAAAGCTATCATTTTACCTCAAAGAAATGATTACTGTATAGACACTTCCCTCTGCTTCCCAGGTCGCTTCACAGTGGAATTTATCTGCTTGGGCTTGGGTGAAAGTGAGAATTGCCAATAGCTGAGTTAATCAGAACCGTGTATCCCTTGACAATTAATTACCAGTGTATTTTAATAGAGAATGGGGATTTTCAAGTACCTGAGTAAGCCTAAGAATAGCTTGTAAGGTCTGAATTAATGAAATAATGAGATTCGCTTAAGAATCTGGTGATCAAGACTGACTGCTGCCTTGCCCTGCCAGTGGCAGTTCCAGGAAAGGTGTGTTCTGGAGACATAATTAGTGCAAACACAATTGTGGAGGGAATCCAGTCTATAAGAAGACATACTATAAGTGTGTCTGCTGCTCCTGCTGTTACTGATGCTGTTTAATGACCAAGGCTTCAGCCACTATATCTGGTTATCAGAAACATCTGCACTGTTGTGGATCCTTTGAGTTTTTAAAAATCATAGCTTTTGATAGCATCTCATCACTTGCTGTTGAAATGTTCTACCTAGAGGTAGAGATTAATTTTTCCTTAAGGATTCTGCAGAGGTTATTTTCCTGATGGGTTATGTATTGGTTGTGGTCATGACCACCAAAGCAGACAAATAATTACTCGGGATATTCATGATTGTGTGGTTTGTTTTTTTCCTAATTGGTATCCCGGTATATTGTGTGCGGTATTTTGACTCTAATTAGAAAAAATACTAAGACGAGGGCGAAGTCGGAACTGCCACCTCATTCTGTCAGTATTGTCGTTATTTTTTCATTCTTAAAACTGAGCACAGGCAAAAATCTTTCTGGGCTGTGTGTCAGTGCTGGGTTATATAACATCGGATCACTGTCTCTTTTCCAGACAGTAGAACTGTGTCAGTGTCTCATGTCCAGCAATAGAAAGTAAAGTATTCTCTTCAGATTTTCTTTTGACATGTTCTTCACCTATCTGTATCTGCGTAGAAAGCTCAAGTAAAAGCCGTCCTGTTGGCTTACGTTGTCAGAAGGTTTGAAAATGAGTGTGCACTTCTGTGACAGCGCAGGACTTTGTTTCAACATGAACTGGTCCTGACTACTGACCCATCAAAATGTGTCAGATTTGCTAATTGAAGGATATTAACTCGAAACTTATTTTCAGTGAAAACTTGTTCCTGCCAGAGTTTTCCCTGCTCTTCTTTGACCATGATGGGACTCGTGATTGCACTCTCACAAGGAACTGAATGACTTAGACTGAGAAACTGAGCTGACTACTCTCTTGAGCACCTCTGAGCTTCTTGTCTTGTCTTGTCCATGGACCCTATACCTTTAAATTCCAATATACTTTTGCTGTAACTTAAGGGCAAGTTACCCCTTTTCAGTTGTTTGTTTTGTTTTTTTCCCCAATGCAAAGTTCAGCAGCACAAATACTAGCTTTTTAAGGACAGTGGTCAAATGCCATTTCTGGTTCCTAGTGGTCCTGAGGAGTGGGTTCTTCTAAAGGATGGTGGAATAAAGAGTGATGAACACATTAAAGACATTCTTAAGTTATTTTTTGATTTCTGGCTTGCTATATGTTGTATACTCTGGATGAACTTGCAGATGTCATTAAGGCATGCAAAATACTGGGAAAATGTCCCGAAGATGCCATCTGAGTGGCCATGAGCGACTTCTTATCCTTAACCCGGTATCTAAATCCAGCAAATAATTTTTTTACAAACTGCATTGGATGCTTTGTTTCAGTGCTGTACCCATTTGAGAAAGTTGTGAGGAAATGCTGAGAACGTGGAATCCTGAGTTAAAACCGTAGTAACAGATCTGCTGCTGCTTTAGTTGTGCTACTGCTCTGAAGCTTGTCTTCATGTCTGTGTTGTTGAGGTGACTCGGAAGATTTCAACCACTCAGTCCTGAGAGTGGAGGAAACAGCTGTCCCCATTGATTCCTTACTAAAGAATGTATTGGAGTGGTGGAAAAAGCTTTAAAAACCTTTGAAATGCTTCAGTACTTTTAAAAGCCAAAAAAATAATGAAAACACTTGTATTGAAGTGGTGCAACACTGTTCAGAAACCCAAGGCACCAGTAAATTCTTCAAGGAATAGAGCATTTTGTGGAGGAAGTACAGAGCTGTTTGATCTTGATTTCAGATGCAGGATTCTGTCATGTGTAGTAAAATGATTTGGATAACTTCTCTGCAAGTACCTCCCTCCAAAAAAACCGCAAATGAAACAAAAGATAGGAAGGAGAAGAACATTCTATTTGCGTATGTGCTCACTGTACTCATTGACTTTTCTCAAGCACAAGCTGTTTGCCCTGTAAATTGTTTTAAGAAGTTTATAAATTCTTACTTTGCGAATCAGTGAGTTAATGGGTGAGTAGTGTTCTTGCCTTGTAGTGATGATACTGAAGAATTTACAAGTGCTGGGTCCTCAAAGAGTTCTGGCTGCTTTATTCTGCTGTAGAATGGCAGTAGATCTCACGTGTGTAGTATGGGCTGCCCGTAGTTGCAATATTGCAGATCACTTATTACAGCATAAGAAAAGGTCAGAGATAATAATCTTTAGTATAGTTTGTCTATCTAAAATATGGATAACAGTACAAACCTTAAGTATTCCATTGATAAGTTATATGCTTGTAGAAAGATTTTGGAGATCAGTGGAGGCCTAGTAGAAACTTACTGCCCATTGTGGTGATGATAATGTTTTTATTTATGTATTCTTATCTTCTGCATACTTAGGTGATGTTACAACTCAGGTGTCACTTCAGCCTGCACTGAGGTTCAATGGTGGGGGTCATATCAATCACACCATCTTCTGGACAAACCTTTCTCCTAATGGAGGAGGGGAGCCTAAAGGTTAGTGCACATTACAGGAGTTTATTGCATCAGTTTTAACTAACAGGTAGAATTGATGATCTTTTCTCTCTTTGAAAAAGTCTAAGGGATCTTTATTTTTCAAAGTTAATTCACCTTTCTGTGTGACAGTTACCAAAATTCCGAGGTATTTGGGGGAGGGGGGGAATTGGATGTAAGCCAAGAGTATAAAAAGCTAGTCCTGTACAAAGTATTCTTAATTTCTAGAGCTGATAATGTATACACTGCAAAATGCCTGGCTATTGCTGTATATATCCTTTCCACCTTTTTAGGAGAAAATAGTTGTACAAAGCCATGCTAATTAAATTGCCATATGTATTCGGTTCACAGAAAGGGAAGAAATATGCTGCAGACCCACCCAGCCTAGTGGCTGGAGTTATGCTCCAGTTTGGATAGGGATAGTTTAGCAGTTAAAGCCTAAAGGAAGGAATCCTCTTGGGGAGGATAGAGTACTGATTACCTACAAGTGACCTGCAATTAAAGGTAAAGGCCCTATAGTACAGATGTCACAAAAGCTGTTGTGATAAACTTCAGAGGTTTTCTTTGAGGTTTACATGCCTGTGGTCTTTTTGTGCTTTTTTTCTGTTAAAGGAGAACTGATGGAAGCCATCAAGCGTGACTTTGGTTCCTTTGCAAACTTCAAGGAGAAGCTGACAGCTGTATCAGTTGGTGTTCAAGGATCCGGCTGGGGGTGGCTTGGCTATAACAAGGAGCAGGGGCGCCTACAGATAGCAGCTTGTGCAAATCAAGACCCTTTGCAAGGAACAACAGGTCAGGTTTTTTCCTTCCCTTCTGCTTCTGTAGATTAGATAGGCAAGTGTATGAGGTCTGAAAGGTGGTTTGTGGACAATGCTGAGAAGAAATTGATGGATAAATAGATCTGGAAAACCAAATTCTTCTGGAAAACCAAGTCTCTTCTAGCAGAAGTGAAAACGCAGTTTTTAGAGCAGCATTTGTAAAAGCAGGACTTAGGAACTGTGAGGAGCAGTAGGATTAAGTGTTTTTCCTAGTCCAAGGGAAAATAGATGGAGCCATATTGTGAAAGTGCTTTTTACTTGGCCAATATTTTAGCTTCAGCTTCCTTGGATTTTTGAGTAAGTGGAGTAACTTGCATATATCAAGCAAGATTAAATTAAGCCTCTTGCCTTCAGTTTTTTTTTTCTTCTCTGGCAGAGGAGCTATTCACTGCACTGTCAGTGGAGGCCAGACAACAGGAGAGGGGAGGATGAACCTAACTCCTGTTCCTATGGCTGGGTTTAAAATGGAGCCTTATAATTTGCTTCCTTTATATTGATAAAGAGTAATGAGTGTCAACCAAATTTGTCGAGGATGTGGTTAAATGTTACAGCTGGGCAAGCAGCACAGTACTGGCAATGATCTCTATCCAAGATATTCTTACTTCCTTAGAGAGACGTGAAAGTGGTAATGGCAGGCTGGACATCCTTTACAGAGGGAAGAGGTCATGGCCAGTGAGAATCTGCCTGCAATGTCAGTTCACCCACATGATTTTGCAGATATCTTTAAAACATGTTCTGCAGAGTTCATAGAGAATGGCAAGGAATTCATGTGTTTCCAGTAGTCTTCTGTGTATTGCCTATCAGTAGGCAGAAAAGAAATTATAGATTTAGTGTAGGGACATGGAGCATAGTGGTGGTAAATTTCACTCTCCCTCCTGTGAAAATTTACCATTTAAAATTCAGTGACAAGGGTATTTTAGCACAAAAGCAAGAAGGTAATTAGGCACTTAATGAATACCCTGTAATTAAAGTATTGGAAGCAAGCTGCCATAGCAAGAAACCCTTATAATGTAATTTTTCATGAAAGTGCTTGCATAACTGTGCAAAAGATACAAACCTTTCAAGTTACTTCATCTGGTTTCAGTTATGTCTTCAGGGCAGTTCCAGAATATTTATAGAATCAGCTTTTACCCAAATCAGCTCTTTGAGTTTATGCAGTGTGTGTGTGTGTGAGAGCAGAGTTTTGTTAAATATTGCAGTAAGGACCTGTGTGCTGCAGAGCTCTATGTCTTCCTGCAGATTAAGACTCAGAAACTGGGTACAACTTGGGGATGCAATATAAAACTTTACATGTAAGATGTGTTTTCATTAATTTACAAAATTTATCCTCTTTTTTCACAGGTCTCATTCCTTTGCTAGGCATTGACGTATGGGAACATGCTTATTATCTTCAGTATAAAAATGTTCGACCTGATTATTTGAAAGCCATCTGGAATGTGATCAACTGGGAGAATGTATCTTCAAGATATGCAACTTGCAAAAAGTAGAGTGGAATTCTTGCACAGACTACTGAAGTGTCACCAGTTCTACTCTGACACCACTCTTGTAGTAGTGCCTGTGGCTTACAAATGAATTGTTATACTGCAGAAAGCACTTCACTCATCCAACAAAAGCATTTCATAATCAAGCAAAGTGTCTGCTTGTTTAATTCTGTGACAGGTATTTACTTAGAGTTCTGAAGCTTTAAACTGTTGTGCAACAAAGGGAGACACTTTAATCTGTTCCATTGCATATAGAAACATAGGTCACCTTGCTGAAGCTTCATAAGGTTGTGAATTTCCTTGTTGCACTAAAATACCTAAGTGGAAATATGTGCTACTGTTGCTATAAACAAATAAAACTCAAAAGAAGAATCTTCTATAACTGTCTGCAAGAGACTCATTTTTAGTAATTTTTAGTAATACCTGGTCTAGTTACTTGATTTTAAAACAACTGGAAGAGAAAAATGCCTTCTGTAATTTGTTGTATTACAGACTGTGGAGCTTTCGTAAAGGTTGACAAGATAATAAAAGGGGAAATAGGTGTTGCTGTGCCTGTCTGAATTGACCGTTTTCAGTCGTCCCTACGCCTTCCTGCATCTCTTACATGAGATCTTTGTGTATCACACTGATGCACGAGCATTGGAAGCATTACCTTGGGCAGCAGATCACAGTACTGGCTCAGGCAAATTGTTCACATAGGGCCTCAGTGACAGCATGTGACACTCATTTCATACTAACTGATCAGGTATGTCGTAGAAAATCCTTTAACTGAAGAGCCTGATTCCATGGAGGGATCAAGTATGAGTTCTCTCTGCACAGCCGTGTTCCTGAAGCAGTAGTGACAATTTAAACTTGGTGCTTGAAGCAGGGATGAAGTAACCTGTGTGGTCTAACAGAGCTGTGCCTTCCCCACTAGGTGGTCTTGAAAAAGAAATGGATTGGCATGTTGTGCTTCCCACAGTGTCTGCTTGAAGGTGAAGGAAACAGGAGTTTTTGACTGTTCCTTATTACATGTGGTGAAGTACCACGTAGCAGAGACTGAAAAACAAACTGGTGGGGTGCTCATAATGAGTGACTGCTGAAGCAGGGCTTTGTTAGCAAGTGCTGTAACGTGTGTGCCAGACATCCTGGTACTGCACACTCGAACAGGAGGTAAATATGCCTGTAGCCTGGTGCTCTGGAAAGGAGTGCTTGAGCTATGGAGGAAGCCTCAGTTAGCTGCAGGTGGTGAGGCTTTAAACCATGGAGAGCTCCTCAAGCACAGCCAGCACTTGCTGAGGCTCCAAAGGCTGTAGTGAGACCCAGCACATGCTGGTAAGGCTCAGTTTCTGCTGTGCACCAGGTTAAGAAAAAGTTGTGCTCCTCTCAAGCTTCCAGTCAGCTGGTGAGTCAGTCCCGCTACCTTGTGTCCTGTCTAAGTGTGGAAAGTCCTCAGCTGTATACAAGTAGGAACGTCTCTGGAATAGGAAGATGAGAACTTAGTAAGTGTTGAAGGTAAATAGTGGCGACAGTGAAGCAGTGAAAATGATTTAATGCTTGTTCTGGTGGACAACTGTAAAGGACAAAGGTTTCTTATGTGGTTCATTTGAAGTGAGGGCTTGGTTAAACTGTCTTAATTCCATACTGCTGTGAAATCTGGAAAAAGTGGTTCTTGAGGCACTATGAGCTGGAGTTGGTGCCTGTAATTTAGCAAGTCTGCTAGCAAATATGTTGACTGAGAAATAAAAGTGCATAAATCTCTTATTAATCTGTGTTAGGCAGTAAACTCGGAATTGCTGCTGAGAAGTAGCACTCTATGTTACAGTGGTTGCTGTGGAGGTGGGCAGGTCCCTCTCTCCCTACATGAATTGACAAACAGGAAGGGAAAGCCTTACAACTGATCTCAAATGCCCTGTCTGGGCAAGTCTGAGAGCTATTACTCAAACATGAAATTAACTGTTCTACCTAGAGCTTCCTAACCCTAGTGGTAAAAATAGCTGTGTGTGTAAAGTCATCCCCAACCTGGACTGTGCAGAGTATCATCAATGAGCATGGACTTATTTTGCAGACTTGATCTGCTTGACAGGAGCAATGAGTTTTAAAATTTCAGTGCTGGATTGGTCCTTGACCTGGACCTAACAGAAAAGTTGAAAAATTGCATCCTGACAGTCCCCAGGGCTTAGCCATGTCTGTGATGAAGATGCCGTGTTTGTAGACACAGTTAATTTGTGCGTAGGCCACAGTATGTTCAAATAAAAACTTGGAATAGTTTTCAAGAAGGGAACAAATTGTGGTACCTAACCCAAAACCTGGGAAATGATAGTGTATCATGGGCTGAAAGAACAGGGTGCATCAGGGTGATCCCATAATAAATACTTGCAGGTGGCAAAGCTGCTGCACACGGAGACTTTGGTTTGTGCTTTGCAGATTTTGGTGGCTGAAGTGTTTTTCAGAAACATGCAGTTGGGTCCAAAAGGGCAGTATGCTGCTGGGAAATGCAAGTGCACGTTTGTGACTTTTTGCTGACCCATAAAAAGACATTTGAAGGCTAATACGAATCACAAAGCATTTTGTACCAGAACAGATTAAAGTAATTCAAGGCCAGCCAAACCGAGCTCTTGCAGCCTTTCTGCCGCCCCTCGTGGCAGGCCATGCGGGTGATGCCACGGCCAGCCCCAGTGAGCTCTCAGGATGGCACCTTCATCCTGCTGGGAATCAGGAGGGGTCTGTGGGTGTCTTTACTGAGCATGTAGAAATGGAAACAGATTGAAGATGCTTTTTCCCTCCAGCTTCTAATTTCCACCTCACAATTTTTTTATTTTACCTTTATCTACAGCATGTATTAAGAGCCCCTCAAACTAGTAAATCCCTAAACTGTCTCCAGAAAATACTCACAGCTGACTCATCTTGTGAGCTGGTATGCTCTCCTAGACACTAAAGCCTCTTTATTGACTGAAGACTTACTTGTCTTTTGCATGCAACAATTTAGTTCTCTCTAGTGTAGCAAAGTAGGTTTGAAATGCCACTTTGCCATTCTGCTAATATTTTACATGCCTGTTACATTGACCTTGCAGAAGTTAATCATTACACTATTATAAACTGAAAAAGTTGTGTTTGCAGTCATGTCTAATACTGAGGAGATAAAAATACTGGTAGCTTGGTAGGCTTAACCTGCCTTTTTCTTCTGCTTAATAATTAAAAGTAATGCTCTCAGATTTCGTCATAGGTGCTATTACTCTTGTTGATTAAAAAAGCAAGGGGCTCTGTGGTAGGAGTGTGTGAGTCTGCAGAGCTGAAGCAGCTCCTGTCCCGGAGACCCAGAGCTGTGCCTTCCCCACTAGGTGGGAGTGTCTGTCTATGTTACTCTGTTGTCTTCGGGCTTCCAAGTTGCATTTCCAAGAGTCAGGTTAGGAACCTGGCTGGGTGTTCTCACTGCTCAGGAAGGGATTTGTTTGGGTTTCCACTTTCTAAATAATCAAGGTGACCCTCGTCAGTGAACAGTATGTGGGGAGGAGACAATGCTGCTGTGGAGAAGGCAGTTTATGGTAATACATAGAGTCAAATATAGAATTTACTGTAACTAGAGCCAGGCAGGCAGAAGCTAGAGAGAGGTAGTCCTAACTACAATGGGGATGCTCCTAGGGTTCCCATCTGCCTCATCAGGCTCTTAGTGTGTCTGCGTAGGGACACACTGTACATGACATCCTGAATGGTCTTTCAAGTCCAGAGACCACAGGTTTAACTGCAGGGACGAAGTCTGTCACACAGCTGAAAATAAGCCAAGGCTGCAGGGAGTACACAACCTGAGGCACAGAGCTTTGCAGTTACAACTGTGCTGCTTTATAGGGCTGCTGCTGCAGCAGCTTTTCACTGGATCTTCTCACCTAAAGAGATGAATAGACCGATTAGCACAAATTGGTAAACCTGCTGCTGGACCTGCCAGAGCTGGTGGTGGACGCACACAGCCTTGTGACACCGCTGAAGCGGCTTTGACACGTGTCCCACAGCAGTGTTTTAAAGCATGTCTGGATTGATGGCAAATCCCTGGAGCTCAGAGAACTCCCTACAGCACAGCACTTGGGAAGTCTTGACATTAGGTCTATGTGAAGTGACTGGCAGTCCCCATAGATGTGGCCTCCTGTTGCATATAAGTTTGAAGAAGAAATGGCAGTTTTCTGAAAGTATTAATTTCTGTTGAACTCTGGGGAAACATGCAAAAGTTGCTGGTTATTGCACTTGGTATTTGCAGACAGGTTGGGGGCTTTCAGAATCTGACTTCCTATGGGGGAGTTTTGTTTCAGTAGGAAAGGTAAAAACTTTGAGAAGTCGAGGTCTGTCTTCAGTTAGACTACATTTCCTTAGTCCTTTCTTGTTTTCATCACCTTCTTTCTGAGGGGGAACCAAGTCTATACTTCCCTGGCTTCTCCCTACTTCTTCTTAGGTCCCTTACTGAGCTCCACTTCCTTTGGAGTGAGCTCTGCAGTTCTGTTCCTTGAAACGGTGTCCTTCTCACCAGCTGCTCCATAGTGCTGCATCTTAAGGGCTTGTCCTTTATGCTACGGGTACTAGGACTGTAGCTCTAAAAGATCAGATCTAGAAGCGAGTAATGTGGTAATTCAGCTACTTTTATCCATAACCTTTGCAACACTCACAGTATCAGAAGATCACTGCACAGGAATTTCAGTTTTGCCTTGTTTTTATAAGAGAAGGTTAAAAGCTTTTACACAGTTAGTACAAAAAATACCACTGACACATCAGAAGTCTGCAAATCAGAAGGCAAGAGAGAAGAACATCTGTGCATTTAAGTGTCATGATTTGAAGGTAATATCACAATTCTGAGAAGGACTAATTTGTACTATTTCAATATTTGAACTTGACAGGAAATGGTGATGTTGCAACCCTTGTTTTGCCTCTAGAAATTCAGACCTGAGGTAGCTAAAAGCAAGGGCTTCCAGTTTTCAGGAATTTTGAACTTCAGCTGTGGTCAAAACTGGATAGAATTGACAACTTGTCAGTGTTTCCAGGAATCCAGAAGCTCCCCAGGCCTTACAGCTGTCAGGGAAGTCTGGTGTCTTGTCTGTCAAGGCAGCTGTTGTGGGCGTCAAGCCTGAGGCTTCTCCAAAGGTCATTCACATAGAGCTGTTTCAAACAAAACATTTTGGGCTCATAAAGGTATTGTTTAAGAAAGCTCTCTGTCTCTCTATGTATCTGTCTTCTGACTAAATGCTTCACTAGGATATTTCCAGCCATTCTTATCCCTCTAGCAGAGTTGTGTTAAGAGGCTGCAGGGAAGAGGGGAAATGCAGTCTTTCAAAGGATGCATTATCAAGCTGTCTTTGATTTCTTCCTCCCATAAAAGATGTACACAAGCCTGGCCAGCCTGCCAGGAGAGGAGCTTGACTCTTGGATCCCTTGATTGTTTGAATTCGTTTCCCAAGTCACTGGGACAAACTTGTGTCAGAAGGACTTTAACTTTTTCTTCCATCTGGGCTCCCCCACCTCTCCCTGGGTCTAATTGCAATAAGTTGTACTGGTATTTACAAGGAAATGTATTCATTAATTTCTGCTTATTTATTTTTCTTATGAAAGAATAAGGGTCACAAAACTAAAACTCTCACCTGGGTTTTTTGGGGAAGAAGGGATATTATTTATAAAAACTTAAGTGTAGGACTTGATACTTGTTTGCATAACTAAATAAAATGGGAACAATCAACTGGAATTAGCCTGTCTGAGGGTCAAAAGCTCCAATGGGAGTTTTCACTTGCCTTCATGAGATCCAGGTCATTTAAAAGCAGCTCAGAGCCAGAATTGCTGCTTTTCTGTATTATCTAGCTGGGAATTAAGAGTTGTTCCTGGATTTTGTTTTATCTGGAATGTAAGTCATAGCAGTTAAGTGTTAGTTGTTGTCCATCTGCTGATATTCCTTGCTGTCCTAAATGCATTCTCTCCAGCTGGTGTGAGACTGTGCAGTGCACATGGAGTGTGTGAGTGGCAAATCCATGTCTTGTATAGGAGAAAGCACAGGATATTGAATGGAACTAAATGTTTTTGTTCCAGATGTGGCTGTCTGTCTTAGATACTGTGGAATGGATAGAGGTGTGGGCTAGTGATGAGGGTTCGGCCTTTAAACTGGTCCTTGAGAGTAACATCTGCATCTACTGATTCTGAGCAGACCTGTCCAGATTTCTCTCCAGTGGGCTCTGATGTCAGCTTCATTAGAAAGCAGCATGTTTCTGTGGCTCAGAGAAGTATCCAAGCAGCTAGATCATGCTGGGATATACAACTATCCCATCAAAGCCCTCTTTCCTTTTCCTGAGCACTTTGCATCAGCAGCCAGTATTTTGCACAACAGTGTAATGATCTTCCTGCTGTGTTTTTTTTATTCCAAATCCCAAGCAGTTCACTGTAGGGCAGTTTTGCATGGGTAGAAAAGAGCAAAGATGTCCATGGCCAGCTGATGAGTTGTCCCCATGTACTGCATCCAGGAGAGTGTTTTTTAGGTCACTTGCAAAGGGATTCTGTGGGTTGCATCCTTGGGCTGCTCCTGACATCAGGGCAGCAGTATGGAGAAGTCCTAGTCTGGCTGTTACTCACCTGGAGCTTCTTGCAGAGTCTGAGCTGGACCTGACATCTGAAAATCCTAGCCTTGCCTGTAATCCTTAGGGATTACAGTTTTGAAGGGGCTAATATGTGTGTATGTGTCTGAATATGCAAATATGATAATGAACGTAGCACTATGTGTGTCATTCTGTTAACCTCTTCTGAACGTTTGGAGAAAGAAATGGTAGAAAAACCATCTGGTTACACTCACCCTTGCAAGCCAACATCTGGCTGCCAGACTTGAGAGGCTGTGTAATCTCTGCTCATGTGGTTTCCATGCTTTGATTCCCTGCTACGGCTGCGTGCTGCAGAGGAACTTGTCCCTCATGGCAGAGTGTGATCTGACAACGTGTTGGAAGGACAGAAGGTGTCCACCATTAGACTTTGTTTACATGGAAGTGTTGCCAGGGTAATCCAAGTGGCAGCATATGTCTGTGGTTCTGTTAGTGCTTCATCACTAAAGCCTTGGCCCTAAAAAGCTCTTTCTTGTGCTGGAACTCTGCTTGCAGTTACCCAGGTATGTTGTAGAGGTGAAATGTCTGTCCTGCACTATGAATGTCATAAAGGTGAATGCTTCCTGTTGGCCTCTGAACTGAAATTCAGGAAAAATATGCTTTGCTTTCCTTACAAACCACACATACACACAAGGAAACAAGACCTTGTGTCTTCCTTCTTTGATTTATTTCTGGATGAGTGAAAAGGGTGGGATGACAGTGCAGTTCATGCAAAGGAGGACGTGGCTGCTGCAGTGTTGCCTCTGCTGTCTGGCTGGCACTTCGGACACTTCAAAATTCAGGAGAGCTGCATGGAATTCTTCCTGTGCTGACATGGGCTTGAGCCTGCATCTCCCACTGGTGTGCCCTGTCTGCCATGGCAGGAGCATTTCAGAGGTGATGTATTTTGAGTTCCTGCAGCCAAAATGACTGAAATGCTCATTAGTTGAGGTAATTAGGCAAAGGTGACCCCCTCCAGACCAGTGCCCAATGTACTCCCCTAACAAGGAGACTCTGGGTATCAAAAAAATACCGTGGGCAGTATCCTGACTGCTCAAGGGGAGCTGTCTGCCCTCAGCTTGATCTCATTCCACTAACTGAGCCCCGCATCCTCATTCCAGCTCCAAGCATTTGGTGACTTTGGATGAATTGGCGACACATTTTGCATCAGTCAACACCCCATATTCAGTAAGTTATTTGCTTCTCCTAGTCTTGCCCAAAGCATTTTTCAGTTGCATGAAACTATTTTGTATTGGCTTGAAAGGGGAAAAGGAATGAAATAAATTTGTTGACTGAGTCAGGGAACATGTAACAGCAGTAAACAAGAACTCTGATTTACTGATTTTCGTCACGATCAAATTTAGACTCCATCTTCCACAGATATTCAGGCTGTGGAATGGTTTTTTTCCGAAGGAATTCACGATGAATTTGTTCATCTCAAGCCAGAATGACTGTCTTGGTGGCAGTTGGCAGTGACATTTGGGTTATGTTAACGAGAGCAAAATTAACTATAGTGCAAAATTAAATTTAGCACAAAGTAGGAACCATCAGCATGAAAAAGAAGAAAGAACTACCTGTAAGACTGCAGATCAAAGGGAGAGAATTATTGGAAAGTCCCAGCACTAGTTTTTTTATAGTTTGAGTGTTTTTTCAAGGGAAAAAAAAATAGTCTAGCCAGAAAACTGGGATAATAATTTTCTTTTTTGAAGCCACGTAACTTCACCTTCTGTTGAAGAAACAGTCAGGTTTTATCTTTCACCTTGACAATAAATGAAAATAAAGAAAAATAGAAAAGAAAAATAAATGCAGTGGAAGAGATACGGAGAGGAGAAAGGCTCTGATTTTGTCTTTCATACTAATTTGCATACTGTTCTTGACAATAGTGAGAAATTTGTAAAACTTTTCTGAAAAAAAAGGGCCCAAATGAAGGAATCAGAAAAAGAATATAACTGGAAAACAACAAAACCAAAAAAGGGTGCTTGTAGAAAGCCAGTTAGTTGGTTATCTGTTGCAGGATATTTTTGGTGAAGATTAAAAGCTGCCCACAGAAGTTAGTAGTATCACCACCATCCCCTCAAAACAACCCATCACCTCCACTGCCATCATCTGTCAAGTTCTCAGGTTGCAGCCAAGGATTGTCAAGCATGCTCCAGCCTTGTTAGCA
Organism: Platysteira castanea; assembly: GCA_013397175.1. Classification (NCBI taxonomy): domain Eukaryota; kingdom Metazoa; phylum Chordata; class Aves; order Passeriformes; genus Platysteira; species Platysteira castanea. The sequence continues at coordinate 485,617 of VYXC01003864.1, read as the reverse complement.
GTAATCTTTAAGAAAAATATGTCAAATAACAGCAAGGTCCCACTTAGACCAGATGAAATCCTATTGCCACGTTATTTTCACTCTGCAGTTGAACTAACATGAAATTAGGCAGCATTAATGTATGTATGGACCCTCTGCTCTCTTAGAGGTAGCTGCTCCTTATCACCAAAGGAAATGCTCCCTGAAGAGCCTGTAGCTGCTTGTAGCTGATGTGTCAACATTCCAGGTTCAAACACCCACCTTTCCTGAGTGACAGCAGTTGCACAGCCCAGATCCTCATGACTCTTGCAGAACAGGCAGCTGGATGAATCCGTCAGACAGCTGTATGTTAAGCCATGATCTACACAGGCAGAGAAGAGCACTTCCAGCAGGATATGGTATTTATTTCCACAAAAACAAAATAATCCATTTTATGTCACTTTTCTTTGCCATGTGGCAAAAGACAGGGGAGAACAGACAATGGTAAGCCCATGTGCTTCTTATGCTCTCTCATATGTCAATATGTAGAGGTCTAAATTCTGAGCAAATACATTTATCTCTGATTTATGTTAAATTGTTCACATGTGATGTTCATAGCCAAGAGTGTCATGGAGTAAAAATCCTGCTTCATTTCAGAGAGCTCTCTATCAGGCAAGTCTCAACACATCTCTAGAGCTGCAGAAGTCCTTGAGGTCGTGCCTGCTGGTCTTGTCCTGCATCCTCAGCATGTAAAACTTCCATTCTTAACAAGTTCTACAGGAAATTTCAATTGCAATTTCCTTAAGAGGTAGGACATCAGTACATTTCAGAAGGAACATAAGCAACAGAGGCCAGAAAAAATGCCGCTGCTTTATTAAAACACATCAGGTTTGTATGTATTTGGAAAAGGCCTGAGTATCTTGAAACGTGTTTTGTATTTTTTCACTGGGAACTGATAGAGTCCTTGGGAGCCCCAGTAGCACAACAATGGTCTGTGGCAATGACTGATAATGCTGGATTAGAACAGCTATGACCTAGTGGGCTGCTCACTCTTCTCCCAGTACCACTTAGCAGATTAAGGTTATGACATTTAATGTGGCCTAACAGTCCAAACAATTATTGCTGGGGCTGTGGTGGTGCCTAGAAGGTCATTGCCTGAACCCTTGGCCCGAGATAAAATTAGTATTAAAAGAACCCTCTGTGTAAGTAGGGTCCAGGGGCTGCTGGCTGTGTGGGGGATGGATGAGGCTGTCTGCTTGCTCCCCTAAGGCACAGCCATAAATATTCCTGGGGTAATGAGAGCTTGCACAAAAATCTGAGACAGTTCTTCCTCCAAGGGGTGCTGACTTAGAAGTAGTTTGAATAGTGATACATGTTCTCTAACAAAGAGGTTTGGGAAATCCCGTATTCTTCTGAGATTCCCTAGTGAATGTATTGACCATATCTGAGGTATTTTTGCACAAGTTCACATGCAGCATCTGGAACAGGGTATAGGAATATATTCCTAAATGTGAATGGGTGATGCTGGTAAAATACTGCTATATTAGCATACAAGTAAATGTGGTTTTTTCTGAAAATACCTGTAATTCCAGCTGTAGAGGAATTAACCACCTATTTATTTGGAGGTAATCAATCATGTTGTGGCCTGGCTTATGCAGGAATTTGTGCAAAATGGATGATCACAGTGTCTCTTTGTGTTTTTAAGCCTGTAAATTTAATATCTTTTTCTTTCCTTTCTCATTTCCCACATCATTTGCTTTACTCTTTCTTTCTCGTTGATGAAAAGTTGAGCCCTCTCTTCTTGCAGAAGCTGAAATCTTTGATCAAATCCTTGCCTTCGTCTTTCTAATGTGTGTAACCCAGTAGAGTAGGATGTCTGTGGCTAGTCCTGGTTATTCCATACTAAAGTGTATGGAATAACCAGGTTTTCCAAGGCCAGCCAATTCTGTGTGATACAAGAGAGCCTCAAAAAGAAATAATGATCTCTTGCTTTAGAAACAGCAATAACTAATCTCCCTCTGAACCACACTGATGTAATATAATTTATTTTTTTCCATTGAATAGGATAGGAAACTTTCAGGGAGAACTAAGGAGCTGCACTACTAATGTAGGCAGGAGACCTGGGTTGCCAAGAGGAGAGGTTATACATGAGCAATAGGTTTTTATGTGGAGTGAAAACTTAGGATGTTCACAAGCCAGTTTTGTGTTCCCATGCTTTGCTTTGTTCAGCTGAGCTCTCTTTTATGGTCTATCATGAATTGCATTAACATGGACTTCAACTAAAGATGAGATTTTTCTTGTGGCAGATCTATGAACTGCTTTATTTTCAGCATCCCTTTGTATGAATGGTTGTCATCCTGGTGCTTAGAGCTCTCTTTGTCCTGCCTTCACCAGTGCTGTGTGCAGAGGGTAGAAGCGCCTCTGAGTGATGCTTAATATCCTGTTGCTTTATCACAGCATCCCATGAACTCTGTGGAGAATCTCAGGCTGTTGTTAATAGAGAAATGAAGTAAAGTTAAGTTGAGGGAGGGTACGTTGTTACCCATGAAGCATATATACCAGTTAAGACTACAAAAGTAGATTTTTTTGTGATCTTGGCATAACTTCAGTAATGACTGATGTGAAAAGGCCCAAAGTGGACCCTTTAAAGTAACAAACATTGTCTAGGAAAAAGCTCCACTGCTGTAGAGGGATGGCTGGAATGATGGGTGTGTTTTCCTCTCTAGTACAGTGAGTTTCTTCTCTAGTATGCTGGGAAGGGAATTGTATTACACCAAAACACTGCCCTCCTTCCACCCCAGGGCATGGGGCTGGGTGTTCGCTTGCATCAGCCTGCCATACAAGAAGTCAGGATATAGCCTTCTCCTGTGTTTGGTAAGTTTTTAAACTAGGCCATGTCTTAGGGCTGTTAGGGGAGTTGCAGATGCTGCTGATTCAGCTGATGGCTCTGTAAAAGTCCGTAGCAGGGAAGAGGGCTGGCCTGAGTGCATCCTTCTGCAGACCTGAGAGAGTTTCATTGCAGCAGGTGGCCTCCTCTTGCGGTTCCTGGGAACAAACCTCCTTAAGTGAGGCCATGCAACTTATTTTGCAGCCTTTCAGGCTACTTTCTCCCTGAGTTTGTGCTGTGCTATTTCTAATACCATAGCCTGTGTTCAGATCTCTTACACAGCTGCCTTGCTTTGGAGTCACGTCTGTCCGTCTCCACTGAGTATGAGGAGAGCCAAAGGCTGGCAGTGCAGGAGGATTTGTTGCCTTGGTTTTATGTCCTGCCTGGGGGCAGGGCAGGCACTAGGGTACCAGTTAGGTCTTCCCGAGGTGCCCACTCATCCATAGCCCCCGGCTGCTCTTGCTGCTTCAGAGCCCTGACTCTTGCTGGAAGGCAGGTGAGCACAGGGGCATCCTTTCTAGAGAAGGGACAGCAGCTGCATTTAAGTCCTTTATCCACAGAGACATCTTCTCCAGCACTGTAGTGATTTTGCTACTGCTGTGAGGATCAAATTCCAGCTGTGTGTGTCCCTTGTGACTCCCAGGCACACAGGATACAGGTGTGTATCTACACTTAGACACTCAGGAATGGCAGTTCTGAATCCAGCAGCGCCATGGTGTCAACATAGTGCTGGAGAGGAGTGTTCTTGGAAGAAAACCATTTATCAAACTATGTTTTGTTGACTCAAAGCCCTAGAACAGACAAACACTTCAGCAGGTATTTGATTATAAACAGAGGAACACCCACGAGCTTCAAGAGCAACCAACCATGAATTACCTAGATGGGCAATGGTATAAAAGGGCAACAGTTGGCCAGCTGTGCCCTTCAAGAACAATACAGCCCTCTTGGTGTAAAATTACCTTTTTGGCCAACATTTTCTCATGTATGACACTGCTTCTCTTTGATAGCCAAAGCTGACTGGAAGAAAAACTCAGAAAAACCCAGAGAGATTAAATAGGAGGGAATCTGATATGTATAAACCTAAATATCTAATATTCCTAATTCTGCAGTGGCATGACTGTCAGTAACAAACTTTGCATGAAAGCTGAAATTTCATTTTGGATTCATTAGAAGATTCTTATGCTGCTGAGGAAAAAAAAAAAAGAGAAAATGACACTGCCTTACGAATTGCCAAGTGATCGCACAATAGCTGCATTTATTTTATTAGCCTTCTGACCTTTCTCTTCTCTGGTGAGGTTTCTTTTTCCTATTAGCCCTATTAGAGTGTCTACTGAGATGGCAACAAAACAAACACTGTTATTGTTGGCTAACTTGCTCTTTTAGCAGGGAACAGGGATGCACAGGCCGTGAGCAGACACTGGTCTTGCACTTCCAGCCCCTGGTAGGCTGGGAGCCACACCATGCCTGGGACACCAGGCTCTGGTAGGAAGCCCTCACTGTGGACACCACCATGCTGAGGATGCTGCATCTATTTTCATAAAGTGCTTCAAGTGATGCTTGACTTGTAGCCTGGGAGTGATTTATTTGCTTCTGATGGAAGAGCGTTACTTTGTTTTGTACCATTCACGTATTTTTGCACAGATACTGGGAGGTTCCCCCTCTCTTTTTTATAACTGCCCCCCAACACCTCTTCCTCTGGTGATGATCAGTGTTAGACCATGTGATGATGGCTGGATGCTTTCTGCCCCCGTGGTTTCTAGGGCAGGTTGGTTTGCTACAAAGAACTGAAGCTCCTGGAGAGATGGTTGTGATTATTGTGGCAGCGCTTTCCCAAAGCACTATGCAGATTTTGTATCCTTAATTTAACTGGCTGCTCAGCATCAGCGGAACTGAGCGTTTCAAGAATTTATACCAAGCAGGAAGGGTTCACTGTCATGCTGGCATGGAGCAGGACTATGGAATTTTTGGACTTATATGGAAGTTTGAGAAAACTTCAGAAATAATTCTGGAATATGCCCAGCAGACTGCATGGTAACAGAGGAGCTGGCTGAGGAATTTATAGCTGCGGGGAGAGAATAATCATCTTTTTTCTAAAGAAATTTTGATCCCAGGAGGGGAAAAAACAATTCAGAAGACTAGTGGAGAATGTGTCAATTATCTTTTCCTTCATGGTTAACTTATCTGGGACCCATATATATAAATCATAGTAATAACACAAACACTGCTGAAATTACCAGCGGCCTTTGAGGAGAATTTGGGGATAGGATCTCACCAGCTTTCCAGAATGCCAAGACTGTAGTCCTGTGTTATTCTAATATTAGTCACTTCTATCAGATAAGATTGCATAAAAACCTCAGCCCATCTCCAGCCTCAGGAGGGCCAAACCAAGCCAGTTAGGAACAGTTAAATTGATAGTTCTTGAACATAAGTGGCAGCATGATGAATGTGACCTGTTAACTCCAGGAAAGTGCAGCCAATTTTTCTTTAGTTTAGCCTTAGGGAAAAAGCATATTAAAACTTTGCGTGTTGGCATTTGAAGCCTTCTATCTTTAGACAAATGGCACCACAACTCTAGAGTTTAAGGAGGAACACTGAATCAATTGCTCTTATACATTTACTCCATATAATGACTTTGTTCTTCTCATTAATTTCCTTTTAGGTACTTGCTATAATCCATGGTACACTCTTTAAACACACACCACTACCAAAAAACTCTCACTTTTCTCTCTTTCTGGGAAAATGTTTACAGTAGCTGTATTTCTTGTTGCTCACCAGGGGTGTTTGAAGTATTCCATCAGCCTGGCAAAGAGGCAGCTGGATGCAACCTTGACACCCCAATATGGGTCGTGCTTGTCTTTAGCAAGAAATGGGGTAATTGCTGACTCGCTCAGGGAAGCTGTACATATAAAAGTGAACAAACGACTAACTGTGTTATTAGAGGAGATATAACAAAAAGGAGACACATCAGAGAGTGAGGAGAATAGAGAGAAATAGGGTCAGGGCCCATCCAGTTATGGGGTAGGCCCTTATGAGATACTTTGAGATCATGCACCACCTCAAGGTAAGGTTATGCCAGCCCTTTTGCTGACAGTCATCAGAAGATGACCTGGTACCTAGGTTCCCAACACAAACAATCAAGAATTGGGACTGTGGTATTTCAGTTAAAATAATCACAGCTGCACTGTCACAAGGGCTTGCTCGCAGCATGAACAAGTGATGTTCACCTCTCTGTGATTTCACACTGATCCCACCTCACCAGCCATTTGAGCATCCTGTGATTTTCCACAAAGCTACTCATGGCACGCACAACAGCAGAGGCTGTGAGGTTCTTCTGGACCCCATGGCACAAGGGGTTAAATCAGGACCAGGGTGAACATGGTACAGAAACATAGGTATGAACCAGGAACTATCTTCCAGCTTAGCACCTTACTATCTTTTTCACCTTTTTTGTGCACAGATGTTTGTGGAAAATCCCTGTTAAAAACCAGAAAAGATTAAAAATACCTGCTTCCAAGGCCTCACTTAGACACAGGCAGTACCTCTAGTTACCCAGTTTGAGCCACAGAGTATGTCAAGAATGTATGTACCATTATGCACTGGGAAGATGTGTGCTCCATAAACTCCAAAGCCTTAATTGGCTCAGCTAGAAATATCTCTAAATGAATATTGCCGAACTGTGTATGGTTTTCAACTGGCAGTTAGTATTTCAATTTTTTTTTTTGATCAGGAGTTGTCAGGCGAATAATAAAGTCAAAGAAATTTCAACCCCATGCATTCATGGCATCACATTTAATTGCAGTGATCTGAATAGTGCAAATTACCCTAATGATCACTTTCAATTTAATTGCTGGGCTACCTCTGTATTTTTCAAATAACTGAGGTTGTAAAGTTTTCTGCTTCTTAACTAAGTTGCTTTTTGGTGTCAGTTAATGTTATGTCTTATTAAGTCAATATGGTGGTTTCCTGCTAGTTTAATTTCATGTTTAACAGACAAGTCATCTCTATAGGGTACTGTTAGAAATTATGTTATAACATTTCACGTCTATTTGCTAACCACAAACAGTCTCTCTGGTGAAACAAAATGCATTCAACTATCTTTATTTTTGCTAATTTCACTTTTCTGTGAAAAGTTCCTTCTGATGTGGAGAGCACAGCTGCACAGGATGAAGCCAAGAGGAACCCAGAGAGAAAACAGCGGTGCTGGCAGGAGCTGCTGGATGGGGACCGCACTGCTCCCGGAAACCCAGCCTGTGGGAAAGGGACTCCCAGGCTCTGCTCCCCTCTCCCTGCGCCCAGGGCAGGGTCACGGCTCAGCCTCCACCGGCTTCTGCCCACACTGCTCTAGAGCTGTGGCCTGGGGGAGGCCAAGGCAGCTGTCCCACCTGCAGGTGACAAGGGCATGGATGGATCTATGGCGCCAGTGGGCAAAAGCGCTGTCCCTTGGTACCAGCGGGCTCCCCAGCAGCTTGCCCGTAGAGGCTGGGCTCGTGGTCTGGAGCAGCACACACCGAGCAGTGAGTTACACAAAGCGGTGCCAACAAAAACTGTGCTGTTGCTCCGCTTCTTTGATGATGTGGATTGGCGCAATCCTGCTCTTTGTGATGAGCCCAGGAGGCTTTTAATGCTTTCTTTTCTTGAGCACAAGGGCAGCTTGAAGTATTGACCTGGTAAAGCTGGTTGCTTTGGCCTTAGGGTGTATATTGCTTGTAGTGTTGGGAGGCTGGTTAACATTAGACTGGGATTATGAAGGGAGTTGCCTTCTGTTTGGAGATTTGTTTAGGATACAGTCAATCTTTACCAACTTCTTCTGTACTGTTCTTCAGTAGAAGCCAGCTGCTTTAAATACTGTATTTTTGGAGCTTCAAGCTTCCCAATATGGTTCTTTGCAATTTATTTTCCATATGACTTTGTTTTAAACATCAAGTATGGACTTATGGCCAGAAGAGTTTCTCACCTCTGCAAGCATGTGCACGTAAAATAACCCCTGCAAGGTTCAAGCTCTGAATGGTGTGCAAGGCTGAATCATTTTACTGGAAGCAGGGACCGACAAATGGAAAGAACAATTTTAAGCACATTCTGCCACTGCAAGGAGTGAAGTATGTGTTGGGTATAATTCCTATTTATACTTATATTATAAAACAGTCCAAAATCCAAGTTAGGTTTGCTCTCCTGACTGCAGTGGAACAAAGTGCTCATCCCATATGGGGACTGGATGCCTCAAAGGCATTCTATTACTCCAAGCAGCCTTCTCAGGGAAAAGATATCTCTCCACCTCCTCAAATCTGAGGCACGAGTGCTGAGTGTCAATGCTGCAGTAACTCAACCCCCAGCAACCAGAGAGGGGTTTGCTGGAACCCTGTGGCATGCAGAGTGACATGCTAGACCCTAGCATTGTATCACCTCTATATATTCTCTCAAAAATTTGTCCACAGCTGCAGCTGTGGTTTCATGGTGCTGAACAAAGCATCCCCAAGGAACTGCAAGAAAGGCCTGTTCTCCATGCAAAATACCAGGGATTAATTAACATTGCGTATTTTAGCTGGTGTGGCTCTATAGGACAGCACAGGTGTAGGCTACTGGGGATAAAGAGTGGCTTATTCTGATTTCATTTGATGAAAATAAAAAAGTTTAAGCAAAGTCAAAATACAGTATTGCAGCACTCTGTGCCTGTGTATAAGCTCTCATTGGCTCAACCAGGCTCATTAAAAGACTTAATATCTACTACACCAGTGGTAACTACTGTGTAGGTAACATCTGATGTGCTCTTTCATGGAAGCAAGATCTTAGAGGAGGTGTGGAAATGATCCACCAGTAATTACCAGACTTGCTATAAAATGCATCTTACAGGAACGTAAGACCAACCCAGTGGTCAGAAGAGAGGTTCACCCAGCCCAACAAGATGAGGTCTGCCGTTATTCATATTGGAATCCAGGGAATGCTGTAAAGACTGGGGCAAATGCAGAGAGATGCTTCCCTATCCTCCAGAAATTTGTGGCTGAGCTAGAAGTGAGTATGTAATAGCTCTTTATTTCTGGCTCATGAACGTGTAAAGTTGTCACTTGAACCCAAGTAGACTTTCATACCTGCAGCATCCCGTGCCAAGTTTATTTGGAGTGGAAAGACATTGATGGTGGAGTCCTCATGTCATGAACAGAATTAAAAGTTTTATCTGCCTTTCTACAGTTGTCAGCAGTGAGATCCAGAGAGCTGCTCAATCTTCTTGCAAACAGTTTCTATAACCAGATGTTCCAAGTGACCGGCGATGAAATATTTAGTAATACTAATAGTATATGCCAAGCTTCTGACACACGGTGTCTGCAACTATGTCTGCCTTCAGCGGTCCAGGTATACCAGAAGAGCCATATTTCTTGCTGTAGTGATTCACCCTGCATTTCTGTGCCGTGATTCTCCCATCTGGCATCCTTTATTCATAGCAGCAGCTCTTCTCCTCCTCTAAGATTCTGTTTGCTTTTACTTTGTTCTTTTTCCTTTGAGGTTTCTCACTGGTTCAGGGCAGATAAATGGATACCGAGACAGTGTTGCACAGGGTGAGAGGGAGAGAGCATCTGTTGTCATCAGTTTTTCTGATTTCATTGGAGCTCTTGTGCTTTTCTTTAGCTGCCTTCATGCAACAAAAGCCCTGGAAACCAATGGATCCCTAAGGCTCATCAGTTGTACACAGGTGCTATGCCAGTGCTGATGCTGGGCTGTGCAGTCTCATACTTTTTATTCAGGATGCAAAATTTTCAGGCACCAGAGGGAAAAATCTATGTGTTATTTCCTAAAGAAACGTTAATGTGCTGCAGCCACCATCTGCCTACAGCTCATAAATTAAAACCAATTAACTGTACAAGACACGTCGAGTCACAGCTTCCCGCTGGCGTGCCTCCTCCCTGTCGCCTGGTACAGTCAAGCCATGAGGAAGCAGCTCCTCTGGAAGGAAAAACCCAAACCAGCAACAAAACCCCAAACTCCAACTCCCCAAAAGTGAAAGAAAAAAACACATACGGGAAACAAATAGAAACATAGGAAGACAAGTCTTGTGACCCATTAGCTCTTTTGTTTGCAGCATAAATCATCCTGTTATAATCACAAATTTCGGGACATAATTGGACTACATGTCTAAATCCATTGCCAGTGATTACAGGCAAAATGCCCTGAGCGGTGAGGCCTGCAGTCCAGCCCTGTGAGGTTTGGGGGGAGGCTTTGGGGAGGGGGAAGGGAGTCTTTGCCATCGCCAGAGTATTTTCCATGAGCAGTTCTGTAGCTGGAAACAGATGCTCCATGCTGCGGTCCAGCCAGCAAAGTAATGTAAAAAACATTACAAAGCTACCCTTCAAAGTGTTCTTCACTTTGCTCATTGTCCAGCAATGGCTTGACCTCCTCCTTGCTCCTCACTGAAAGCCCATGTGGGTAGACTGAGGGTCTCTCTGCCCCATCCCTCTGAGAAGGGGAGAATGGCCCCCAAAGCTGCAGCAGTTCTCTCTTCTGTGGTTACTGTTTCATAGTCTCAAGTCCTGACTGACCATCTGAACTACTGAAGGGCTTTTTTGGCAATTTTTCCTGCACAAATGTGAATGCTGTGGCTTCAGGAATGACAGGTTAAACTCATTTCCTGCCCAGCTGTCCACCTGGGCACTGTTCTCTGCTGCTCCGGGGTGTGTTTACCCTGTGCTGCTCTCTGCTGAGTTCAGTTCTTGTACTTAGCCATGTTGTCAGGAACCTGGGAGTGTAAAAGTCCTGTCATCATTTTGATTCATGACCTTTCCCCAGATGGAAGAGACTGGTCATGCAGGGCAGCATGGGCTAACATTGTGCCAGCCATTTTTAGTTAAGGCCCAATAGATGCGTGGAGGGAGGAAGTCACTCAGCAGCACAGTTGTCCTTCAGAGGGAGGATGTCCCACCAAGACCCTGCTACGGCTGGGGTGTTGGAGCACTGCATTTACAAACTCTTTTTCAAGTCTGTGGAAAACACACAGATCGTTAAGGGTGAATTTTTCACTGCTCTTGACACTTCTCCCTTGTGTGTGTTCCTGCACGTTCTGGCCTTAAGTGTGTTGTTTCCCCAGGGTATTCCCCATGTGCTGTACACATGGCAACTTGAAAGCAAACTTACATGGACAGAGATTGTTTACTGCTGGCTGCAACGCAGGTACTCTTTAATGTAACTTCTGAGTCTGCATGTGACCTTAGGAGCATGTTTCTGCCTCTGCTCTTCTACAGCCGCAGTAGCCAAGATGAGGTAATGCTGCTGTGGGGATGCCAAGTGAGAGGTACGACCGCACAATGATAGGCTGCTGCTCCACTGGGGTAGGGTTGTGTTTGCTTTTTCTGTACCAATTTTTGACTTGGAAAAAAACCCTTCCTCTTATTCCTAGCCTTGCATGCTTTCTGCAGCAGATCCTTAATGGTGTTGCAGATGCCACACCCCAGAACCAGTGCAGCTGGTCTTCCAGCCCCCAAAGAGCTTGGTTTGCTTTCCAGTTCTGGTGCCCAGATATGCCAGCTACCCACGTTGTGATGACATTTTTCCTGTTCCCTCTGTTTTCTTTAAATGCAGTATTTTGAGCATCTAGGGTTTTCATGAAGCAGAAATCCAGTGATTTTTTGGTCTATGGGGAGGCACTCCCCATGTTGATAGGCTTTTGAGCTTCAAACTGTGAAATTACTCTGTTCTTCCTCCCATGACATTTCCTGCTCTTTCAGCAGCATACTTAAGCAACTTCCATGTCTAGCTACATCTTATATAGAAAAACATCTTGTTTTCCAACTTGTCTGCTGGTTGTTTTTGAAATTTTGAATCTTTCTTAGAAAGTGAGAGCAAGTGTTAGGTTTTCTTTAACATCACTTCTTTCAAAATCACTTTTAATCTACCTGTGATAAACTGTCTTTCAAATAAATTTACATAGTTTACATAACACACAATACTTTTCTTTTACAGAACTTGCGTTTCCCTCTATTAACACAATATTTCCAGCCATCATCAAACTTCCCCCATCTCTAACAAGTCTTCTGGGGCTATAAAACGTTTTGGAGAGGAGAGGAGAGGAGAGG
>VYXC01003864.1:212381-473594 GCA_013397175.1 Platysteira castanea | reverse complement strand
CCATTTTTTGAAGGAAGCTCTTAAAACATTATGACTTATTTCACAGCTGCTGTAAGAAAGTGAGGACAAAAGATGAGTATTAAAAACCAAAAGAGAACATGTGCCAGCATATGAAGCACAATTCATGCCTCTCAAAACAGGCTGTCAACTCCCAGCTGCACCTGAGGAGTGTGTCAGAAGTCCTCTTTGGGCAGGGCTGGCATAATCACTCATGGGAAATCCACTTCTTTCAGGATGAGGATATCATGAAATCTCCAGAGCCAGACGAGAGAACCCCTGAAGATCACCTAGTTCAGCCCTACTCTTTACTGACATCAGACTGGGTTAGTCCTGGGGAAACCCCCAAGGAAGGGAAGCACACCCTGCACCTGGGACTTGGTCCAGTACCGCAGTGCCTCCTGAGGAAAAGATTTTTCCTAATGTTAAGTAAAATCTGCCAAGTCTCAAACTGTGGTTCTTGTCCTCTTCTATATCATTTGGCACCTGTGGGACCAGTTTGGCTCACGGCTCCATTGCCTCTATTTTCTTACAGCTTTCTGCCAGGGCAGCTCATGGTTTTTGTGGCTCAGGCTACACCCAGCACCATTCGAGGCTTCAGACCAAGACCGCCTTTGGAGGTGGAATATTGGGGTGCTGGTCGTGGTGGGGCCACACAGCCACATGGATTTGTTTCTTGTTTCCACTGCTGGATTTCCTTTGAAATCAAGTTATTTGGGGCTGAATCTAGTTTCTGGGGGGTCAAAGCAGGACTCGTGTGAGCACGGGGGAGGAGAAGGTGCCCTATTCTTTCCACCTGCCTGAGCTCAGGCTCACCTTGAGCTGTCAGTGAGTAGAGAGGGGCAGGTTCATCTGTGGAGGTACCAGCCTCTTCCAGGGACTGTAGAGTGGAGGTGTCTAAGTTACAGACAGTATAACCAGATGAGATGACACCCATGTTTTGTCAAGCTTTTCTAACCATGTGGTTTAGAAAGACAGTGTTTTTATAACAAATGAAAGTTTAGATTTTCATCTAATCCAGATGATTTTGGGAGTGGGGACTTCATAAAAACGTTCTGTATCAGGAACTATCATACAATTACAAAAGTTGGCAGTGCCATATTTCTGTTTGCCAGTGTTTTTAGAAGCCAAGTTGTGCAACAAACAGTGGCAGGAACTGCAACATTTTCCCCATTTTAGAACTGGTTGTAACTCTTAGTAATGTCTATTACAAACATTTTTTGGGAACCTTTTCTGATAGATTATTTTACACAAGCAGTTAACTGCTCTCTCTGGATGAGTTCTGGTTTATTGATGACAAATTCAGAGCAGAGAACAGCTATCAGTGCCCACAAAAGAAAAACAAAGAAGCCAAATTATATGCAATTTACAGTAAGATGACATACTTAGCTCTGTTGAACATCTGTTAGTGATGAGGGCAGTGGATGTTAGATTTAATTGGATACAAGAAAATGATGAGTATTAGTCCCTCTGGAATTATTCCTGGTGAATCTCCAGGAAAATTCACAAGTATTTTAATAAATTAAAAGCAAATGGAGAAAAAAGGAAAGGAAAAAATTCAACCAGTTTCTTCTTTTTATCTCAAAAATTCCAGTTTCAGATCCTCACAGTAACACAGGTAATGCTCTAGAATGCTGCATTCAAACAAACAAAAATAATGTCCCATTACAGCAGTAACTTCCTCTGGGTGTCTAACATGATAGAATTCAACTCTAGCGTTCTGCAATGCTTTCCTTAACCAGGACCAGCTGGATTGCTGGGGTAGGGCTCAGCTCTCAGATGCAGAAAGACAACACGTGCCACAAATTAGCTCCAGGCTCTGCTGAGGGGTGCCAGAGGGGCTGTGTGGCCACAGCTGCCAGAGCAGACCCCTTTGGGGACCCAAAGAGACTCTCCTCTGCACGTGGTCATCTGCTTGTCCCAACGGAGTCTAGGGGCTGTCCCTCATCCTCACAGCACTCCAGTCCAGGGATTTCTCCCAGTGTGCAAGTTAGTGCTATTACAGTCCAGTTTGTCGGCCTTTTGCTGGTGTCAGTGACATCCTTCTCTCTGGGCAGCTCCTCCTCCGTCGTTTTTGCCCAGGATTTGCTCTTGCAGAACTGTTTTACCCTTTCCATGCTTCACATTTTCAAATTAGCTGAGTCAGTCGCCCTTAGTACATTAACTTGCTTGAGGAAATCAAGGCCTGTTTTTCTGATCTTCCTGTATTTGCATGCAAACCAAATAATTTAGCACTTTTTAAAGCATGTGTTTTGACAAATGCAAGGGAAGGTTTACTCTTTGTTCTCTGTTTCAAGATAAATTAGCAAGACAGATTTTCATGCCTCTCAAATCTTTGGAAAAAAATATACTGGTAGTCTTTATACTGGTAGTCTGGACCTAAAACCCCAACAAATTGCTTAGCAGTTGTGACCATCCTGGTGGCTTTCTTTGTGAAACATGAGAAAATTTCAACTAAAAGCTGAGCTGTGGAGAAGACCTGGGGATAATTTTTTCATCTTAGAACAGGTATTAACTCTTCTTATCAGGAACTGGCTGTAACATAATTGTTACATGGGGAACCATGCACAGTGTGCATGAGGAAACAGCTTTGGGCCCTCACAATCAATTTTCATAATTTTTTCTCTTCAGTATAGGGAATTGAAGTATCCAGGGGTGTATAAAGAATCAGCCACTCTGATGTCCAAAGGACATGACATGCCATGCATTTTGGCTTTTACTGTTTGAGACAAATGAGGCTGAAAACAGGTAAAGTAAATGGAGACAGCACATGGTGAGCTGTCAGAGGTAGCAGCAAAAGAGTGTGGCATGTACATGGCAGAGGAAAAAACAAGGTGACAAAGGGGAAGAGCAAGCAGTGAAGACTCCAGAGTGGTTATGTCTGGTGTGTGGTGCAGATGGGTTTTGGGACAGTGGAATAAGTGGTTTGTTACAATGCAAGAACCAAAGGAATTTCTGCCCAGAGTTGGGCTAGTTCAGGGGGAGGTGGGGTGGAGGTCTTCTTTCTGACAGTGCACCAATGCCAAGAAGCAGAGAAGCCTACAACAGTCAAGAGAAGAGGCATTTGCTAAAGCAGAGGCATTTCTCTGCTATACGCTGAACAAACCAGTGGATCAAAACCTGACAGAGAATACTGCATGTAGTGAAGCAAAGAGATGAATGTTCTGTTCAAGCACCTTGCTATGAAATGAGAGGTCACTGAGGGGCCAGTTACTTGTGGTGGGATCAAGGAAGAGGTTTTAAGAGTAAGCAGACGGTGACATATTTAAAAGATATTAAAAAAGGGGAATCCTCAGGGCGGATGTTTTCTCAAAGACACCGGAACACAGCACTGCAATGACAAGAAAATATGCAGAAAATGTGTGGCTGTTAGAGGATGGCAGCAGCCAGATGGTTCAGATTAACTCAGCAGTGACTGCTAACACAGAGTGCAGCAGCAGGTGGGTCAGGCCGCAGTGGAGCTGAAGCTGTTCAACAAGCTCTGTATCCTCCATCCTCTTTACAACAGTGGAAGCACCTGGCCATGATACTTCATAGAATCATAGAATGGTTTGGGTTGGAAGGAACCTTAAGGGTCATCTAGGTCCAATCCCCCTGCCATGGGCAGGAACCCCTTCCACTAGTCCAGGTTGCTTAAAGTCCCATCCAGCCTGGCTTCCCCAAGACTTCAAGGAATAGAGCATCTACAACTTCACTGGGCAACCTAATCCAGTGCCTCACCACCCTCACAGAAAGAATGTCTTCCTTATATCTCATGTAAACCTGTCTGTTTTCAGTTTAAAGCCATTCCTCCTTGTCCTGTCACTACACACCCTTGTCAAAAGTCCCTCTGCAGCTCTCTTGTAGGCCCCCTTCAGGTACGGGAAGGCTGCTCAAGGGTCACCCCAGAGCCTTCTCTTCTCCAGAATGAACAATCTCAACTCTGTCTTGTGCCTTCAAAGGAGAGGTGGTCCAGCCACCGACCATCTTCATGGCCTTCCTCTGGACTCATTCCAATAGATCCATCTCCTTCCTGTGGTGGGGACCCCAGAGCTGGATGCAGCACTCCAGGTTGGGTCTCACAGGAGCAGAGTACAGGTGGAGAATCCCCTCCCTCGCCCTTCTGGTCACACTTCTTTTGATGCAGCCCAACCTCACACTCTTCACTGTATTGTGTTAAACTGTTTAAAAAGCTCTACTTTGAATGCTTAGGATAAACTGAAGCCCGGTTGTGAGAGAAATTGGTTCTGGTTGCACAAGAAAACAATGAGAAACTTGCAGTTTCAGCTGGTTCATGAAAGCAGATGTACCCTGGCAGGTTTGACACATGCCACCCAGTAGGAAGAACAGGAAGATGTAAGCTTGGCAGTGGCCAGACAAGACATGATGCATAATGAAGGTTTTTGATGGAGCAGATAACACCTGGACAGTGTTTGAGCTCATACAGCCACAGGCACAGTGGGCAGGAGGCCTGTGAAAGAAGGAAAGAGGGAAGGTGTAGAATCACTGGAGAAGTAGGAAGGAGGATAAACTTGAAGTTATTTTTTTATCTGAAGACCTCTAAGGACGATAGGGAAGGGAAGAAATTGTTCAGAGAAAACACATGCGAGATTTTAGAAATAAAGGAAGAGTATGAGCTTGTAGATGTATAGAAGTGCTGCTCTACAAGCAAAGCCATGTGGTGGGGGCAGCCTCTGGCCCTGTCACAGAAAAGATGATGGTGCTGGCTTCCAAGTACATCTGGAGGGGGTGCAGCCTCTTAGGATCACCAGGTCGACAGCGTAAGCATTCAGGATTTTGCCAAGCCCAACACTGCCCTGTGGTTTGGGCAACAGGAGCTGAAGCAGAGCAGGTTCCTGAAGCCTGCTAGACACGTTTAGCTTGGCTCCTCTCGGGAAGGTCTGTTTTATAAGTTTTCCTCTTGTACAGTGCAATTTTATCTTTCGTTTTTACTGTATAGGAACTATCTGCACATTTTGGAGAGAATGCTTGCCAAGAACAATTATTCCTGTTGCTTCAAAGCACAAAAGACTTAGAAAAGCCTAAGATGTTTCTCAGCTCTAGTGCTGAAAACGTGGCACTTCTGTGGAGACGATGTCCTCTCCGGAGACACAGCAGTGTGGGGGTGTGAACGCTTCAGAAAGCAACTGCACTTCTAGGGCTCGCTCTTTGCAAGATCATCAACGGGACCTGCTTTGCCTGAAACATCTCCTATCAACAGTGTACTGTTAATCATTAGTGACTGGCCAATAACTTTTTTTATTGAGTTGGCTGAGGCTTAGCTAGAAGCTCAGTCAGGCAACAGACTTTTGAATGTGTTTCTAGGAAAAGATTTTATTATAGAAGTTTAAAAGTGCTCACACTCTTGAGCCCAGTTTGAGGGTGAAAAGTGAACTTCAGATGAAATAAAACATTTGAACACAAATGCATGTCAGTGACACAACAAACTTGTTTGTAACTTGCTGCCAAAGTGTTGGAATGAGATATATTTTTTGACTTAAAGCATCTGCTGACTGATATTTTACAACTATGCTCAGTGGCTGACATAGGAATTCAGAAACATCATGATGAATAGAATGAAATCCTGATATGGATATTTTGAAGTTCTGTTAGTAGCCTGTTCCACCTGCCTCCCCTTGGAGACTGTGTGGGTATTGTTTTTTCCACCATTCCTCACCCTGCAATTTATTTTCATTTAACACGTGCCTTTGTGGTATGTCTGCTACTCCTGAAGCAAGCTCTCTACATCCCTCTGCATTTATGCCTCAGTCTTTTCTGGTAAAATCTCACAGTGTGTCCATTGGTTCTCAGCAACTTACTTCATCTTATTTTTTCTCCTTTGCTGTTTAGAGAATTATACTGCAGCAATCTCATGGTGTGGGATTGATCAGCAATTCCATTGATGATGTTTTCTGAGGGGACTTTTGTTCCCATCTCTTTTTTAAGAGTCCCAGTTGAAGATTTGGACTGTAACTGTCAGGCAGGTTAAAATTTTCACTTGTGCTCTGGGGTGTATCATCTTGAATTACCTAAGGCAAAATGTGGGTTTGTCATCTTTAATTGTTGCCAAAACCAAACTCTTCCCTGACTCACAGAGAAAACATTCTCCTGTTTGATTAGCTGTGGTAGACAGACAATTGAATAAGAAGAACCAAAGTAATTGTACTGAAAACAGGGCATTTAGGAGCATGGTTGGAAGCCTCTGCCTGTCACTTTAATTCAGAGAGCTGGCTGTCATCTCCTATCCAGGTAGCCTGATGGCATCTTGCAGGAAAAGGCAAAAGCTCTGTTGGTGTGCCCCCAGGGAATGTGGGGCATGGGGAAGGGAAGACCTGAACTTGAAGCAGCAGCTCCCAAGGTGTTTCTCCATTTTTACTTGAGGTTTGTGCTCACTGAAACTAAACTGAACAGCTGGAAGGTTTTGGCTGCGACACTGCAGGGACCCCTTGGCTTCTGTCACTGGGCTCCTCTGGATTCATTAGATTCCTGTCCTTGCTGGGCTCTCAAGTAGCTTTCTGTGGGAAGAGGAAGGGGCACAATACTTCTTACAGATAACTTTTGGTTCTCCCATTAGGCAAAAATTCACCTCTGGACAAATATGTTTTCATGGTGAATCTGTGACAATGATTAAGGAAGTTAATGGAATCGGCATATTTACCCTTCACGTGGGACCTCTGAATATTTCAGTATTCTTCAACTGAAGGAGGAAAACCCAGCCTGTCACCTCAGCCTACAGGTTGGAAAAATAATGTTCTACTTCTTTATAGATAATGTGATCTGAGCCAAGGTTTTGCATGCTCAAACAGTAGGACCCTGATGAGTTTGCCATGTACAGAGATCTCTTCTATATATACACGGATACAATTACGTACATATAGATATATTTATATATACATATATGATTTCTGTATAATCAAGCGTATCTGCCCATGCCTATAGCTCTATACTCTACTAGGAAGTCCTAAAGACAACTCCATCCATGCCATCCTCCTCACTGTCATCTCCCACCCCAAAACCAGGTCTTGGTAAGGTGGAGAGCCATGAACAAGACCTTTGTCTTCAGGTCTGGCTTTGTTGCCTGAGCCTGTCATTTACCACTGCAGCTGTAGGACTAACATCTCCTGCCTCAGCTGCACTTTCCCCAAGTGCTGCCTTGCTGCAGGGCCAGCAGGAGAGAAGGAGAGGAGGTTTTTGGAATTGCTGTTTGGGTAAACCAGAGTGACTTTGCAAAGAGGACGGGAGCACTGATGTACCACAAGCCAAGCAGTGCTGATCCGTGCGGGCAGCCACAGCAGGGTGCGGGGGTGGTCCCTGCTGGAACAGCCCGGATAACGCTCTGTAATGGCATGGCTGTGGTTTCTAGTGTAACACAAAGGTTTTCCATGGCTCATTTCCGTGGTGGTCTCAAGTTTGTGATGTTCCCCTTGAGAGCCAGAGCTCAGCACTGATCATTTGCTGTGCTTCCCTGCTGGCCACCAGATCACAAGGCAGGAGGCTGGGCAAGGTGTCTGTCTGTCAGGACATTCCCTGGACAAAGTAACGCTACATAGTGAGGAATGACAGGGGAAATTCCTTGCTGATCCCTGCAGGAGGACAGCTCCTTTTCCAGGCTCCTCAGACAGCATTAACCTCCTAATTACAGTGATCCCTATAATTACTGGGAATTGCCTCAGCCAAACCACTTGCCCTTCTAGCCACAAGCATTCAATATACTGTTGCTCTTCAGTATCGATCACACACCCTCTATCAAAATCCCAAGCACTCAGACATTGAGACAGGCTTTTTGGGGAGATTTCCCTCAGAGAGAAAAGACTGACTACTGCCATGGAAATTGCTTTTGCCCTTTATGAGGTGCCTGCACCTTAGCACAGGCTACAAGGCTGTGTTGCTCCTGAGCAGCCTGGAGGAGACTGCACTGCTGGCTGAGGTGGTTGCAGTGATGCTTCCAGATGTGCAGCACAAGAGAGGAAGCTGCTGTTTTACTACTGGGGGGAAATTAGTCTTGTTTCTGCCCACACTGGGGTACCTGTGCCGGGGCAAAGGCATCCACAAGCTAATGGGAACACAGAACAGGGCTGGCAGGAGGATGCTGCCACTGTGGTTTCTCCTGCTCCTTGTAGTGGAGGCTGTTCTGCTTGCAGACTGAGGTGGCTGGAGCTCCTGAGGGGATTGGGACACAAACACCTGCTGAGCAGCACGTAATGCTGCTGTGTATTTGTGTGAGATGTATCTCCCCCACCAATACACCACACAAACATCCTCGTAGTATGAGATTGATGTGTTTCACTTGTAGGGGAGAAACAACTATTAATGGGGTTAAGTGCCGAGGCACAGAAATGATGGAGGGCTACTGAGATGTAAGAAACTCAGTAACTACTACCAAGATCCTCTTTATTTCAGCCAGTATGCCAGTTTTGTTTTGGTCTCCGGCATATCTGAAAAGAGATGCTCTTTCCCGTCATTGTCTCATCCCAGGTGCCCATGAGATGTCAGACACCACACGAAGGTTCATCATGGAATTAAAGCGTGAGAAGCTCATCTTGCAGCACTTGTAACCACAGCCCTTGCCGTAGATTTAGGGACCAGGACAGACTTCCTCCACTCTTGTCACCTCTTCAAAGA
The DNA here is from genome assembly GCA_013397175.1 of Platysteira castanea. NCBI lineage: Eukaryota > Metazoa > Chordata > Aves > Passeriformes > Platysteira > Platysteira castanea. Next base: position 464,996 of record VYXC01003864.1, on the reverse strand, counting down.
CAGGAGGAGTCAAGAGGATTGTGCTCATCTCCTGCCTCTCCTCTTGCACTTGAGCTGTTAATGGTGTGGGACATGGCTGCACTTTTTTTTTCCTTCATGAAGCTATGTTAAGCCAGATGAAGGGAAAAAATTATTTGGCTTTGGACTGAAGTAGTGTAAAAAAGGAAGTCTGGTTTCTCACCCAGTGAAGCAGAATCAAACTAAGTCTACATAGTTTGGCAGGAAACACCCCTTCTGACTCCAGATTAAATGCGTTATTTCAAGAACTTGCAAGAAAAGAAAGGAAGTGAACAGCTAAAAGCAAAATGCCTGAGAGGAAGGCAATGGACCCCTACTTTTTCTCCAGTTCTTAGGAGGTGAGAGTGCCATGTTCACAAGCATTTCCATTCCTGGAGCCACCCACCTGCATCTGCTGAGAAGGTGACCAGGTGACAGACATTTTGCACCTGGAAAGTGCTCTTACACTCTCTTCCAACACTGCTCACTTTGTATAAATGTCTCTACTAAATCCCATTAGCCTCAGTTGCATTGCAAATTATCACAGAAAGAAGAATATTTGCTCAGATGTCTCAGACTGATGATCTTACAGTATGTTTAAGTATTACTCATAACTGTAGGTGAGTGGAAAGATTTTTCAAATAAATCATTACTGTGAGTATCAGATTTTCCTGTTATTCAGGAAAAGGGAACACTATCCTCATTTTGAAGAAGCTCTATTAACTTTTAAAACCCATTGGGAGGGCAAGAAATAGTAATGGAAAACTAAGAACAACAGTTGGATTCTTCTTTGAAAGAATAGCTGATGTGTAGGCACAGGCAGAGATGTGCACCTGCATCTTGTTTTCATGAGTATCTTTCTGGAAGTGAAGCAGTGTTATAGGAATTGCATTTCTTCTACTCCATTTAAACTTTCTCATTAAAGTGAATGAGCCAAAAGATGGGTGCAAGATGTTTCACTAAACTAAGTTTGGGAGGGAAGGAAGGAAGGAAGGGAGGAAGGAAGGAAGGAAGGAAGGGAGGAAGGAAGGAAGGAAGGAAGGAAGGAAGGAAGGATGGATTTGTTTTTTCAGAGCAACTATGTAAATCAGCTCTGCGTTCCTCTGAGAGGGTTTTAAGCCACCATCACCTGACTATGATGTGCAACTTATATAAAGTACACCGCTCAAACTTAGGCTTTGTTGCAGTCACTCAGGTCAGAGGAAATTTCCAGGTGACAGAGTTGAGAGTTGTGTGTGAATCTGAGCTGCCTCTGGGATTAGTGTCTAAGTCACAATGCACTTTTTCTGAATGTGGATGACTAGGCAAGGAAGATAGATGGGGATGTGCTGTCACTCTTGCATGAACAGCCATTGCCACAGAGAAGTCCAGCAAAGATATCAGCCCTGGACTGGGAAAAACAAGATCATGCGTAATGGTGAGGAGGGAACTGAAAAGGAGCTCAGCAGCCTATTCTGACCCAGCACAACCATTCTTCCGTCTAATTCTGATGTTTCATTCAGAATTACATTCACGGTCTGTAATCAATCAAACTCAGCAAGTCATACAGTAAACATTTTTCATACATGAATGAGAAATTATAAGCAACATAAGGAAGCTTTCCTCCTTATGCTCCATATGTGCCTGCTCAGTTTTTCTCTTTTGCTTTGATCGTGGACTTGAAGTCGGCTGGACAATCATTTTGTTATATGTTTGAATAATACCCTACCGAACTGTGCATTGGTCCATGCCTAGAATTTCTAGGCATATCCTTGATATAAATAAATACGAATAATCTATACTTCTCAAAAAGTAAGTTTGATGTTCCTGTAAACAGCCTAAGTAAGAAACAGAACAGCTTCAGCCCCACAGGCTGTGAGAATTAGGCAGATGCACTGTTTAAGAAATCAAGTAACAGCCTAAATAGTTACGGATTCTGTGATGCAGATTTTAAATATCGTTTGCTTACTAAGAACATGGCTCTGGATAGCCACAGATGCTAGATGAGATAAGGGGTGAGGTATAGGGGAAGAGAGTTCCAAACCAAATTGAGCAGTGTCAGCAGCTGCATCCAACACATGCTTGTGCTCATCTCTTGCATCAGTGCTGCATCTAATCCAGCAGAACCTGCTAATGGCTGCAGGACACAAGGATGGGCATCTCCCACTCCACATCCACACAAGACAGCACCTTTGTATTGTGCTCACTGAGCTCTGACCAGATTCATCTATTGTCCATGGCAACACAGTGTTATAGCTCTTCTTCCATGAAGTAGTCTCCCTTTAAAATTACTCTACACATCCTGGTGAGGACTGTGTGCTGGTAGGATACGTAAGGCATGGGGATGCTGGAGGATCACAGGATGCTCGGGTTAGTCTTAGGTGTTTTCCCTGCAGCAGGGAGATGGAATTTTCCTTTTCGTGCAACAGCAGGTATTTCCCGTTCCATCCTTGCTGCAGGGAAAGAAGGCTTGATAGACATACCGTGTTGAGGACTGAGTTGTCCATGGTATGTTACTTTTCAAAGAATGTTCAGGAGGCAGAACTTCAGTGAGATCATGTGGGGAGCTGGAGGATGATCTTTTCCTTCACTAGATTGAAAAACGTTCTGCAGAGCTCTTCAGAAAAAAAGACCTAAATGCCTTTCCTGCAAAGACTGAATAAACACTACAAATTTTCCTGCTGATTTTACACATAACAGGAATCAAAGGTATCTGTCCTTGCACAAAGGGAAGACCACTAAGCTGAACTGAAATGAGGAAAGGAATGTGCTTTTGCTAATACCCTACACATCTTGGTGTCAATCCATACCAATGTACAGATCTCTTGGCTCAAAGGCAAGAATGTTTATGTACATGAGAGTCCAGCTGAGGATTGATGTGAGTAACTCTGCAAGAGCCAAACTATACACCTGTTCTTTCCAATGTTTGCCTCATCCATGCTCCTGTCACTCTGCTGATTTTGCAGGATGAAAAGCTGGTTACGTGCTGTGCCTGGCAACAGTGACAGGCAAGGGTGAGGCTACCCAATGAGTCAGAAAACGCTTGCAGGAGTTAGTTCTGGCAGCCAGTCCTGCTGCAAAGTCACACTTCTTTTCTGCCTCTGCCATTTCTGTTGTTGGTGACCGTGCAAACCATAACTTTGGCAGCCCCTTAAGGGTATTAGTGTTCTAAGTGGGAGCAGTTCTTCAAGGATTTCTGAAACACACAAGTGCGCCTTGAGGCTCAGGTACTTCGGCACCTTTCTCTGTGTCTGAGTTCACATATATTGTGAAGAAGAACGATAAACCTGAATTTATTCTTTATTTGGTGGGCACAGGTGTGAATGTGTTGGGGTGAGCCCAGTCCACAAGACCAGCAGAAGTCTGGAAAGGGCAGCAGAACACTTGTTCCTCCTGCCCCACACTTGACAGACACCAACCTCACATCACACCCACAGCTACAACTGCCCAATAGCTTTTAACAAACTCTTAGTAAAGGTGTAAAAGTTGCAGATACAAGGTACCACAGGAATAGAGGTGGGATTGGGGCACTAACACTGAGTCCCCACAGTGTTTTTTCGGTACAAAAGTAATTTAGGGATTGCTAGAGACTATAGGTCCAGGCTCGGCCTCAGATAAGCATCTTCCTCTCCCTAGGACAGTCCTTTTGGGGTGCATGCATTATGCTAGGACTGCTGTCAGGGGTTGTCACGTTTGCTTTGGAGTGTTTGAGGGTTCTCAACTCACCAGCATTTTTGCACTCACTTTACAAGTTAAATGTTTCTTTTAACTTGCCAATCAAACTGAGGTAATATATTGCAAGAAAGAAAAACATGTTCTTGAATGTTCTTTATAATGTAGTGGTCAACTGCTCTTTGACCTTGGCTAAACATGGATTTTTGCTATGTCCTACAAGATTTAAATACTTAGATACTGGCAGCAGTATCTTAGATAAAAAGATACTTAGATAAAAAGATACTTACTTGTGGACATACCTTATCTTTGTCCTCCTACATGTTTCCTGAATAATTTTATTTCAGTCTGCTCTACGGTCCTGCGTTTACATGAAACCAGTCCTAAAATTCAGGGTGACGCCTCCTCCTCCATGATGCTTATCTGGATACAAGGGACACTTACCTGTCTGATGGTTTCAGCAGAGCTAAAGGCTCAAGTTTTTAGTGGGTGTATTTATATGAAGCAAAGGAAATGTTCTGTGGCACTGGTTGCTTAAAACTTGCAAGTGGTGTCCCTTCAGGGTAAAGTTATTGCTCTTACAGCACATGTAATTGAGTTGCACTGAAACTACATCCTAATCCCTATGTTAAATCTTACAGGATTTATAGTTTTGGATAAACAGTGTTTGATATCCCTTTGTAGCAGATCCACAGGGTATTTCATAAGAAATAACAAGTGGGCTCCTATTCCTTCTCTAGCAGACTTTGATCCACGTTGTGGATTTGGCTAGGAGTACAGAAAGCAGGAGATTTATGGATGATAAATAGGATGACATCATGTATCTGGACTGCTCTCCATGTCACTGCTGCCTGTAAAGAAGTGTGTTTTAGGCAGAACTGCTCTTCTGCCTCTTTCAATGCCCTTCCTTGCATCCAAGGGGGAGATGGATCACAACCAAATTCAAGCCCTGGGACACCTTATTCCCCCTGTGCACAGCTCTTCCCTCCATGCTGGCAGAGCCAGGCACAGGACAGCCCAGAATGGACAATCCTCCAGCTGTAAGCTGGCCGTGTTGGGGAAGGAGGTCAGGTTTTTAGTGTTTGCTGAGATAGCTGTCCCCCAATACTCGCCAAGTTCTAGTAAACCTTCCTACAGCTGGGCTTCGCCTTCCAGCTTTGCTGATGTGGCCAGCGACTTAAGGGTGTTTGTGAACACAGTGAGTAGCACTGGGATCTTTCCAGGATTGTGTGCTTCCCTTCGGCTGGCTAAGGGGGCCAAGGTGACCAGAGGAGGAAGGAGAAAGGCTCTTCTGCTGCTTTTGGGCCTCACAGCAGGGCTCCCACAAAGCTTTGCACACAGAATTGCCATAGCCAGGCCCCTGTGGTGCCCAAGGGTGGCATCAGCTTAGTGGCAGGCATTGCACAGGGAACAAGACCCTGTCTCGCACTGTCATTGTGCATTTAGCAATTTCTTGCTGCCAGATCTCACCAACACTTGCAGTAACCACTGATAAGCACTGATAAGCAGGTAGTAGGCTTTTACAAGCAACTATAGAGATTGTGGAGCACAAGTCAAGCAAGTCACTGCAGAATCCCAGTGCTAAGCCCCAGCATTACTGGTATTTGGGGGNGGGCATATGAAGATCCAATTTTGATCTAAATAACTCTGTGTGCCAGGCTTATGACGTAGGGCACTTGCTGCTTGTGCTCACAGGAAACTTCTCCTGACTGTTGGTGTTGTCAGAAAATGTCAAAATTGTCGGTATGCTCAGAAACTCTGTGTCTCTGTGTCTGCTCTCCTGACATAGAGGGTGTTTCTGGTGTCAGAAGGAGTGTCACACCTTGGGAAGCCTTGAAATGAGGTGTTCCTGGTGGTCACAAGGGGTTGGGACTTTCAGGCTCCAGCAAAAAAAAATTGCCAGTTAGCTCCCATTAACTCTCCTTTCTAAATTAATGGGCAGTTTGTGCAGACTTCTTTGAGTGTATCAGCCTTTGGGACATGATGATACTGTTACTTCACCCTTCTATCATCTAACACTTCTTCTCTTCCAGTGTTTTTCCTGTCGTGATGCCTGCTTTAAAGTATTTATGGTAGAAAAAAAAAGAAAAAAAGAAGAAAAATATCTCTCACTGAGAACACATTTAGAAATTTGAATGTCATATATATTAAACTCAGACAGTGAATCCCATGGAATGCAGGGCTCTCCAAGAGAAAAATGTGGCCCGAGCTACGGAAAATGAGTTTCCTTCCAGCTCTCATAAGTTCTGCAGCAACCTCTGGAAATCTGCAGACTGCTCAGTGGATGACCAGCTATCTGCAGAAAGTCCCAAGAAGGCTTGCCATAGAAATTCCAGGCATTTCTGAGAGAACTGAATAAAAAGCATCTGTCCGAGCTAGTGCATAATCTCCTTTGATCTGAGTTCAGATATGAGGTTTTGTAGTGGTTTATGTCAATCAGGATATGAAACTATCATAAAACATGTCAGAAGATAATAGTAAATTTATTACATCAAAGTCAATAGCATACAATGACTTAACTCTGTGGGACTGCATCAAGAGCTATCCAAATATTTTTAGCACTTATAAAGGAAACAGACTTCAGGGTGGATCCCTTCTCTGCTATGTATTTTTGTCTGCTTTTATGTTTTTGAGGCAAAAGTGATGAACTTTTTCTTCTTGCAGAACATTTATAATATCAATAGCACTAGATGAGAAATCTCTGGTCAGATATTGATGTATCAGTGTGACATATCAAAAATATCAACACCGCTCTGGAAAAGGACATGCAGGCTTTGTCTCTCCGTGTTTTTGATCACTCTGAATTGGAGCTGCTTCGGAGACAAAACAAAAGTGCCAGCCTTTCAGCAGCTGTAACTCAGCACTTCTCTATCAGCATCACAGAGCTACTGGGATCTTAATGGAGGGATGTCAGGTGGTGAACTGTACCATGTCTCATAGCACCTGCTCAGCTGTTTCTCCTAGAGGTGTTTCATATTATGGAAATGACTTGGTGAATCTCAGTCATCATAAATGTATCCTCTCCTGGTCCCCCTCTCTGTAACTGTGATGGGGCCACCTGTACAGACCTCCTCTGCAGGGGTGGCCTTGCTCACATTCCCACATCTGTGGCTGGCACCACTTCTTCTTCATCCCAGGATGCCTGAGCATGTTGGAGTGGAAGCTGGTGTGAGAGAGGACGATCAGGGAAAAACACTTTTCATCCCACCAGTGTTGCAGCCACCTCTGAAGAGGAAGGTCTGCCCTTATTGTTTCCAAGCCTGTTTTTCCCTCAGAAAAGGGACTAAGAGATTGGAGAACCACCAGGTCCAAATAGCGTCACCTACCATGGCGTGGATGCTTGGTTGTAGTTAAGTGTGAAAGAAAAGAGAACTAATCATTGTCTAAAGGCCTAGTGGTGTCATCCCACTTAAAATCTTTGTTCACAGAAGAGAAGCTGCTCTGTCCCATGGACAGACACAGAGCAGGATGGGCAGAGAAGTTCATGTCCTGGCTTTCTGTGTTCATCTCTTGGGTGGGTTATGCTTAAACAAGCCTGATGCACACTGCAGAAGTGTCTTGAAATAGTTTCCAGTGCTGCAACTTTTTCCCATACTGTTAGCCTAGTGAAACACTTAGAAATCAATGTTCTCAATTGTTTTTTGGGGTAAACAGCTCATAACATTTCCTACAGGAAGTACAAGTTTTTTAGATTTTATTTATCTGGTACTTTTAAAGATGTAATTTGTTTTTCTATTGTTTATAAGATTTCTCGTTAAGAAACGTTTTTATTCACACATTTGCTTATTTGACCAAATGCCAAGGAAAGGCACAAGGAATTTACTAGCAACTATGATGCAGTATAATTTAAACAAGCTGCAGGTCTTTCTAACAGACAATGAAGACCTTCAAGCAGGCCAGTAAATGAAATAGGTACTGGGTGCAAAGCCTTATGGTTCAGGACTTTAGGAGGGGAAGCAACCTACACTATAGAAAGTTAACTCTCTCCTTGGCCCTGAAGTAACTTGCCATTTAGGAAAGTACATATTTTTATCCATTTCTGAAGATTATAGGAATTTCAAGTTTTCAAATAATGTGACGTGGGCTAAGAAATACACTTTCTGGGGAAATTTCTCTAGGCTTGATTCCTTTGGCAGCTGAATTCCTGTCTTTCACCTGCAGGAGTGTCCTTTCTCGTTAGTAGCTACCTATGCCTTCTGACAGAATGCGTGTGATAGAGTCACACTTGACCAGATGTGATAGAAGCACAATAATGGTGCTAGATCCAGAGGTGTGAGCCTGATGTAGGCTTGAAGTAGAGACTGCCCTTTAATGACTTGTCTGCAAGTGAATATTTGATCCTTTGAGAAGCTGGTAAAGGATGGGGGATGCTGACTGAGATAGATAGGTACATTGATTGATTGATTGATTGACTTCTCTGTCTCTCTGTAGACACGCAAGATACTGTTTGCAGACAGGATCTGCAGATTTATTTTGAAAGAGGTGCCGCAGGGTATTGGACCTATTCCTGCTGCATGAAATCCTGTTCTGACTGGTGTAGGGAGTGTGGCAGGATGGGATGTTAAGCTCAGGTTTCTGCACAGAGGAGCTCTGCCAGCGCAGCCGCATTTTTGATTGATGAAGAAGGAGCACACCATGCAGCAATACTTTTAGGCAGGCAGTGCTGACCATGCCAGCAGAGCACCACAGCTGCACAGTGCTCCACCCGGGGAGCAGGGTCCAGCTGTCCCAACCACTGGTAGTGTTGTGCTTGCATCAGCAGCACTTGGCATCCTTACAGTGGCATACATTCCCAGGGCAAGTCTGTTTGGAAAGGGCGTTTCTTTATGCTGCTGAAAATATCTGGGACCCTCTGACTAAGTAAGTCTTCTGAGGAGAAGTGCAGCGGAAAGGGTACAAGTAATAATTGACATATTGTAATTAGAATATGGGCCACAGGATGCAGTAACTCTTGTTAGGTGGTCAGGCTTCATTGGTTTTGCTTCTGCAGGGTCTCGTTTTTCCAGTTCCTGTGTTTCCCAAAATGCCCACCATTACTGGGCGAGAAAAGGTAAGCAAACTAGGAAAACCACATCTCTGAAATGAAGGAGCCTAATAAACTGAAAAGGCGGCTCAAGCAGGAATGCTGACAGCAGTACCCTGTGAACATCCACTCTGCTGGACACTCACCATCGCTGCTGGATGTTGAGAAAATCTGCAAGGCCACCCAGTGACCACAGCTAGTGTATATGGAGACCCACTTAAAGACTAACCATGGCTGGGAGTTGCTTCCCTTCTCCACATGTACAGCTCCTGCTACCATTGACAGTGCTATAGAAATTTCAGAACCTTTCCTATGCATAGTGTTCATTCTGTATTTTTCTTCCTCTGCAACACTGTGGGGAATAGATTATTCCTGTTTAGGTTTTGGCTTGCTCTGAACAAATGGAGTGTTTTTGCTTTGGAAGGAATACTGTATCTTCTGTTTTCTTTGATTGTTAACATTAGAATTAAGTCTGCAAGCAGGCTGTTTTTCATTAATCCCAGTGTTTTCTTCCTTGTCTTTTATGTCTGCTGGTGACTCACCCGGAGCAGAGGAATAATGGAGGTGAGTCGCAGGGTTGTTAGTAAAACATGTATTGGGGATTCCTAAACACATCCTACATTTTCCACCCATTTGCAAATGATTACATGAAATGTAGAGCATTTCCTTGCAAAATAAAATTGAATTGAAATAAATCCCAGATGAGCTGTAAATTTCATTTCTATTAAAAAAAAAAAAAAAAAGCCTTTGAAGAGGTATTCAGGGCTGCCTGTGCCATTTGTGTGTGCTATTTGTGTCAGGCACACTTACTGCACACCCATTTACTGCATATTGGCTACCCTTAATTTATCCTGGTGATTTTCAGGTATTTCCAGCCATTGCTGGATCTCCATCATACCACCTCTGAGATGCCCCTTTGCATCCTCCCTGACCAGCACATCATGTGCAGCTTTCTTCTCCCACCCTCCCTGTTCCTTCCAAGAATTCCTTTCAAGCAGTCCTCTGTGTTCTCTCCTTCAGCTAAAAACAAAGTCACAAGCTTTGGGCTTGGTTTGAAAAGCTCAAGCAGAGCTGCGTTGGGCGGGGTTGGAACCCAATGATCTTTACTGTGAAGTAAGAGCTGCAGTTCAGAGGTAACCTTTTTTCTGCTGCATCCTAATCTNTGAGATGCCCCTTTGCATCCTCCCTGACCAGCACATCATGTGCAGCTTTCTTCTCCCACCCTCCCTGTTCCTTCCAAGAATTCCTTTCAAGCAGTCCTCTGTGTTCTCTCCTTCAGCTAAAAACAAAGTCACAAGCTTTGGGCTTGGTTTGAAAAGCTCAAGCACAGCTGCGTTGGGCGGGGTTGGAACCCAATGATCTTTACTGTGAAGTAAGAGCTGCAGTTCAGAGGTAACCTGTTTNTGCTGCATCCTAATCTCCTCTCCTCTCCTCTCCTCTCCTCTCCTCTTATTTATCTATTACTATTGAAAGGAACTAGTAGGATGAGTGGATCAGGCTTTGTTTTAAGCCTACATACCTATCCCAAACCTTTTGTCAGAGAAGGCTGCAGGAAATCCTGTCACTTAAGGACCATTTCTACTGACTTGGGGTTTTGTGCTGTTATTAGCCTTTCATTTAAAAAGAGGTATTTTCCATCCCTGGTGTGTTTTAACTGATACAGCTTTAGAGAGCAAATGCACACATTCAGCCTTATTTTTCTGTTCTTCTTGTGTAGAATAACTTCTCTGGTCACTTGATCCCCCCAGTAACCTTGCTTAGTACTACTCCAGTTAAATTTACTCTTTACAAAAAATTGTGCATAGCAGTACAAATTAGGTGTCACAAGAACTTTGTATAATCTCACTGATTCATGAGTTCTTGTGTTCGAAATATCTGTTTCATCTTTTGATCACATCTGCTGTTCTTATGGATTCACCACATTTTTGTCTTGATATCACCCTAAATAATACACTTCAGTCTGTCTCCATCCTCTCACACAAACAAACTCCTGGGATATAGCAGAGATCCTTCCTACTAGACATATTAAGTATATGACTTCGTACTTTTACTTTAATTTCTGCTGTTCCAGACTTCAAGGTCATCCCATTTTTTCCCAAATGACATTGCAGTCCTTCCCTCTTGGCAGTTCCTTTCTAGGTTGCATTAGCAAAAAATTCATTAACACATGAAAAACTGTAGAAGGTCATTCAGGCCATTCCTGAAAGTGCTGCTCTGAGATTCAATACTTTCCACTGGATGAACTCCACCAATCCCTTCCAACACAGTCTGTTCTCTGCTTTTCCTCTGCTGTCACTTGCAGCTATACCCACAAGAAATGCAGTGGGAAATGTTTTACTCGTGGTCAAAAAGAACAGATCTTTTGCATTTTCTTTTTCCAGAAAGCAGTGGTCTTGTTCCCCAAAAATCATGTTAGCCCTACTAGATGCACTTTAGGTTTCATTGCCTTTTCTACTTGTCACAGTGCCTTTAGTTACTTTGCCTTCACCCTTTTCCAGCTGTAGGTTCTGCAGAGTTACAGGGGAAGGAATGTATGTGCCATCGACATTTCATGAATTATCTTCTTCCAAATTTACTTACATCCTAATTTTGGGCACCTACACTCTCCAACTAGTGTCAACCATTACATCTTTGTTCCCATGTTCAGGATCATCATCTTTATTAAAAACTCAGGCTGTGCGATTCGTCTAGATTATCCCTCATTTCAGCCTTCTCCATTTTGCCCACCAGCCTCACTTTTCAGTCCTTCTACATTCTATACATGGCAGAAAAAAAAAATTTCATTTCTTTACAACTACTTGCCTTTTAAATTTCTATACTTGTACTTCCTTTAACCATAAGCTTCTTTACTGACTAATTCATCTTTCTCACGCCCTACAGACTGTGCTTGCTCCTAACACCCTTTTTAAATGGTAATACAAATTTTTGTGCTAGCATTTTATTTGGTTAGATATGCAGTCCTTCTGTATAATTTTTTTTTATTGAAAACACAGTCTGAGAGTAGTTTTTGTACCTGTGTCAAAAAACTTTGAAACCTATGCCTGGAATACTTTTCATTTTACTTCATTTTGTAAAAACAAGTCTTCACCCTTATTTGTGATTTGAGGTTTTCACTGTTCACACCGGTCTTGGCTGGTTTCTTAGAGTAACACTGACGTGCAAATGCAATAAACATCAGTTAAGTGCAGCTTAATTGAACTTATCAGCTGACCATTTGTAAGTAAAGTATGGAGATAAATGTGATTTTATAGAAGGTAGTTAGGGTTGCCATACAGCATGCAGGTTTCACTGCTCGGTCCTTTGATAGAGAGAGACCTAACATGGCAAGTATTTTGGCAGATACTACTATTGTTGCATATTAAAATAATCTAATCCTAAAGCCAGACCTCCTTTGCAAAGCACTGCATGTGTCTATTCAATTTTTGCACAGCTTCTCTTTTAGTGTGGTATTTTTTCTCCTCCTAGGGAAAACGTGCTAAAAATGCATTAATTCTGCTCACGGCCTTGTCGAGTCTGGTGAGCACCTCCAGTGGCCAGTGTGAGTGGAGGCAGAGCCCCCTCTGGCACATCTCTGAGATGGTATCAAAGCTGGCGGCCTTGGCATCCCGAGGAGACTGGCCCAGAGCCAGGTGGGGGCCAAGCAGGTTCTGAGCAGGGGTGCCAGGTGATGGTTCCCACAGGCAGCGGGATCGTGCGGCTCCACCAGGAACGTGCTCTGCAGTAGTGGGGGGGACGTCTGGATCAGACTTCCATCAGCAAATGGCTTTGCTGGTGTCAGCACTTTGAAGGGGCTGGGTGCCTCGCTGTGAGCTCAGGACACTTTGGGATGGAGGGGGAGCTCCTCCTTCCGTCTGGGATGCTGCAGCAGCTTCACTGGTGGTTTTCCCTGCTGGCCGGCCTTAGAGGCACCTGGGCCAGCACCTGTGGGAACAGGGCACTCCTTCCGGACCCCAGCAGTGGGATGAGATGCAGCAGTCCCACAGGCTGCCCCACTGTAGGACCTGCATCCAGCAGGGCTCTTCTCTAGCTCATTCAGCTCCCTGTGCTGGGCAGCAGAGGAGGGATCTGGTGTCACAGGACTTCCACCTGATACAGGGAATAGTGGAGACTCTTGGAGCTTTTGGCTACAGTAGTTTGAGCTGTCACTTTTATCCTTATCTTACATTACTGTGGTTTGATGCCTTCCCCAGCCACCTAGAAACAGAGACTAGACAGGAGTAAAGGAATAAAGGTAGGTATTTATTTGAAAGGCCTTCAAGGTACACCCTGGGGAGCCAGAGGCTGCTTCCATAAAATGGACCCCAAGATGGACAACAAGTCACAAGTTTTTCACACTTTTGGTTTTTTTTTTAGTTTGGTCCATTTGCATATCAGTATAAATTCACCAATTAAAACTTTAGCTCTCTTCAATTTCTCCACCTCTCTCATGGTCCTAGTTTACACATTTTGGGCCTAGGACAGCCCGAGTGTCCTTGAACAACAAGCTCAAAGAAGCTGTGTTGTCTCTATCTGGCCTAAGAGAGCAGCTAACAAGCTACAAGAAACTTCAGAGTTACACACTAGGCAATACAGGATTTGAAAAATATAGAAGTTAAAACCTAAGGCATCAGTTTAGGCCCTGATTTTTTTCTGTGCATGGTGAGGAGAAAGAAGAATAAATGTCTGGCAGGCAACTGATGCCTTTTCCTGGGCTTAGAATTAAAAGCCAAACACGGGTAGAGGGGAAAAAGGGATTTTACCTTGGTGTTTATTAAGGATCCTTAGATCCAGGCAAGAGCACCCCGCAGGAATGCCCCCCCGGAGCAATGCACAGAATATGCATGCTGGAGAATGCACATATGTGATGATTTGCATATACAATTATAGACCTTGCAAATTAGCATATCTATCACAGGTTCCCCAGTGGGAGGCTCAAGAGAAGCCCCCTCCTGAGGAATCTTCCCCCTGCATGGGCCTGTCTTGGTTTACAGAATGTGTTCTGGAGAGGACCTTGGTGTCTGGGCCTCTCTGACCCCCAACTGTGAGGCTTCCAAGATGTTTAGTCTCTTGGCTTAAGGAACTTTGGGTCTCAGTTAGTTATCAGACTTAGGGAATTACAAGTATGTGGGCTAAAAGCACTAAGGATACATAAAAGCTGTATAAAAGTGTATATGAAGGGGGATATAAGAGGGGTATATGAAAAAGCAAAAAATCATCATGGCATCACAACCCGGTTATCTATTGCACATAAAGGAGAGGATTTCTTTAAGGCAAGAACCCCACAATGGACTTGATTTCTGCATATTTGCTCAGATAGTAAATGCACTTTTTCTTTTATAAGTCCTCTAAATTAAGATAACTTTTAATTTACTTCAGATCATACAGGGGACATACAGGCTGAGTAATACAAAATTAAAGTGACTGACTTGGAATAACAAAACTGAAAAATCCAAAGGCCACAGGAGTGTTTTTATTGAAAGCAATAGGATGCTCCTTCAGCTCTGGCTGCTGTGCTTTGTAAGGGCATAAAGGCAGGGCGCTGCACTTGAAGGATGGTGCAGAGCCAAGCCATGGCTTGGTGTAACTCACTGTATAGAGACAGCAGCCCATGATACGAAAAATTAGTGCAAACTTCCCCCTCCAGACAGAAAAAGGCATGAAGGAATGAGAGACTGGGTAAAACTCCAGCGCTGATGAAGTGGGTGGGAATTTTGTCTCTGCTCATGCAGTACAGGAATCTCCCCTACAGACTCATAAGAAATTTTGCAACTGTATAGTAATGTGTGCCAGGGAAAAATCAGTGCTTGGCTAAATAAGTATTTGATATTACATCTGTTTACATGCTTTCCACCAAAGCTATACTGGGTCGTTTCCCCTTCAGGGACAGAGAAGCTTGGAGAAGCCTCTCTGAAGGGAAGGAGCAGAAAGAGCCCTTTCCCTGCCCATTTATGTTTGTCACACGCCAAAGAGGTCCTAGTCCCGTGGGATGCTTGTGGTTTTTCTTCAAAGGCCCTGTGTCGGTACAGACAATCCCAGCTGACTGCCCTGCCTGTGCACTTCTGTTTTCTAACATAACCTCCTCGGAAAATATGATGTTACAGTATTGGCCAGTCCAGTCAGTCAGTCTGTCACTCTGGGTTGGCGTCTCCTATAGTAACATGATGAACAGGTTGTAGGGGTTTTTTCTTGGTTTGGGTTTCTTTTTTGTTGTGGTTTTTGTTTGGTTTTGTGGTTTTTGTTTGTTTGGTTGGTTTTTGTTTGGTTGGTTGGTTTGTTTGGGGGGAGGGGGTTGGTGAGGGGTTGGAGAGGGTTTTTTGTTAGTTTTCCATCAGCTCTCAGAAAAATTAGTCTATGAAATGTTAACTTTCTCCTGAACCTTTGCACCCCATTGGTATGTCCTTTCTGCAGGATCAATTCATTCCACTTCCTAGGCAGTTCCCAGCATCCTCTGCAGAGCTACATCCCTGTTTTTTTGACAGGCTCTTCTCCTTCAGACTGCACAGAATATCAGCCTTTCTTACAAACATAAATAATTTCACAATAATCCTGTCAGATAAGGAAGGATTATCACCCCTTCGTAGGAAACATGGGAGCTTTTCTAGTGCCCAGAAATATGCAGGTGCCAAAGACCAGCTGATTTCCCTCGTTTTTGTCTGGAAGAGATGGATCGTTTCTGAGCGGGGAGAGATATCTCCACTGACACAGGGTGTGGCAAAGGGATGATGGGGAGAATTGCAGTCACTAATTTTGGTGATTGACTGGAAGGGACATTCCCTGTCCGATCTTTGGCAAGCAAGTGCAGGATTAGTCTAATAAACTACAAGGGGTTTTTTATTTTAATTAAAAGAAGGGAGGGATGTGTTCAGTTTGTAAACACAAATGCAAACACATTTGGTAACTAAGCAGTTTGGCCAGCGTCCTCCTTGTAAAAGCTGAAGTTTGCAGCTAGACTTTGAAATAATACCATATAACAGTACACTGAGTATTTGTCATGAAGTGATTTCATCTCCTCTGTTAATGCAGTCTACCCAGTGCTGAGACTGATGTTTTTAAAAGTCAGATGTGACAAAGGAAAAAGTTAATCCTTTGGAGAAAGAATAACATGCTGATTAGCTTCATTATTTAGAGCTATTAGAGCTATATGAATATGCATTTATATCATGTTGGATTGAATATCTCAAGACTTGAGTGCAGGTTGTCACAAAAATCATCTCCTAAGAATGTAAAAAATGCTTTTGTTTTAAAAGAAAATAAACATTTTCTGTGATTTTATGACCAAGAGCTTTTAATACTAAAATTTAAAGATAAAAATAATTTTGAAATAGCTTATGGCAGTTGATATGTATGTTTGCATATTACGTTCTTCTTCAGTTTAGACATTGAAAATAGATGAGGTGGTTCCTGAGTTTGTTTCTAGAAAATGTCAGCTTCACATTCCTACTAACACATTGCTAAAGCTTTGGCCAGCTGTGTCTAAAACAAACCTGCTACCATGAGACGTAGAACTGAAGGAACATCATTGTGGGAGCCAGTGAATATGCCCATCAGGGAATGAGAGAGCACCCTAAAGGGACAGAACCCGAGAGATCTCCCCAGGTTAGGGTGAAGCCTCCCAGGATGCTTTGTTCTACCCTGCCAGTGTACCCCAGTTCTGTTTCCCTGAGTGGCCCATTGATTTCCCTGCCCCTTTCTCCCTAATATGTCAAGGTCCCACCCATGTACTGCCCCATCCCTGATGCTTTCCCCACCCCCTTATATAACCAGGAATTCCCCATCCTCCAATGTCTTTGTCCCTGGCTTCCCTTCATGCATGGGGGTCAAATAAACCAGTGCTGTAGAACTGCACACAAGGACCCTTCCTGCCTCTTTGTCATTGACCTGTCGAGAAGCTCTCCGGTGTGTGTGTGTGTCTGTGTGAGTGCAGTGGCTGCTGAGCAACTTCCTGTTAAAGTCGGTTCTGGAGGTCATAGCACTCCACCAGAACTGCCCCCGGATCCAACACACTGTAAAAGTCTGAGGCACAAAATTGCTGCATGGATATAGAGTAAGACCTGAAGAAGAGACATCCTGCAAGATACAGCCAGAGGAAGATATCCAGAAACAAGAGAACCAGCCTCCCTCCTCCCAAAGGAGCTTTCCTGCTCCAACAGATGGACCTCAGATGAGCCCAAGAGCACAACCTCAGTTAATTAACCAAGCCACAGCATGGATCTGATAATGACATGGGTAAGAGGGTCTGTGTGGTTGTAGGGTCAGTCCCCTCACTTGTTACTGAGAGCACACATGGTAGGAGTGACTGTAACGCTGAATCCAAGTGGCCACCATCTCAGAATGGGATACTGGTTTCCAGGATGGTGTGTGGTGTAGGGAATGGGAAAGGCTTTGCACCAGGAAGAGCTGAGATGTTAAAGTGTAGCAGCTCCATATCCAGCTTCAAGACATCACATGCACAATGGATCTGAACAAGAAGGGGTATGCTGAAGTGTCAGGGTGAAGAAAGGTTTTTGAACTGCTGATACCCTCTTGTAGCCTTGCAGCCTGCACTGACAAGGTAACAGCACGAGAAACAGCAGAAATGAGAGACACTCTGCTCCCAGGGTCAGAAGGGTTGTGACGCTCTTTTCCCCAATGCCAGTGAAGAATTACTGGGAGCTCTTTATGACCTTGACTGGGGCACCCTGGAGAAGTACTGCCTAACAACATCACCCCTCTGCACCTTCATCCATCAACCTCACTGCAACAAACCACGCCATTATCTAACAGAAATAACTTGCCTCAGTGCAAGGTGATTAAAAGACTGTAACAGGATTTAAAAGACTTGTTAATCTAAGAAATATACACAACAAATCAGCAATATAACGGTATGTGTTTTCTTGACACAACACTTGTACTTTTTCTTTACCTGCATATGTGTGGGTCTAGAAGGAAATTTTTGCATCTGATGCAACTAAAAAAATTTCCCTCATCCATTTTATGCCTATAAATGCCTTTATGCCATCCCTGCTCTAAAACAAAATGAACCCTAATCCTTACTAGCAGTTTAAAAATACTGAACTAGTTACTCTACTTACCAAAAGCCTTCATTTAGTCAAGTCTAATTTGCATGTTATTGCTGCTTCCTGTTGTTTTGTTTCTGGGAAAGATTCGAGTAGTGTTTTAAACCAAGACCTCCAAAATACCACAATGGATCAGAAACAGTGTTTCTATTGTAACTCTCTTAATCTCTTGATAATTTTTCTTTTCATTAATGAAGAGTCTGAGTTTGTTGTTCCAGCTCAGCCTTTAATGCTAAAGGTGTTTTTTGTGGTTTGACATGTAAAGAGTGGGTGCCCAGGGGCAGAGATTCACGTGGTGCAAATTCCCATTGTTCTCTGAAAGCCATTTCTGAGGAAGCCAACTCTGATTCCTGCATAGGGATATCAGTTTACAGCATCTGTAAACTTTTCCCATCTACTGTAATTTGAGGATGAAAATGTTTACTAAATATTATAGAATCACAGAATCAATAATGTTGGGAAAGACCTCTAAGATCATCAGATCCAACCATTGACCTGACACTGACAGGTTCACCCCTAAATCATGTTCCTAAGCACTATATCTAGATGTTTTTTGAGCACTTCCAGGGATGGTATCCACCACGTCCCTGGGCTGCCTATTCCAGTGCCTGACCATTCTTCCAGTGAAGAAATTTTTCCTATGAGCTGTTTTAGAAGCTTTTTAGTGAAGAAATATTTCATGGCTACAGAATCTGCAACAGGAGTGTTTCCAATCCTCGTGTCAGGCCAAAACATAAATCGTGTTTTAAAAATTTGTGTTTATTTTTGCTGAATGTAGCAGCTGGATGGCTGGCATTAGCTGGAGGCAGCAAGAAGCTGGTTTCTGCCCCCAGTTCTGCTTCTGCAGTGACACAGAGGCCAGGATCCTCCCTTGTGTCTTCTTCTCTGCTTTTTTGCTGTATGTTTGTCAAGTATGTACAAGCACAGTTTGGTGATCATTCTCTGATTTGTGGTGGTGCTTTAGAGCAGTGCAGGCATCTACACTCTGCTAGAAAGGAAGAAGAAGTGCTTTTAAATCCCTTGGGATTTTTTGGAAAAACTTACTCTAGGTCTTGCAGATTAGTAAAGTCTCCTTCCAAAAACCAGTGTAATTAGTTACTCTGAGCACAGAGAGCTGAGATTCAAAAGCCAAGAGCCCATGAACGGGCTCCAGCATATTCTGACCTAGCGAGCCTAGTGTGTGCCAGCAACCATGTGCTTCAGCAGAGTAATTGTCCTCACAGGGACAACAGCAGCAGTGCTGTGAACTCCCTCAACCTCCTTGTACAACTTTTGCCCCCATACTAATTCCCGCAGCCTCCTTCCATGTGTGGAACTGCATGGAGGTAATGAAGTCAGAATTGGGTTGGTAGCATGTGTATCCTCAGAAGGTTATAAAGAGAATAAAGTGGGTTTTACTCATTTCCTCTGATTTGACATTTAATGTATCAGCATTTCTTTCTTTTAGTATTCCTTAAATTGGTAAAATGTGGGCTTTCATCATAAGGTTTTCATCTCAGCAATGAAAAAAATATATTAAGCAGAGTTCAAATAGGCTTTTATTTTGTGAGAGACCAGCTTTATAACTAGGTGGATAGCTACATTGGAAGAGAGCACAGATCTCTGCATGCAGCAGAGATTGGCCCCACTCTCTCAGGAGGCAGAAAGTTTTCTTGCTGGTGTGTTGTGAACTCCCTGTGCTCCCCAGGCAAGTGCAGTGAGCAGGACATGGGCACAGAAACACGCTGCTGCCAAACAAACCGAGCATGAACTTGCAACAGATCAGCTCTCTGATAACTGATTTAATGACCCTCTCCAGCTTGTGGGACAGATTTTGCCTCTGATCCTACTGCGGTAACTCCCTCAAAAGTCTCTTTGGATGCCTTTGATCCTGCCTGTGACAAATGACTGCCCCAGACCCCAGGAAAGGGCAGCATCTGCTACCTCCTGACCGAGCTATTTATTGTGTGCTAGTCAAAAGGCTTTCTGTTGTATTTTTCATCTTCAAGATGAGGACTACCTCAGCTTTAATTTGCCTTTTTTACTTCCTCATTTTCCTGTTGCTTTACACTCTTTGTTCTCTTTAGTTTTTCTTTCCTTCTGCTCTCTACTTGCTTACCATTGTCTGCCTTTCTTCTTTTTCATTTTCTGCCTGTTTTTCACGATTATAAGGGGTTTTCCCCACTGTTCTCTTCCACTGCCTTCTCTCCCATTTCTTTTCCCCCTCTTGTCTTTCTTCTGTCTGGCTGTTTCTGCTCACCGATCACATCATGACAGCGGGGAGCAGCTCGCAGGAAAAGGACCAGCTGGGTTACGTCCTGGTAAGAGCACATGCTGCTGATGACAAGACCCAGAACATGGAGCAGCGATGCCTCCAGACTGTTTTGGTTTTGAGCACATGATCGAGATAGGGAGGGAGAGGGGGTTTTTCACTAGACCTGCTCAGCTTACATACCCCTGCACACATGGGACAGGGTTACAGTGCCATGGGCATTGGCACAGCTGGGGAAGGTAGCAGCAAGAGGACAAGCTCTGCATGCATGATGAAAGGAAATCGCCAGAGGAGTTATAGCTTTGCTATGAAAGGCAACAAGCCAAGGAGAAGCATTTGAGAGGAAGTCAGAGTTCTCTGCTACACATGTCACTCCCATCTTGGGGAGGATTTTATATATGGGAAAGAAGCAAATGCTGAGCATGGCCCTGCTCCCAGTTATGCTTTCCAGGAGAAGGCTCCCTGGGCTGCTTCTCATCATGTCTCTGCCATGGGCCTCTCAAACAGGACAGGCAGTGGGCACCCAGTGCAGGCATGCAGGAGTGTGGGGCAGCTTGTGTGCGGGCAGGCGAGGGACTGCATCCAAGGAACCCACAGAGGCGGTGCTGGGGCTTAGTTAAAGAACAGCATTAACAGAATCACCTGCCAAAGTAAGGCTGTTCTGAATTAGCAACACCAGCAGCAGCTGTGTCAGTCATGACAGCCATTGTTGGCTCTGGCCATTTTTGAATGTCCACAAGCCATCAGCTCTGTGACATGATTTGTGTGTTGCTGGTGGTGATGGTATCCATTTAGAAACCCTTGTGCTGACTTTCTTCTTCCTCTCGTAGATCTAAGATATGGAAGAGCCTGTGATATCCTGGGGTGAAAAGAAAAGGCAGACTGAGGTATATTTGGTGCTTGATATTACACTACTTGGTGTGGGAAAGCGACAAGAAATGCTGGGACTTGGCTCATGGGCTCCATTGAGCGGGATGGAGCAGTACGGGGAGGCTGCTGGAGGGCGGCCACTGGGGATGCTGAAGTCCAGGGAGGGTTTTAGCATGTGAGTAAGGGAGAGCATGTGCATGTCCAGAGGTCTGCAATGCAATGGCATGCTTAGGCTAATCTCTTGTTGCTAAGGAGCCCCACACATGTTTGGTGTTGGCTTGAGTTACCCTTCCTCAGGTGGCCTCCCCGCTGTCCCAGTGAAGTCCATCTGTTTGGCATCAAACCCCGTGAGTTTTGGCTCTGAAGCACATGGCCCATCACGAAGGCCCAGAGCGTGCCTTTCACAGCCTGGAGGAGGCTCTGCGCCCAGCTGAGTGCCGCCAGCTGTTTCCTGACGGGCAACTCCTGCGTGAGTCACATCACTGTGCTGGCTCTGTCCCATGGAGAGCAGCTGGCCTGGCACGCCATGGGCAGGGAGACGTCTCTGGCTCCTGCAAAGTCATTGCTCTTATGGAAAAAGCTCTTAGACACTGCTGAAACAGCAGCGGTGGGTGAGGCTGGGGGCAGGTGTGCCTCAGAGTCTGCTCCATGCTGGCTTTCTGGTAGCGCAGTCTCCGGCTGGTTAAAATGCACACCACATGCTGCTAAACTGGGCATGTAGAAGGAGTGGGAAAAGTTAGATACTTGGCCTTGACCTTTCCCAGCTGAGGCTACCTTCTGGTCTCTGACGAGGGCACTGCAATGCTGATCCACACAAGCATCCCCTGGTGCACTGGTGAGGAGGAACCATGAGGAGATGCTCTTTCAGCCATGGGCAGCAGCAAGCTGCAGAGATATCCATCCTTTCTTCCACCTCAGTCCAGGGAGCTGGTTCCTGGCACATGCCTGATCTGAATGCAACTGTTAGCAGGAAGAAGGAGTCAGGTTGGAGTCCCTGGGGAGCTGTGGCCACATGGATTGAGTGATCACCTTGGTGCTGGTGCCTGCTCACTTGGGTTCCTCATCTGTGTACTATCCATGCCGGCTTACTTGTGTACACTCCTTGCCCCACAGGGGCATGTACCTGCCAAAGGTGAGATGAGATGTCCTGCTATCCTGGTGGCCTGTCCACCTCAAAAGTCACACCAGCCAGACATGGATGTCAGCCCTTCGTCAGGCCTTACGAGCTATGTGCACTTGAGAGCACATGTGCAGGCAGTACATGTGAAGTCTACTCTGAAACAACACAGCACAGATTCTAAGCCAAGCATTCAGTACTTAGGAAAAGCCAAGTTTAAGGTTTCCTGTGCCACACCAACCAGCCTTGAGGTTTTGATAACATCCTCTCTCTTTTAGGACCTCATCACTGACTCCAGCCTCCTGTTTCTCTTAGCCTAAGATTCTACCTCTCTCCTGCTTTTCTGCCAGCTCCAGACCTTTTCTCTCTTCCACATCGCAGTCTTCCCCTCATCCCAGATCCCAGCCTAAGTTTCTTTTTCTTCTTATCAGATTATGTGCTCTCACCTGACTCCTAAACACGCCTCACAGCTGCCCCGACAGTATAGACCTCTCCTCCTTCTTCCTCCCATCTCCCAAATCTGCCTCCTGATTCAGGTAGGCAGTCCCACATTCCCTGTTATTCCTCAACTCCTTTTCATGATCTGTTTCATTCATGCTTTCCCAACTTTTGTATTACAACCATGGAGTTTGTTCCTAATCTTTGCATGCCATTCCCTTTCCATCCTGGGGGACCCTTAAAATTCCATCCTGGGGACGCCTAAAATTCCACCCTTCTGCTGTGGTCTGGAGCCTCCTCACAGCCATTAGCACCCAGAAACTGCAACTGCAGGAACAGAAGGAGCTGCACCTTCTCATCAGCCTTGAAACAGAGACACCCAGGGAGGTCAGGACCAGGTGCTGTCCCTCTCAGTGGGGCTTCTCAGCCTCTCAGACAACCCTGCTTCCATCCATTACACAGGTTTACTTTGATACGTGCCTAAAGTCAGCCATCTTTGCAGCGTGAAAGTCTTGGTCAAAGTGTTTAAAGACAGGCAAACCTCTGATTAAATTGCAAGAGGGTCTTACAGTGGAGGCTGTCAGGGAAACATGGGGGGTGTGTGTGTGCAGCACAGCTACTGGCTTAGTCAGCAATAACTCGCTGTAAAGGTTTACAGGGGGCTGTGTGAAAAGCGAAGGCATTCCTCATTTAATTTATTTGCTTCTGGGGATATAAGCTCATAGGATGTCACGGCAAGTGGTGTGTGATTTTTATAACGTATAGTGGCTTTCCAGGCTGCTATTTCTTGTTGGCACAGCAAGTTTTTGTGGCCATGCCATAGCATGTGTAATGCTTCAGTCTTTTTGGCTGAATTCACAGACAGTGAATAGAAAGCATTGGGTTATTTTCCTGCCGTGCCATAGCCTCCCCTCCAGGGTAAGGGATTTGGTTGGGCAGAAGCTGCATAGATGGCTTTAAAATATTGCAGTAAGAGTTTCATTTGGAACAGCTCGGAGCACCATTTCTGGCTTTTTGGATAACTGGAAATCCTTGGCCTCATACGTCATCCAAGAATATGTAGGAAGAGCATTGGACAGGTTGGCTCTTTAGGAAACATTTAGAAACCATGGTTATAAACTTACCCTGCCCAAGTAAGTAAAACTACTTCTTTATGTGACTGTATGCTACCCCTTTATGCTACAGAAGGAAGACACAGTCTATGTGGCAGCTCAGAGATACACTTTCAATTCAGTTTTCTGAAGTTCCTATAATCTGGTTTCCTGAGAAGTTGTTATGACATCCAAGTAAGTAAGTTTGCTCCAACACGTGTAGTACTGGCTGAAACCAGTGCCTGACCATTCTTCCGCCTGACTTTGGCAGGCTGCTGCAAGATTAATTGGGTGAGATGTGCCAGCTCAGGAAATTAATTTTTGTTTGGACAGCTTCACTACTGGTAGGGATGGTTTTCCTCTGCTAAGCAGAATGACCAGCCACGCTCTTTAGAATTGTTGTAGGGGTGCATTAGAGCCAAAGAGAGATAACGTTCTTCATACCTGGCTAGCAGCTTGGTGACAGGGGACAGGATGCAATGTACTCAGAGAAGCTGCTATACAAAAATGGGCAGGTTTTGGCTTCTAGAAAAACTTACCTTTCCCCAAGGAGATGTTCAAAGACAGCAGATGCTGTGCCTTCCATGGTGAACTCTGCACTGTGGTGCCAGTCTTCAGAACTGGGTCAGGCTTAGGGTAAATCTGAAGAAAACCAAGGTCTAGAAAGGATAAGAATTCACAGAACCTTGCTGTCGCCTTTCATGTTTCCTGTGTCCTGAGCTAAACCTTGCCACAGCAGATGTGACTGCAGGTTAGACAGTCCCTCAGAGTTTTGGGATTCAGTTCAGAACCCAAGGCTGAAGGGAAACCTGGGGTTTGAATCTGAATCTGCTGCCTCCCTTGTATCCCATAGGGCAAAATACTTTTAGTTTGATTTTGCTTCAGCTTCTGTGCGCCTGGCATTCTGGAAGACCACATATGAAGCAAACCAAGCTAGTCAAATTAATCAGCATGCCGTTTTTTGTTGTTGCTGATTTATCAGCAGAGGAAAGCACAGATCACATTTCAGTTTTTTGAAAGTTTCCCAGAATGCAGGAAAGAGTGTTTATACTGTATACATGGTATTGTTTGGCAACAGCTTCAGGAGGTCACTTTCCTCGGAGGTCTTTAATCTACCTCAGAGGTCTCTCGTGTGGGTCCTCTGGACTTTTTTGATCTGTCTTCTCTGCTATTTAAAACTTTCTCCTCAAAAGCTTGGTGGAGGAAACAAGCAATAGAGAACCCTCAGGCCATGATGGTTCAAAGAAAAATAGTCCCCTGCTGTTTACCTCCTGCTTCTTGAGACTCCGATGTACCTGCCCATATCTCCTGCTTTGTGCACCCTTCTGCCTCTGGCCCTGTGTCCCCACAACCTTCCAGCCACTCTTTTCCTTCCCACAAGTCAGAGCTCTCATCCACATCCCCTTCATCAGCTTCCCCCTGCCTGCTGAAGAGACTGAGATTGCTATGCCTTTTTTTTTTTTTAGTTTAATTTTCTTATTTCCAATTATGCCATGTCCTTTGGGAGAAAAGTCTCCATATACATGACAAAGATATGGCTTTTCTCCCACATGGCAGCTATTTTTCGTCTCCTCTGGGCACCACAGAGCCACCTGTGCCTCCGGCCTCCCGCTGGTCACACCAACTCTCTCCCACAGCTGTGTCCAAAAGAAAGCTCCATGTCTGAGTGTGAAGGACTGAGTGGGACACTTGAGTATCATCTAATCACTCCAATGTTGGAATGGTTCAGCGTCTGTTTAACTACCAGTACCAGTCGTCCTATGTGTCATTACACAGACAGCGTAATGGTGCTCATTAATTCATTTGTTGACATTAATTTGACTTTGAGCTCAACTACAATACCAGCAGTGTTGAAAGAAAATGTGATTTAATTATTACTGCAACTTTTTACCACAGAGTATTATGCACTGTTTTGAAATGTCTGGCTGTGGATGTTACTTTAAAATGCTTTAAAGTCCATAGTAAAAAAGTGTTAGTTGTTCCTCATCCTTGCTTTCCACTGTCGCTCAGACAAGTCAAAGCCAACAAGTCTCTGCAAAGTTTAAATAATTTTCTCTTTCGTTTTATGTTTTTCATGCATTTACAGTAAGACTACATTTTTTTAATGAGTTCCTAGGCATAGCATGGAGGTTTTTGTACTTCAGTATCTGCCAAAAATGATGATGGTAATATGTCTTGAACAGGTCCCATCTCATCCCCATTCTTGTTTCAATCTTGGAGTCTGGGACTTTTTATCAAGGACATTTCTAAAATCTGGCAGGCCAGGGATGTGTTCCCACAGTGGGGTGCAGCTGGATGCTCCCAACTCTGTGGCTCCTGCTCCCAGCTGAGAGGACAAGCACTGGCTCTGGTTTGGAAGCAGGCCAGCCACGTAAGCATGGCATTGTGCCCAAATCCCATCCTCAGAGGGGCCAAAACACAGCAAAATCTGGGATCCCAGTCTGCTTCTGGCCATGCAGTCATTGCCCTGGGAGCTAATTTCTTGGACTGGCAGATTAAACAGGTGGATTCCCCACTTGGCTCCTTCCCACTGTGCAAATACAGGCAAGTTCACAAGAGCTCTTGTGCATGCGTGCTGAGTTTCTGTCTTACATCCAAAGTGTAGGGTTACTTAGATTCACCTGCACACCACACTATAGGGAATATGGGGACCAGAGGATGTTATGCTGTGCTTTTCCTTATTTATGAGCCCTAAAAGAGCAGGAACTGACTGTACAGAAGGGCACTACCCTCTTCTGCCATCACAGTCACTTGAGCCAGCCAGCACAGGCAGGCTAAGCCTACCAGGCTGCACAAAGTGCCACCAGAGGGGAAATTCAGTGCCTCCATGTCACATACATCAGATTTGCTTCATGCAGTAAAACTAATCTGCAGCCCTGCAGCATCTCTTTTCTCTAAATGGAAGATCTCCACTGTATGTATGGCACTCATTGCTGCACACCCTAAGCATCTGTCTTTTTTATTTTATTTTTTTAAAACCTGTTACTATGTATTTGAAGCACAAAGGTATTCCTTCCCCCATTTCACAGGATCACAAGAAGACAATAATCAGCCTGAGGCTGTGGAAGTAGTTGGTGATGGAGCAGTGAGGAATCATCCAGATAGTCCTAGGCCAGTGGACTCAGGAAGAGAAAAGATGAGAAAAGAGTAAAGCTGATTTAACAATGTGCAGAGTTCGTAGAGAAAAAGAAAGCCCCTTACTAGTGAGACTGCAGGTACACCTGACAAAATGCAGATGTGAAGCACAACTTGTGTGAAGGTGTGGCACACTGACCTGGAAGGAAGGGCTTGTGTATCCTTGGCCTACTCATTTGTCTCGCTCTTTCTTGTCTTTATATTCCTCTCCTTTCGCTCCTGTGCATTTGAGAATGGAGATCTGCCTGTCAAGCCCATGCAGTGGAGCAGGCGGGCAGAGAGCTGTGATGCTCCAAGTCTCTCTGACAGCACCACTGCAGAGCCCTGAGCCAGCAGCAGGGCTGGGGTCAGCAACAAAGACCATGCTGTGTGCTCCTCCTGCCACTGATGTCCATGTTCCTCACGAGCTGGAGAAGGCTGTCTTGTGGCTGGCTACAAGGTGTCACCAGGAGTTATTTTATTTTTTTAAAACCTGTTGTGCCAGCATACTGACAGCAGAATCCTGCACACAACACACTGACTTCCCTCTCATACCACAAACATCCTCTCCTAGAACTGGGTCATACCACCCAGCACCTTAAATTGTATTTGTTTTAGCTGAACTCCACAGGATGCTCTTTCACTTACGGCTCAGGACATTCCTGTTCCCTTTGACGCAAGGCACACCGAGATATCCGTGGTGGGGAAGTGATGCATAGCCAGGATGCTGGCCCCGCTCCTGCAGAGCTTCCCGGCTCTGTGGTACGGGAGGTCAGCGGGGCTGCAGCGCCCACACAGATGGAGTGGAGTTACTAATTCCTTTGAAATGACCATTTTCTCTTTGTTTTGTATGTTTTCCAGATGTCACCTGCTGGCTTCAGGGGGAAGGGAAAAGTTAGTGTGAAGAAAGTATTTCAGTAATTTGTCTGGGAAGCCAGGTGCCTCTTTGAGCAGCTTGAACCACTTTTAAATTAAAACTTCAATAGAAAGAGAGCTGGGGCTTCACTGTGGGCAGATGTAAACTCACAAGCAGCTGCCGAGGTGTCTTGGGGGGAACTGGTTTGCCCAGGGGCAGAAGTCAAAACCAGTTGATCCCCTCTTTGCCCATCAGCTACCTGCAAGAACAAACTCACTTTTGCAGGCCCCAAATCCAGCCCTGCCCTCACTGTTCATGGCTGCAGTCAGGTGTGGGAGGGCACTGAGGTCTCTTCTTTGCGTGCCTGCTTTTGGCTCATGCGTGGGCCCGGATTCATACGGAGCAGGTGTGATATTATGCAGACTGGTTGTCGTGTTCGGGGTGCCAGGATGCTGTCCTGTGCACCACTTCTGGGTTACACCCTTTAGAGAAAACAGTGGCTGCTGGCTTGTCCTTGCAGGAAGGTAAGTTTTGAGATGGCAGTTGCGGCATTTGGGTTCACTTTAATGAAGCACCTAAAAAATCTGTCTGTATAATCTCTTTCTTGCATTTGATCTGTCTCCTTTCCCTCAAGCCAAACCACTTTTGCCAGTATTTAAGAGCTCCTTGTTGATGAAACAGAATGGGGAAAATACAACATATTTGAGTATATTCTTAGCATAATTACCTTTTTTTTTAAAATGAGGAAATAACAGATAAAAGGCTTCTTGAGTAGAAAGGAGAAAAGTAGGTCCTTTACATTAAATAAAAATGTACCTTTAAAAAACCTGAAGCCTTTAAAGAACATGGAAAAAACATGTCTGTGTAACTTGAAGTAAAGTAATAATTTCCCCTATTAACACACACTAAAACAGAGTTCAGTGATTGTACCACATCTTGATGAGTCTGTTTTTAGGAAGATGAATCTCATGCTGCTTGACAAAAGGTTGCTAAGCATTCTCCTATATTCATTAGTTATGTAAACAGGGGTGTAAAATAGGCCCTTTCTTGTCAGTGCCTAAAGAAACAGAGCTTGCACCCTGGCAACTAAAAAATAATCCCCCTGTTTCCTGGAAGTCTGTCAGACTGATGGGATTTTTTTCTTTTGAGTGGGGAAATATGCTCTTTGGAGAGAAGGAAAAACTATCCTTGAGTTCTTGGCTCCCTTCTTGGCATGCAAGGAGTGCAGTGGGTTTAGGTATTTCTGAGTAAATATGAAAAATATGGAAGGGGATATCTTCCTCCAGGGATCAAGGTACACACCAACACTCACTTCCATCCTGTCCCCAGGCACTACTGTATTACACGGCCTTACAGCAGCGCGTGAGTTTCAGAGAGAAAACACTGTAAATATGAGCTAGAAAGCATGTGTTTTTCTGTTTCTCTGGTTACCTCTTTGAGAAGTACTTGCTGAAGTCAATTAAAAAGAGAAGAAACCCCAGCCTCTTTCTCTCAGTGGAAATCAGTCCTTTTCTTGCAAACAACTCAGTGTTCAGTTCTTGCAAAGAAAAGGCCATATGAAAAATGGAAAAAAAATAGTCCTTGGCAGTTAACCTTTTATTTAAGTTCAGTAAGTACTTTCAGCACACTGTAGATTTGCAAACACAAATTTCCATCCCCTTTCTTTCCCCTTGTTCTGCTCTTGCCCTTCCTCCTTGAAAAAGCAGACTATAAACAAAACAGTGAAGCCCAGGGCACAGATCATTTAGTGATTTCTTTATCAACCAGTGATGACTTTTTCCTGCAAAGGCAAAGCTGCACTCTGTGCTATTTCATAGGGTTTTCAGGAAGCTTTTTATCCAAGTGGAACAAATAGAGTCTGGCCCACTACATTTTCCTGGAGATTTAAAAAATTATTTCTAAATGGAAAAACAAAAAGGGCCAAGTTTAATAAATTCAGTGCTGCTCCTTTTGCACGTTTTCTGGGATTTTTACTTTGGAGTCAATTCGTATTCGCTCTCTGCTCCTTTACACAAAGTGCTTAGGGATAATTTGTAATTCAACATAGCATAACGCTCCATCTCCTCTTTGTGGAGAGCTGCAGGTGACTCTGTTGAAGGATCCTTGCTGCCTAGGGAGGGAAGAGAGGTCAGGAGCTGGTGCTGCCATGCAGGTTTCTGCACTGCACAGTGAGGGTGCACACTTGTCATGATGCAAACTGGCACAGGTAGGGTCACTTGTGTTCCCATGTCATTAGCAGAGGAGGAGGGAAATAGTGTTTTTAATTGTCTTACTAGATATTCTGAGTTAATAGGAATCTTAAAATCGGTGGATAAAGAGTCTGGTGTTTAATTATGGCTGTAATTATATGTACATAGACTCTCACGAGCAAATACCATTGCTTATAGGGGATTGCCATCCACTAGGCCTTTCTCCATGTGTTTCAATGGTGTGTCCTTCTTCTGTATTCCCCTCTGTAAGCACGTGTCATCCATATTTTCTAACTTTTGTTGACTCCTTGGCACTTCCTCTGCAGCTGAAATGGAACAAATGGGCCTGGAAAAAAATTTCCTGGATAATGAAGGTCGGTCCTCTCATTTACAACCAGTTTATAACTATGTCCAAGCCCTTAGCCAGGTCCATCCAGGAAGCAGGGAGACTTCTTGTCCTTGCTGCACGTTTGGGAGATTGCTTCAGCACAGGGCTACCATAGTTGTAAGGAACATGCTCGTGATCTCCAGAGTAAGGGATAGTTATGGATGGTTTATACTTATTTGAACTTTGTACTTGGCTCAAGGTGCTTTTTTCCCCTCTCTGCTTTTTAATCTATTACTGCATTTACAAAGGTCAGCCATGTCTGTTCTCAGCCTTGGCTCTCCTCTGGCTGTAAATCCCGACTTGTCCCATCTGGTGTGCTAATACAGCCTCCCCAGGAACCCCATGGTCAGCATCCACTTCATGTTCACTGCTTCAGTTTCTTCAACGCACAAATAGCTGAGGAAGCTGTGCACAGCAGACCTGTGAGGTCTCCCCAGGGCTGTCCATGTCCAGTGGACACTGCTCTGTATCTGTCTTTTTTGGGACTTTCTGTACTGCACCTGTCTTTTCCCATCTACTGCCGAGTTTGGCTTCAGAAGCCGAGTGACAAGAGCCAGGTCAGAGCTCTGGGTCCTGACACAACCTGTATACACAGGTCTCCTTCCAGGCTCGTATTCAGCTGGCAGGACTCCTGATGATTGCAGACACTTGGGTAACTTGTCCCTGTGTGCATGAGCTTGGATTTTATAAATTGTTCAGGGTTTTTTTGATCCATTAGCCTGGCCTTCTGGGTTTTGAGTCTTCTCTATGTTGACTGTGCCACTAGTTTTATATCAATAAATGCTACTGGTTGTTCCCATTTTCTCTGCCAGTGATCATGCTGAATTGATGCTTAGCCTCACACCTGAAAAAACTGTTTCAGTTTGTTAGATTTCTTTGTGAGAGAATTCTTTTGTCATTTCCTCAGGAATGTCCTCATCTCCTAATCCATTTCTGTGCTGATTCCCATTTTTGCAGTTTTAGTTAATAATTCCTTTGTGATACCATACAGATGTCCAGAGAGATTTGGCTGACTTGTATTCCTCCGTCTGAAAGGCATCCATCTTATAAAAAAAATGATATCATATTTTTCAGGCACATTCCTGATGCATCTTTTCCCAATTTTCAGTTACCTTCTTAGCCCTCTCCTTTTTCACATGTCTCAAAGCCTATCACAAGTCACTTCCCCACTCTCCATCGTCATACCATAAGCTCGCTTGCTATTTCAGACATCCATTTGGGTTTCACAGAAATCTTTGCAGTGCCACTTTCCTGGCCCTTCACAGAGCTGCTTGATTCAGGATTCGAAATCTGCTCTGAGGGGCGTGTATCTAAATGTCTGAAGTACAAACATAAAGCAACTTAAATTATTGTATTAAAGGAGGTTATCTGAGCTATCACACTCAGTATTTGCTTTTCTTTTTGGGGGGACTGTTTTTCAGGGTTTTTTTGGTCTGCTAAATCTTCTTACCATTTATCTGTATGTCTGTAAGCTATAACCTTGCTAACAGCAACATCGATGCCAAAATTAATTTCCAAACTTGTAAAAGCAAACTAGTAATTGAGGTAAACGCTTCAGTGTAAAGATGCCACTTACATGATTCATGCTTTGAATAGTAATATAAACCAGGCTGTACACAGCATTAGCCAGACACACAAAATGTCATCATACTCTTTTCATCTATATTAAGATTTTAAAAGAAAGGAAAAGCTTCAAACATCATCTTAACCTCTGTTTTAGTGGAGTTATAGTTGCTTTTAACCTTGTTATCCTACCTTTTATGGTCTGTTTCTGGGATCTAGGATCATGCTTTTCAGTTAAGGACTGAGTTTAGGTGAGAGTTGGGAGGCTCTTGGAGAATGGTGGGACCGGATTCAGCCCCACAAAGAATCAAAGGAGGAAAGTGCCTGATATATGAGGAGGCCTGGTGTGAGTTGACACTACCTTCACTGAGGGTTTCACGCTGCAAACTGTCCCTTCCTAAAAAGGCCAGAAAGAAGCCACCTTCCTGATTAATTCATGGGGGCTATTGAGTAGAAATGAAAGTAACCAGTGTCAGACCAGCTATGCAGAGATGGTCACTGGACTAAACCCTCTGAAAGTGTGAAAGGAAAGCATTTATTTTTCATCACCTGCAGTTAAAACCAGTGTTTTCTGATGTATATGGACATTATTATTTTTCTGTGATCATCATAAAAAAGCATTGGAAAGGAATAACTATGTAAAAGAAAACAGTTGTTTTGGCATCTTCAGCTGCAATAAAGTGTAGTGGGAAACTGCAGTTTGAAAACAGTTATCTGAAAGGTAAATGGGTCAGACTTGAAACTTTTTGCTTTGGAAATCTTTGCCTTACTGTTTGTAGTGGGCTCATAGATTAAAGTACCCTTTGTCTCCACTGATCTCCAATTTCATTGCAAGGAGGAGATAAAAAGCTGATGGGAATGCAGCAGTATTAGTAAACAGCATCTATGAGGAACACACCCTTTCAAATATGCACTCAGAGGAATGTGCTCTTTATAATTATGTGAAATAGAAAGCTGGGTTCTGCAGAATAGAGTCCTTCTTGCTGGAGTGACTAGGTCGAGCTTGTAAATGACCCCAAAACTTTGCTACCTGCTCAAAATTCAGTGGCTGACCCAGCTGATCATAACATTACAACCTTTTAAAAAATGCTTACTGTAAGGAAGTGCCACTTGAGTCCAATTATTCTGTCATTAGTGGTGACTGATCTCCACCTTTCCTGGGTGAAAGATGGAAGAAGCTCAGAGGAATCCCACTGCTGGAGCACTTTGCATGTAGAAGGGATTTGTGTTAAGTTTCTCTTGCAAGGAAAGCAGCTTCCAGAGGAGAGTCACCTGAGCCCACACATGGTCATGAGAACAGGTTTTAACTCTCCCCAGACTCGTGGTGTTCACATCTGTGTTCCTGTGGACATGGCTTGAGTCTTTCACAATACATATACTTGATGAAGGTATTAAAATATCACCAGGTACCGTAACACTCTTGAACATTTTGGATAAGGCATTGATGGCATCCAAGAGACTGATAGAAGTGAGCTGGGTCAGTGACCTTCACTGACCCCGGATTTTCAGATCATACCTTATGGTGGATGTGGACAGCTTGTGGAGGATGCTGGGGGCAGAGAGACTTCTTCCTTAAAATCCGAGGCTTCTGCTCCTTAATCTAGTAAAATCCTGTTCCCTTTCCTCATGTGCAGCATGTGCAGCAGCATTGCTGAGCAGACACACACTGAGCGCCGTCCTACCACAGGGAAAGGGAGGTGGGATGGAAGTGAGGACACCATGGGAACAGATATTGCAAAGTACAAGAAAACTGAGTTGCAAAAGGTGGCATTAATCCTGTGGAGATTAATTTTATTATCCTGTATTCCAGGAAAGTGTCAACAGCAATAAATTTCATTGTAGCATATATTGCATACGTTGCATACAGGATCACTGTCCTGTGGTGGTATTGGCAGATTGCTTGGTATGTCTGTGGATGTGACTTGTAAGAATCTGTGGTAAATTAATAATACTCTTTTGATGGGTATTCCCCTGGGAACAAATTCTCCAAACAAAGCAAAAGTAAATGAAACATCCACAAATTAATAAATGTGATGTGTGTTGGAAAGGCAATGNAGGGGAGGGGAGGGAACAGGTGAGGAAATACTGATGTTTCACCCCTTTTTAACTAGCTCCAAGGGAATTAGATGCCTTTAATCTAAATCTAAAGAATAATAAAGGAGGTAGCATATTACATCCAAGATGTGGTGAAATACCATGATGTGGTCTTTAGATTGATGGGGTCAAAGTTTTCCATGTCTAGAGGAAAGGCAACTGTATTCAGTCAAAATGACTGAGACACGCACGGTGAATAGCAGTGCACAGCAGCATCTCCAGCTGTTTCCCTGCTGTGTGTGGAGCAGTGTGAGGACTTTTTCCAAAGAGTGCCAGAGTTCTGAAAAGTTTTGACTTTGTTGCCTCTTAAATCAGACCTTACGTGCACCATTTCTCTTACTTGCCAGAGTTAATATGTCTACTCTCTTTCCATCAGAAACACTTGCTGTGACCAGTGCAAGAGCTTTGTCTTTTAACAGTGTGCCATGTCTGGGTTAGTCTAGTTTCAAGAGACCTTTCAGCACTTC
Source organism: Platysteira castanea (assembly GCA_013397175.1). Classification (NCBI taxonomy): domain Eukaryota; kingdom Metazoa; phylum Chordata; class Aves; order Passeriformes; genus Platysteira; species Platysteira castanea. The sequence goes on along the minus strand of VYXC01003864.1, from coordinate 430,852 downwards.
CTCCCAAAGAAATCAAAGCTATTGGTGGGAAGCTGAAAATTTCTGTATACAGTAACAGGTGCTGTTGGACAGTACTACAATACAATGACTTTCTTTGTATTTTTCAAAAAAAGGGACTTTGATCGGTAGCGACTGGGGGAGAGGTACCATGGCAGTAGTGCTAATCCATTCCACCACAGCTTTGCTTTCAGAGAAACTCCCAAATACTTGTGGCTTCTTCATGATTTATGGTGCTGAATTTTCCAGCCTGCAGCAGCCGGGTGAGGAAGGTTATCCCAGCTAAAAGAAACAAATCCTCCCCGCAACGGATGTGAGGTGTTTGTTTAGCAATCCCACGGACTTTCAGATCAAATCCATGCTCTGTAGGGAAACAAGGACACCAGCCTTTGATCTCCAGAGGGAATTTCATGATTTGAGTTTGGTGTGATGCTTGCCAAGGTGAAGTGTGAGCAAAGAAAGAGCACTGCTAAGAAGCCAAAACCAAAATTTGATGTAAAAAGAAAAAGAAATTCCTTTCTGTTTTTCACTGCCAGTGTGCAGGAGCTAAGATGTATCTCCCAGTTTGCACTGCTTGGAAGCAGGGATACAGACCAGCTGCCTAATTTTATTCACAGCTCATCTCAGCGAGCACAGGCTCATGCTCATCTGATATGAAACACACTCTGGACAAAGGAAGCTGGGACCTGTGATGTGTGGCACGGCAAACTGTCCTGTGGCAGGAGGTAGAGGAGAAGTGGTAAATCTGTGTGGCACAGTTGTGTGAAATTCTGTCCATCTTCACAGCAGTGAAAGAAGAAGAGGTGAGATTCTCAGCCAAAAACATGAACTGTATTTGATATTTCTTGGCTCCAAGGCAGTGCTGCCAATTAGCCATACAGAGGATGCATGCAGTGTACAGTCCAGGTGGAACCTGCAGTCTGTCTGAGTCCACAGAGATATTTAAGTAACGCTGTTAAACCAGAGAGCCTCTTCCAGTGTTCTGATCCTTTGCATCTGTCAAAGCCAGTAGTCATGTGGCTTGGTGCCTCTGAGCCATCTACACACATCCTGTGAGGAGCCCAAATAGCACTTTTCTTGGAGTCTTGGAAGAGAAGGGTTTAAAAACAGCTTAATCTCAAGCTTTTTTAACTTGGCATGATTTTTCCTATGGGACCTTCTCTGCTTGAGATCTGCTCTCTTCCTGTTCTTCCCCAGTGCTGGATTTATGAAATCTCAGAGGCACCAGCACTCGCTAGAGTGGTGAAGCAGCAGAGTCAATCCCATATCCCTCTTTCAGTGTCCAAGGACACAGTTTGCTTACTGTCTGCTACTATGAGCTAGAGGCTATTCATTCCTGCTGGTCCAAATCTGGTGCTTTACTACAATGTCATTAACAGAATAAGTAAATGCAAAGAGGGGGAAAAAATCACTGAAAGTTTTTTTGTATTTATTCTTTTTTGCAGGAGAGGGAGTCTGAAGAGAAACAGATGATTAATCTTTTGATGGTTCAAGTATTCTTTTATATATGAGTCATATGTCTAAATATTCAGGGTCACCAGTGACCTCCTCTTGGCCAGATTTACAAACTTTCTCCCTCCTTGGTCTAGCTGAAGTCTAGATGCATTCACTTCTCTTATCTTTCCAGACTTTCCTAGCATAGGTCTATGATTTGGTTTTGCTCTTTGGGAACTGGTGATATGAATATAATAACAAAGACCAAGGAATTTTTTTCCCCTGTATGGCTTGCATAGTCCTGTGTCTCTTGTGGCTCTTTTTGATGAGCAGCATATAAAACATATTTTATGTGGGAAAAAATCCTACCCAAATATTTTTGGGTGCATTCCCTGCATTATAAAGATTTATAGAAATCCTATTTTGAAGCAAACTGACTAAGACGGAAGCAGTTACAGAACAATATTTATTAAACTACCAGACAGCCAAATATTACTTCATAAAACAAGAATAAGCAAATAGTCACTGGTTAAGGGATAGGGACTTCTTACAGAATTTCTTTGGGCAGAAGTCATCTCAGGCAGTCCCTACTCACAGCATTTCTACTTCTTGTATATTGACTTCATTATGACTACAAGAGGCAAGCATTCTAAGTCAAACCTGAGGACTATATTTTCAAATCTAGAGCTCATTTTCTTAGGGTACTCTGACTATCTGCACATCCACATCCTCAAGAGATCCACAAATACATGCGCTAAATCCTGTCTGTGCAAGATAAGGGTAGGATTTAGGGTCATGCTCTTACAGATGCTCATAAGTTTAGGTGAGGGAGCTGCTAATAAGTAAAAATAGCAATACATATATGTTAGAGATGTGGCCAAGTTCTCTATAGAATTCTACAAAAGGCAAAGTTAGTACATAATAGGCATATTAGCACTCATGACTTGGTCCTGACAGTGCTCCCTGCTACTTTTATTGCACCATTTTTATTACTGCAATTACACCATTCATTCGCATGGACTTATGTCCAATTTAGGTCTTGATTTATCAATACATTTAAACAGCATTACAGGACAGTAGGTGAAGGTCATGGTGTGCCTGTAAGGACTGAACATTTGTTAACTAATAACCTAACAATAGGATTTTGTTAGGAAACTGGAAAAAGCCCACAACCAATCTTGTGCTGGTTTTTAATAGCAGATGTGTTGTGTAATCCACAGGAGGTAATTTTTGCTCAGTGTGGGCGAGGTCTTTACTGGAGCAGTGTGTCTGCTCTGGGGCCATGCTTTTGATGACAGATGGAGACTGAGGGGAGAAGGGCCAGAGGAGACCAACATGGATGATGAGAAGTTTGGAAAACATGACCTATGAGGAAAGGTTTAAGGAACGGATGTGTTTGGTTTTGTTTTCTTTTTCTTTAAATCTAGGAAAAAAGGCATCCTGAGACGGGACATAATGGAAGACTTCCAGTACTTTAAACATTATTCTGAAAGGCTATGGTGCTCATAAGGATATGGGAAGAACTGGTTTAATTTATTGCAAAGGTGATTTAGGTTAGGCATTAGGGAACACCATTTACTGTTAGGAAAATCCAGGAATGGAGGAGAATACCTAGAAAGACTTGTTGCTCCAGTGATTAGAGACTTTTAAAAGACAGATCAGACATACATCTGACAAGAGGGGCCAAGATATTGTTAGGTTGCCTCTGTGTGAAGGGCGGGGAAGGTGTTCTCTTGAGATCCCTTCCAGCCCTGTATTCCTGTGATTCATGGTCTCTTGTGTGACTTAAACCTCTGTTGAACCAGGGCCTTGGGCTACAATCAGCACATAGACATCAAAGGCTTCATTTGGGAAGACTCATAGGCTGGCCAAGTGTCAAACAGTTTTTTCTGCCCTCTGAGGAGAAGATGTGTCCCTGGCTGTCACTCAAGTGTCCAAGGTACAGCTGACAGAGTTTCGTGCCTTGCTCATTAGTCACTCAGCTGAATCAGACGTGCAGCAGCACAGCAAGAGAGCAGGCAGTTCCTGGAAAGATTTTGCCAAGGAAGTTTGAACAAGTCCAGGGTGCATCTGGAGCTGTTCCCTTTCACATGGTCTCCTCACCCTGTCCTGCACTCTTCTGGCCAAGGACTTGGTGTTGGAACCCTTCAGAAACACCATTCAGGAGACAGAAAAATGCTCAGGGGTCAGATGTGTGGCCAAAAGTTAAAAGTTGAGTCTTTAGCCAAAATGGATGTGGAGGAAGTGTTGTCCAAACAAACAAGAAAAGCCCAAAAGCAAACAAAAAACCCAACAAAACAAAACAACAACGAAAAAGCAGCCGAATGAACCCCAAGTACACCAAACTTACCTTGTCTTTCTTCCATACCCAATGCAGCTGGCCTTCAGGGGTTCTATGTTTACTTTTAGAGGAAAGAAACATGAACAGTGGTACATAATCAGAACAGGATCACTGTACTAGCACCAATGTTTCCTCTTAGCAGTGCCAGAAAGGTCAAGTGATGAGATAAGACCAAGGGCCCTTGATGCCAGATTCAACTCTGATGTATTTTCTGCTAGTTTTTGTATGCATGCTGTTACTGGCATGCTGCCTTGGGCTTTTAAGGGGACTGTTTTTCCTGCTGTATGTAATTCTATTTGGTGTGTCTCTCTGGATACAGCACCCGCTGCTGACCTCGGCATCATGTGCACACCCTGGTCTGCCAGCTGCCTGCAGCTGCGTGCTCAGCTGGTGGCAGCTGTGAAGGTCTGTGTGACCCCAGGAAAGCAGTGGTATGGAAAGCTGGTATTAAAAAGGAAGAAGACAAATGTTAAGTATCGTCAATAGATGTGCTGCCATGATGGTAGTACAGATACCACAATCCTTTAAAGTATTCAGCAGGTTGCTTCTAGTTGCTGATCTTTCTTTGTCCAAATTTCTTTTCTCTTGACATTACCTTTGACCTATGCTAGGATCTGAAATCCCATTTGGCCACTGGAGGGCAATCCAAACTCTTCGCCATAGATATTTGTAACCCATGGTTTGCCAAGTAGCAGAATTCCAGCTGTGTAAATTCTGTAATTATAGGAAGTCTTCTCTCCAAAAAAACGCCTACCATGCCAAAACAAGTTCCTCCACAAGTCCCTTCCTCACCAGGTCTGTAGGCAGTGGTCACACCTGGCTGACAGACTCCGTGGTAAGGTCTCCATGACCATCAGCCCTTGGCATTTGGTCAGTGCCAGGCCAGCAGTGACACGTTGGACAGGGGTGAATTTCATACTGTCTGCATTCTATGGACTGACTAAAATTTATTTTGGGGAAAGAGAGGTGTGTAGAAACATCAGAGTGGGCATGCTACACCCAGTGCAACACAAGAAACGCTGGGCACTGCCATCTGTCTGCATCCTGTAAGAAAGTCAGGCTGTTACTGCCTAAACCTTCAGGGAATACCTGTAAGAATAATGGACAGAAAGCGTTTCACCTTTTGTGTTCTGCATTTGAATCAGATCCTTGGGTTTATGTCAGGTGATGTCATTCTGGTTCCAAACAGGGTCAAGAGCACTTTGCATTGGGGGCAGAATCCCAGCATGAGATTTTTTGAAGTAATCTCCTCTTCCACGATCTACTGAAAATTTGAAGGTACCTGGAGGTTTTCAGCAAGCAGTCAGCAGCCCTCAGTCTCTCACTGAGCAGATTCCTTAAATTCCAACAGGCCCGAGCACAAGAACAGTGTCTCAGGTGGAGCTCTCTCTCCCTAAGAAAGGCCTGGCATCTGAAGATGCCGAACAGCAACCTCTTCAGAAATGGAGAAAGTCAGGAAACCAAACACATCCAGACCTCAACCTTGCAACTTAAAAGGCTCCAAGAAACCTTGGTCCATCATCTCAGTTGCCTATACATCCTTCCTCCAGGCTCACCCCCGTATGTATTGTTCAGGCAGCTCATTTGCAACAAGGTCCTGCTGCAGAGTCCCAGCAGGTCACCAGGACAGCCTGTGGGGTACTGATGGGTTCATTTCTTCTCTTGCCAGGATGCTGGATGGCCTCCTCACTTCTTGGCTGCCTGCCTGGTGGTTTCCAGAAAGGCAAAGTTCCTGCAATTGCAGGATCCTAAGCTCCCAAATGTCCAAAATCTGTCTGCAGCCCCCCAAGTCAGCCACAGTGTGCATCTTGCCAGATGCCCAGCTCTGTGCCCAGCCTGCACAAAGCATGGCTTCTGTCATGAGCTGGACTTTTCAATGTCATTTTCCTGTGTTTAACATGATCCTGTAGACAGGACCTGTATATGGGCTTTTCTGTGTATAAAACGATAACATTTTACAGTCATTTCTTAAGCTTTTATTTTTGAAGGCATAAGAGGAGGTATTTTTCTATAGGTAAGACAGGACATGTAAAATTGCCAGGGAGGTGGAACATTCACAGAAGTATGAACAAAAAAGGCTCTTTTAAATTAGAGTCAGGAAAGGGTTGTGCATTTTCCATCAGACAGGCTTTAAAGGGACTGGGACATAAAACAAATGTCAAGCCAAATACTGAGAGCAATGTAACCAGTGAAACAATGGGAAAGTTATTTAGCAACATACACAGCCCTGGAACAGCCACGCTGTAAGTTAAGCACGCACACCAAATGTACTTTGGGCTGCTGGTGCCAGAGCACTCAGCTAACCCTCAGAAAACTAGAATTGTACACAACATGCTTACATTTCACTCTCAACGACAGCTTGTGAGGCAATCACTGTGAGGGGATACACAGCACTTATTTATTTCAAACAGCCACTTGGGCAAGCCAGCTTGGACTCTGATCTTAACCAGATGCTCTTCAGTCATCGCACATGCAAGGTGCATTGTTCACCTTCCACATGCCTGCCTAGAGCAGCATGTCCTGCTCTCCCACTGCCCTGTATCCAGCACTGTCGACTGCCAACCACTCTGTCAAGTAACTTCTTCAAGTAACTGAGCGTCAACTCTCACAAGCCAGCACAGGATGACTTCTGTCATTGCAGAAGAGAACTTGTCCTTGCCCCTTCAGAGAGGACGCCCACGCTTGCTGGTAAAATGAAGTTGTTATCAAATTACCCTTCTGCAACAGATGGATTGTCCTTCCTTTTGACCCAAGTTCTCATTGCATCAGGTTCCCTCCTGAGACGAAATATCCTTGTTGAGGCAGCTGTGGGAGAACAGGTTCCACAAATCTAGTTAACCTTATCTGAATCACAGATGATACTTGCTCTTGCACTGGACTCTTGGGGATGGTTTAGCGCAAAGCACACCTGTGCTGACGTAAACTGGACTCAGGGATGACTTTGAAGGTTGAAATCATAAGGGATGTAGAAATCTGGGGTGAATAACCAAGCTGAAAGGCTTGGGTCCTCTGCCATGACGCAAAGGTGGCTGACATAAGTTGTGTGAAGGTTTTAAAAGCAGGCCACCTTTCTTTTTGGACTGTTTCCTTGGCAGTGCTAGAAGATTTCTTTTTAAAGTTCTTGAAGGATCCGCAAGCAAAAGAATGCTGACAAGTATTCTGATTTTCCTGTCTTTTTCCCCCATGATTGGGAAAAAATTAGCTTTGCTATTTTCTTTCCAGTTTCCTGCAGAAGAGCCTTGGGAAGTCTGTGTCATCCTGGGTTTGGAGAGCAGTGCAGCATGCAGAGTCATCCTCAACACAGAAGAAGCCGAAGGGGCATTCTGCCTCCTTGCAGCTAGCAGGGAATGATGGGAGCACCATATTTTCTTTGAGTGATACCATTATTCCTCCTCTTCAGCAGGGCCTTCTCTGCACTTGTTACCCAGAGTCTGTTGGCTCCCACAGGCATGTGCTTCACATGACTTGCTGTTTCTGTTTCAGAAAGTAAAGTATTCAGGATGGTTTATCAAGGACTGGATTTTTTTCTTACAGTAATTCCTACCACAATTCCTACCACAACCACCAAAACTGCTTCTCTAAACACTTCAGTGAGAAAGAAAGTCATTAAGGTGAAGAAAAGACATTTACATATCTGATCACCATTTTGTCTCACCTAAGAGAGAGGACATCAAACACCTCTGATAGGTTTTTTATTTACACTTACAAGTTTTCTTTTTTGTGTTCACACTTTGGAATAGCAGGGTCATGAGCTGAAACATGATACATGAGTACATGTTTGTATGTGTGAAAAGAGGGAGGAAGGCATCAGAAACTTTAAGTAAAAAGAGGATTTTTAAACTTCTAATTTCACCCACCCTGAATGTTAGGACAGATTATTAGAAAACTGTTTTTCTATTCTGTAGCAATTTTCTATTTTGTTTGGGTTTGTTTTGTTTTAATAGCTAATAGCTCTGTTTGCCAGCACACAATGAAATCAGCTGGGTTTTGTGATGAAAAAATTAAAAGGTTTCCCATTATTCCATTGATTTCATGCTATTATATTAATAAATCATGTGGTTGGCTACCACTGACATGAGCTCAGAGTACACTGAGCAATGCTTCATGCTGGTGCATGCTGTATCTGCTGGGGAAGTTTGTCACTGAAGAGGCAAACATGAACCTCTGTTTATTTAAATTTTCTGGATCAAGGTTCTTCTCCCAAAGAAGTCACAAGTCTTACTGCAGCTATGGGGTGCCACTGTAGCATGTGCAAGTTGGAATAACTGCATAATCCTGCTGTATGGAAATGAGTTCTGCTGAAGCAGGAGAAGAGAATCTTGGACCAGGGTCCTGCCAGATCAGCACACACCTTGGCAGGCATTTACATTTGCTCAGCATTTTGACTCCTGCCCTGCACCCCTGGGAACTGTCTAGCTGGCTTTATTTTAAAAGAAGCAGAAAAAAGTCACGCACTCCAAGAGTAATGAAGAGGTGTGAGGAGCCAGCTGATCCCATAAGATTAATATTGAACACTGAGTCCGAGAAGTCGTGTTTGGACTTGCCTGGTGCTATTAGACCTGCCTGTATTCAGGACTGGCCTCTGCCATAAACACTTTCATGGCATTTTAATCTTCTCCGTGGCAGGGTGTTAGGGGCACAATTAGGTACACATAGCTCTGCCACCACTTGTCATTTACCGGGTCACAACCAGCAACCATTACAGAATGTCCACACGTCCTACTCTCCTTTCCTGCCTCTCCCAAAATCCTTCCCGAAAACTGGATCAGAGCTCCATAGTTTCAGTCTGTGCTTCATTTTCTGTTATTGCAGTTATTTTCTCCAGGGTGCTCCACTGAGCCTGTGTACCAGACATACGCAGTGGGAAAAAGATGCAAGAAGAAAATTTGGTTTTCTGTATTCTATGGGATAAGAGACTAAAAGACATTAGGAAACCCAGACTTAAGAGATGTTACCTTTGTTCCCATGATGACAGTTGCCTTAGCCCACTGTTAGGATCAGGTAGTTTGCAGGGATCACTAGAGCAAGTTACTTCAGCGTGTTTGTGCTTGGTACCAGGGGTGCTGCTGACAGCCAGAGGGATCTCCATAGGCTGGGAATGGGCTGAGAGGTCCCTCATTAGTTCAGCAAAGGGAAGTGTAAAGTCCTGCCCTGGGGAACAAGCTCAGACACCAGCACAGGCTGAGTGATCTCCAGAGGGGCCTTCCCTGACATTGTGTCAGTCTGCGATTATAGCAAAGCTGTAGCAATGATGCTGATGCAGCTACAGCTGTGCTCCCACAAATGTCATTTTACGATGACATTCAGGGAACACCCAGCATGGAAAGAAAGCATCCTTGTACATCAGGTCAGGATTTCAAGTTCAAGAGCTTGCTGAAAGAAATAGCATAGAGCAAAAAGTGTGGCAACCAGGATACTTCTGCTGCAACTCATGCCTGGAGTGGATTTCTGCCTGCCCAGATTCCGCATGCACATGGCACTTGTGGTGGGGTGGTGAGCATCAGATTGTGATGCGACTGAAAGGAGCTAAGTTCTGTGGAAGAGCTAGTTCAGGACTGACTCAGCTGAGTCAGAGCAGGGGCCTGGAAATGCAACTTTGAAGGAGGACTGTAGGACTACAGAGGACCAGCTGCCCCAGCAGATTGTGAAGAGCTTCCGCTATGGCAAAACAGATTACTCTTAATCTAAAATAAATCTTCTTTTACACCTGACCAGGGATCATTTAGTGCCTCTGTGGATGGCATTAAATCAGTCAGGGCTGTAAAGGGAAATCAGTCAGGGCTGTAAAGGCAAATCAGATGTTTTCTCTGTGCCCTTCATTTGCTCAAATGTGTTTGGATGACAACTGACGAGAGGGTGAGCTTGTCTCAGGACACTGGACAAACAGAGTCATCTTGGAAGATGGCATAAAAATTTTTCAGAGATACCTGGAGGAAAGAGACACACAAGACAGTTGAGTACAGAAACAAATCCCTTACAGTGATCCCCCTTCAGGCGCAATAAATTTATCACAACTTAACAACAAGGAAAACAATCTGAAAACAGCTTGCTTATAGCCTGTGAATTCCTCCTCAGGGAGAAAATCCAGGGCTGTGAAGAGTTATTTAATCCCGTTGAATAACAAGAACCAAAGACTGGAAATCAAAGGCAGAAAAATTCAAACAGAAATGAAGCCTGAGGGGAAAGGAAAATGCAGAAGTTCTCATTGTTCCCTCGTCAAAGCCACAGGTGTCCTGTGGGCAGGTAAGGGGGGCATGGATGGAGGAGAAAGGCACCTGGCCAACAACTCAGTGTTGCCCTGAGGCATGAGTGCCAGGGCTGGAAGTATCAAGTAGGTTGCTCCCTCACCTATGAGATTGACATTGCTTCATGCCTGTTTCCATACACAGGACCAACCTCCCCTTCCTCTGGAGACGGTCGCTGACAGTCCCCTGGATCACCCAAAGTGGGGCAGAGAGGCCTGAGAGGACAAGGGGACACCAGTTCTCACTGTGTGAAGGCTCACGGCCAGCAGTGGAGCAGGACACAGAGAGGTCAGGGAGCTGCCCACCATGCCCAGCGCACTGCCCTGCTGCAGCTCAGCCCTCCCTGCCTCTGAGCTGGGCTAAGGACCTGCTTCTCCACCTCTGTGTCTGACCCATACCCTGCCCCATGGCTCCAGCATGGTTCTTCCCTGTGTCTGACCCTCTGGTATGACTGCGCCATGAATGTGAAGTAGAGCACATTCTCCTCACCCCACTCCATGGTGCTGGTTCAGAAACCAGCAGCCTTGCCCAAAGAGCAAGGACCTCTGTCATCAACAGTTTTGCATTTATACTGCCTGCAGATAGCTGACTTACTGGCTGGGCTGGGTGAGCTGGATATTTAGTAGGTCCTGCAGGAACCTTGGGCAGGATGGGTGCTTTGACTGTACAACCCTTCATTAATTAGGAATGTTTCTTTACTGTGTTTTTACACATGGATCTACTCTTATATGCATCTGGCAAATAGTTTACTCCCAAGAATGTGAAGTAACTTTTGGCTTCAGAACTGGAAGCATGGGTGTCTGTTGTTTAACTCCTTGCTACCACTGGGGATGCTAGATGAACCTCTGAAAGGCAAGGCACAGTTCCCCTTTTCCTTTAGCAATAGATGCAGAGGTCAGGTTGTGGGACCTATGGCTTAATCCTTACTATTGGAAAGGCTTTTGCATTGTAATTAATTTCAGAACTTAACAAATCACTTGAACTCAAGTCTTTTGCTATTTTAAAGTAGGCAGGACAGGATCCTGGAAGAACCATAGACAGGTTTGGCTGCATTTTACTGGCGGCAGTAGCAGTCATATCTATGTTGTATTATATTTTTCATATATTTTTTTCAGTAAAAGAATTTTTTATTTTTGCAGTCTTTGTTTCTGTTAACTTTGGCTGAAAGACCAGTATCTTAGTGTCACCTAAAAATGTTTTATTACAATTTTATGTGTTGAAATCCAAAAATATTTTATTAGAAGAAGATAAATTCTTGACATGAATTTGGATCAGCATTTACTAGTATAAAACCCATGATCTCCCAGCTCAGGTAGGTTCTCTGTCTCAGAGAAGGATAAGGTTTAACCAGGTAATGTGCACAGGAATTTTTTTGGCAGCAGAAAAAACATCACAAATCCTTGCATGTTTATGATCCCATATGTCCATGTATTCAGAGGGACAGCTGGATAATTTTCCTGTGTATGAGGAGATTAGAGGAAAAGAGATGAAATGCTGATGAGCAGATGCTTTGGATGTCAGTTTTATGTTTCCCTCACAGTCTTTAAAGCAATGCTGTAAAGAGAACCTGAACATGAGATGGTTTCAGTGGAGCTGATTTGTAGTATAAATAAAGGCAATTAATCTTTCTGTTATCATTCACGTTAGGCACAGCATAAAACCAGTGATTTTATGACCTTTTGGAGTAACAAATGTTCCTGTTTCCAATGCTCACTGCTTCATATCATGTGCTTTAAGTAACTGAGTAGGGTATTTTCTCTGTTCTTCTGTGTCACAAAATGGAGTAACTCACTGCAACTGTGTTGTCATGAAATACCTGCCTGTAACACAAAACAGAAATTACGCAAAAAGGAGGATAATCCATTTTTTCATCACAAGACTAGACATCAGATGTCCTATCTGTCTGTGACTGTTTCATTTATCCTTGTGAACTTTCATTCTGTGAGAGAGGCTGCAGAGGAGAATCTAGAACATGGATGAGAACAGAACAGAGATCTTCAACTTCTTAGTCCTACCCACAGAAATTTGGGTGAAGAGACAGAAAGGAATGGAGACAAATAGATTGATTTTCTGCACACTGCCCTCCAACTCTGTTTCTCCAGTTTCATCTTTCTCAACAGTGCCTGAAAGGCATAAAGTCATTCCACCCTGATCTGGTGGAACCCTCCTTAAACTTAGATGTGTGATGAGGTGCCAGGCTGTGGAAAGACATGCCTCCTTGGTTTTCTGTATGGCCTATATCTTTTCCTTTCTTTACCTCCTTCCATGCTCTCATACTGGTTTTTGGTCCCATCACAGCTTAGAAGAGCGTGCTGCAGCCCATCAGGGTTGCATCTCTGAGGTATCCAGTCTTGCTTGAGTGGCAGCTGAAAGCATTTGCTACATTGCTAAAGTTATATGGGGCTTTACACTCAGCTGGGACAAGATGATGAAGAATAAAACCCAGCAAACTTCACTTCTGCTAACAGCAGCATTTGGCTTGACATCAACACTATTACAAGGTTCCTATTCCAAAGATCTCACGGTGGTGGCAATCCTTACCATTACAGTCTAATATTTTGGGGATTAATCTTCTGAATCGGCATCCTATCTGGGGATCATCACTACCACAAATATCCATAAGCCCTCATACCTCTTTCTCCCTGTAGGGAGCGGGAGGAAGGGCAGTGGCTGAGGGAGCATTCCTGCTCACCAGCTTTAGCATGGAGATATGGCTTTTCTCCTCCCTTGTGCACTTCTCACCACATTGCCTTGTCCTTGCCTGACCTCTCTGGCCAGTGCCTGGTTGGCCTTCCCAACCCTTTTGTGGTGTACAAACAGCTTCCCTCAGGCAAATCCCCATCCCTTCAGTGAGGGCATGGCAGTGGTGCAGCTCAGCCTTCAGGGCAACACACAAGCACTTTTGTTGGGGCTGAGAAAAGGCCTCTGAAAGCAGGGCAGTGAGATGTGATGGTTCCTATCCTAACACATCTGGTTTTCCCAAGTGGGCTGGGGTGGTAGGCTGCTCCCCTGTTAGTCACTGGCCACTCTCTGGGATGGAAACTGATGAAGCTGGAAGTTTTGCATTTCTAGCACCTGTGTAAATTTTACAAAATTGTGGCATGACTCCTAAACATTATCCAAACCCAGTGTATAAGTGTGAGCTAAAGCTGGAGTAATCACCTGTGGCTTGATACTAGAGTTGTTATGAAAAATAAGTACGTGGTTCAAAAGCTGATCTCCATAATAAATTGCTTCCTACTTTTCCGGCATGTGAAACTGCTAGTAACCAGACTCAGTATGAAAAATAAGGCAGGACTGTGTCTTAATTGTACTAAAACTTTAAGTACCCATCACACTCCCTTTGTTGTGGTTGTTATTTTGTCAACTGTTTATGAAGCTTTTACATTGGTAGTGATCCAGTTGTCAGGTTGTGTGTACCCACAACTTCGAAGAAGAGACTGCAGCCATGAAAATTTAAGTTGAAAACTGTTGTCTTTTAGCTATTTGTGTTTCATGTAGTGCAAGCTCTTCTGCTCTGCAGGTTTTGTAAATTGCTGCACTTGAAAGTGTACCATGATGCATGGGACGTGCACTGTGACTTACGTTCCCTGTCCTCATCCTCTTGGAGGTGACACCAGGCTCCTCTGGCAGCACAGCAGAAGGGATGTCACGCATCAGACCTGTGGGGGAGTCCAGGGGCAGGTGCCAGTACACCATGCCAGGCACACTGCCATGCTCCCCAGCTCCCCGTGAAGCAGGGGTCTGCACAGATCCTGCAGCTCAAGGAGGGCTGGAGCATGGTTCCATGCTTTGCAGAGAGTGGGGCTGCCCCAGCCCCGTAGTGCCCTGGGGATGAGGGCCATGCAGCTGAGCACTGCAAGAAAGGGAAGGGCTGAGCCCACAGACCAAGCAGCTCCTCACGGCTGCGGCTTTTATTTGGGTCAAGGGGGCCTGTCTGCTCCTTGGTCACACACGTGTGAAGTGGTCACCCTGTGCTGGAGGCAGTGGCGAGGCAGGAACAGAGCTAGTGAGCACAAACACAGCCTCAGGAGACCTATGGAAGAGGGCACTGGGTCTGCACCTGTGGTTCACAGTGGTTCCCTGGGGGCCCTGGGAACTGGACACTGTGGTTTTGCCCACCTTGGGGCACCCACATTTTTTCTGTGTGTGCACAAGTGTCAAGGTGAATAACTACAAAAGGGAAAACAAGACTATGCAGAATATGAGGTTTCAGGAAAGTGTGTTCCAAATCCATGTGCACGAGAAACTCCATGAATACAATGTATTGCTGATTCTTCTGTTTTGCTAAACAAGAAAACAAAACAAAAAAAAAGATATACAGTTTTTATATTATTCTATTCACAGTGGAGCACTTCTGACACAGGAAATTTCTGTTCATTGAACAGTGATGCCAGATTTGAAAACCAATCCCACCTCTGTGTCTAGAAGGGCTGTGTTACCTTAGACCAGTTGTGACCCACACAGACATATTTGGGAACCTCCAAGAAAACCTGAGAAGTAGGTGCTGTAAATATTTAAGACTATGAACAGTTTTGTGGACTTTTCTGGGACTAGACTTGATAGTAAGGCACCAGGTAATAAGTGCTTGCAGAACTGGAACATTCTCCCCAATATACAGAAAACGACATTTTCAGAAGGATCAAAACCCTCACTTATTTTGGAAAAAAATGAAGAAAACCAAGTTATTTAAAGAATCTGAAAACAGCTTTGCTTAGGGCAGCCAAAGGAAAGAGATTTTTATATTTTTTGGGGATAAGTTTTACAAGAAAGTTTGCTCTGGTAGTCTTACTGAAGACATTATCAAAAGCAAAAAAACACAAAACCCTCTTTTGCTTCAGAAAGACAGAGACGGACCTTGTTTAGTAGTTTGCTGAGGTTACAGCCCTTTCAGCACTGGTGTTCTTGGAGCTCTTGGACTAGATCCAGCATCAACTGGGCATTTCACCCCAACTTACAATTCAAAGTGAAAGCTCAATGTTGGCATAGGTGTGAGCAGGAGCAAAGCTGGGGGACCAAAGCCTGGCTTACAGAAATGTTCAGTCATGATTAGCTGTTCAAGGAACCATTCTGTAGCTGTCAAATAAATTCCTGAACTTGCTAAACATTGTCTGTCAGTGCTATTTGTTGGGTTAAATTTCACTTCTGTTGCAATTGTAGTCCTGTCAGGGGAGTGATTGAAGTGGCTAATTTGTCCTCTTTTATTCCTTCATGCTTTTCCTCTCAGTTTGCACTTAGGCTCTTCTAACGCATCTCTTTTCGCTACCTCCCTCTGGCACACATTTGTTACTCAGGAAACCACAGGCCAGTTGTCATAAGAAGAATTTGCCTGTCACCCACGAGTGCTGTACAGAGTATATTTATACAGCATTTTGGAATTTATGCAGTGGTTTGGGAAATGTGTAGGCATCCAGACAATCGTTCTTATGACCACATATATGGTGCCATGAAAGTATTCTAGGTGCAAGACATGCAACAGATACAGTTCAGTTCCTGCTGTTCGTTACTGTTATTCTGGACTGGCAAGACGTAAATGTGGGACGCCCAGTGGTCTCTTTGCAGCTCCTGGATGATGTATCCAGTGGCACTGGTCACCTGGCAGGGCTTGGTGGGTCAAACCTTGAATTCGCTGACATCCACTTTTCTCACTACTCTGCTGTAGACCAAGTGGTGGATGCTCGCTGTTTCAGGCGTATCAGTCTTGTAAGGGCTGTTGCAGGGATGGAAAGGGCAGGACTGTGCTCCTGTGACTGACAAGATGCCAGCACAATGGGAGCATGGCTCAGCATCCTGACTCATTAAAAAGCATTGTCCCTCCAGCATGCTTGCCAGATTGTTCAAATATACTTCATTTTTGCTGTATGCTGCCAGAGATGTAATCCCTTGTTAACTGGAAAATGTTTTATTGCTGCTTGTTTCTGTCTCTGTTTTCTCCTAATGTGCAGAACACCGTGGAAGCACAGTGTGTTAGGAGGGGACAAGTCTCAGAAAGGGATGTTTTGAGATGGGTGCTTTTGTACTTGCTGGCTACTTACACCTGCCTTTTTCCTTATGGACTGCACTGTAGGCACACGCAGCTCAAAATAGCCAGGCCAATAGGAATTAAGGCATTGGCTAGGGTCACTTTTAAATCTGCTTTCTTTAGTTTTCAACAATATACACAGTTCCTGAATCCTTCTTGACTGAAAAAAGCACTGAGCTTTACATCTATCTTACCTAGTTTTTAACCTGCCTTTCTGCCATTATCCATGAGAAAACAAGTTATTTATTTTAAAAACAAAGTAACTTCTGTGACAGCTGCTGCCTGACAGAAAGCCAGGAGGCCTGTGGGAGATTCATAATCTAAAGCCTTTTTTTGCTGTCAGCCTTTTATAGCAGGGCACTGCATAGTCAAACCAACCACCTTAGACCATGTGTCACCACTGTTAATTCCATTTGTTGATGCCAAGGGTTCCCCTAATTTACATTCTTGAATCTTTTTGCATGATTTTTTGCAAGTCTTCTCTAGCCATTTGTTCAGATTATCTTTCAAAGGAGCAGCAAAGGGTTTGGCACTCAGATACCAGGCCTCTGTAAGAGATTGCATGGTTGTTAGAAGTCGTTTAATTTTAACTGACATCCTACTTTTCCTATATATGTCTGTGAGAAAAAAAGAAACCCCAAACTGTCTGGAAAGGCACAACACTAATGCCATTTGGAACCAGGTACATTGCCCTCTTCCTGACTGTGACTCAGACATTAGGTCTGTACAAAAAAATCTACTGCTACTTTTTCCTTTTTTTATTTCTTTGGTTATATAAAAACCCATGCAATTGAAAATGGCCATACTGTCGGAACAGAAAAATTTCCTCTAAGGGTGAAAAGAGAAACAGACGAGTTAAGAAAAAAGCAAGGACTCCCTGACCTCGTATTTTCCATAGTACACTACAGCAGGAATTAAAATGAATGCTAGCAGATGGGGAATGGAAAAGTTTGCTGTTGCTAACACTGAGGTGGTACTGCTCTGCATAACTGTACAAGCAAGGGCTGTTTCCATTTCACTCTGCACGTTTGTTTTGCTTGCATTTTCTGGACTCATCTCCCAGGCATCTGCACGTGCTTGGTCACTGATAGATGAAAAAAAGCTAGGAAATAAGCATTCTCTGCCCTTCTCACTCCTTTTGGTACGTGTCCATTGCAGCAGACACCGCCGTACTTCTGTATGACTAAAAACAACTCTCAGTACTTGAAAAATAAATAAAAATGTCCTTCTAGGCTGGTGTTCACAAGCCTCTGTTCAACAAAATATTTATATGCCTGCTTAAATTTGTCAGTGAAGCACTGAAGCATAAGTTTAATGATATCCACATGCTCAGTTCCATTAGCTTTAATGATCTTTAAGCCCACTTTGAAAATCAGATGCACACTGATGAATGTTCAGAAGAGTGTTGGCTTACCTAGAGCCTCATGACTCTGGGAGCCGGGGGTGATGCACTTACTGGGTAGTTCCTCTTCTTCTGTCAGCAGCAATGATTCAGAGTCATGACTGTTAACATGAAAGGACTGGTGGTCAGTTCCATCTAGCAAAAGGATGTGCAGAGTGGAATGGATGAATGCTTTCTTTCTGAGACCTGTATTTGGTGTCTGAATGGCTGGGAGGAGACCTTACTTTTGCTTAAAGAGAAAATTGGGGCAAAGGCATTACTGGGAGGCTCTTGTCATCTTTGCCAAGAACATTTCTTGAGAGGATCTGCTGTTCACTGCAAACCCCTACAGCCCAAAGCCAGGCTGAGAAATAATTCAGGGTATCAGAATACATTATCTCAAGCAGGAGTGATTTTGTGTTTGGAGGAAGTTAGAAAGCACCGGATGCACGGGCAGGGTAGGAACCCCCAGGGACTACATCCAGCCATGTCAGCACACTGCTCTTCCCTGGGGCAGGGCAGAAGTCCTCCTGGAGCACTGATGGACTTACCTATGGAGTTTTGCCATTTTTCAGTAGCTGAGGATGTGGCCTGAGGGGAAATGGAGGAATGCACATGACAAACAAGGCAAGAAAGGAGGGGGGACATTTTTGGTACAAAAGGAGCCTTAACTTTACCAAGTTTTCATTTTAAAAAAAAGAAGGGTGGAAAACAGAGAGATGAGGGGAAATTGCCCACTGATTACCAATATAAATGGAGAGCCAAAGAAAACAGACTTTCCAAAAGGGTTATGAAGAAGTTACCATAAAGTTTCTCTTCACCTTTTGACCCATATTATGAGTCACTCCAAGATAAGATTGAGCAGAGAATTGTCATATGGGAAACTAAGCAAAGGCAGCTTTTCTCCTAAATAAATAAGTGCTCTACCCAAGGGGAATTAGAAACATGTAAGTTGATTTCTCTTTCTCTCATGTGCTTTAGTTTTGTGTTTCTGGGCACTGCTTTAGGCACTTGAGGTGCTGGAAAATTTAATTGTCTGTACAATCATCCCCTCTCCACTTGGGCTCCATCAAGCAGCAAGCAATTTTTATAGAAAGAATCCCATGAACTTCTGTGAATTTCTAATGGGCCAACTGAAATCCTTGACAGTTGTCTCTTGATGTCTGTGGTAGGATCCATCCCATGTTCTGCTGCTGATGCTGGGTGGGTGTGCTGCCTGTCACTAGGCAAGCCTCCTGTGCTCATATTTGGGGTTGCAGAAGTCAAGCACAGAGCCATGGAAGGCAGAGCAGAGCAGATATGACTGGCTGCTCTCCAGGTGAGTTTTGCAGACAGCTATTCAGGTAACAAAAGTAAGCTAATTTTTAGTTACTGTGGGGTATATCTGGATAACAACATCATGACCTGCCATGAAGCTGTCACTGCTGCTGGATACTCCACTGCACAAAGTGGCACTTTGTGCAAAGTACAAAGGCATGTGAAAATGTCTTGAGCTTGTCCTGACATGCATTTGGATAGGGTCTTATCTGATTCATTGGACCTTAACACATAAGATAGGATTTCTCTCTTTTGGTACTGAAATCACATTCCCATCTCTCTCTGAAAAAAATAATTTGTCTGCTAACCAAGGCCCAGCACTCAAGCAATTTGTCACTGAGCTTGTCCCAGCAGTGTCAGAGCGGGGTGGGGGGATGTGCAGAGCTGAGTACTGTGAAGCCAAGCCATGAGGAAATGGTGAGGTTTGCTACACAGATGTATTTTTGGAACACCACTTCTTTATAAAGGATGAGAGATAATGGACCAGAACTAAAGAACCAATAAGTAATTCAAGCAGGTGGTGTTTCCCCATACTCTCAGTAATTTCTCTAACACGGTGCTTCTGCAGTGCCTGATTGGTGAGGAACGAGTGTCATACAATGATAAGAAATGATCTGGCTTTATTTTTAGTTATGCTCTTCCTTCATACAAGGAGTTTACTTTTATCTGCTCTGACACCATCATTGGACAAATTTCAGTTCAATGAGTTTTGTTTGTATTGGAAGAGAAACTTCTGTATTTTCTCCCATCAAAACTGGCATTAATCACCTTGGAAAGTGAGACTGTATGAATAAAAGCCTGCCAGTGCAAATCTCCCTCTCCCACCACCTCTCCTTTGCTTCAGCTCAACTCCTTGCAGGCAATTCACTGCCTTCCCTCCTGACACCTGAGAATCATCACGCGGTACAGTTCAAGTGGTACTGACTGCCACCACACCATCGAATTTGCCTGTGCATTTAACTCATCTCTTCTCCTCTACATTATCTATTTGGACAGTATCCTCTGTGGGATAAATGACTGGAACACGGCAACTTTCTTCCTTGGCAGTACTTCGATGAATAAAAAAATAATAGCAATAGTAGTAATAAAAAAAGCGATAATAACTATGGCAGCAGAAACAAAATAAGCAGGTTATTAATTTCACTCTTTAGTGAATACAGTTGCTTGGAAAATTAAATCAGATGAGTCCCTTATGAAAAGACAATCCATTAAAAATTTATATGCACAGGACTAAGGTACTTGCCTGTTGTGTCATGGTCCTGCAGATGCTCTTGGAGCATGGCAGACAAAGTGAGGTTTTTTTTATATAGCTCCAGGAGAAAAATGTTTAGGATGAATGTCATCAGCTTGCAATTCCTGCTGATTTGCACAGGGTCAGTACCACTGCCCAGCCCATGCAGAGAGGCCAGCTGATCTGCCATAGTTACCTTGCAGTGACAGCTGGTCACAGACCTGGACCTGGATGAGCTGTCATTAACAACCCAGGATGCCTTTGTGCACCAAGATGCCAGAACTCCCTCAGAAGTCCAGGATGTAGCATTTTAACAGGATTTAACTGACAGGTGAGAACCTGTGTTTTCAATGGAATTTTGCTGATCTAAAAACAAACGGCAGATAAGCTTTCAATAACATTTTTAAAAATCCCTGCAAAATTCAAAAGTTTGACCAAAAATGCCCCCAGAAGTTTGTTTTTATTGTTTTGATAGGAAAAAAAAAAGCTAGAGGATCCTTCCCAGACATATAGGGCCAGTTTCAACCTCAGCATGAGGCCATCTCCACCAGCAAATATTTAATTTATTCCACTGAACTGCTGGAGCATCATGTTTGAGGCTGCCTCTTTGATTGATATGTGAAAGTTAAGCAGAACCCAACCAAAATACCACAAGCCCAAAGGAAACAGATCTTGTTTTGCTGTCAACAGCCTGACAGAGAGTAAGTGAGGCCCCATTTTCCCTACAAGCTATCAAAGACTAACTTGATCAAGTCATATTAGATAAACGGAGACGACACGGTCATGCTGGGACAGGAAATGCCTCCAGCAGTGGCAACAGTGTGTGTCTGTGTGTGTGTTTGCTAAGGAAAGGGCAAGGGTCTTGCTGTCTCGAGCTGCAGCTTTCTGCTTCAAAAGGCTTTTGTGAGCAAGTGTGAACACGCTGGGGCTTTGCTGTCCCAGCCGTTGATGGTGGTGGGAAACCAGGACCTCCTCTAGAGACAGCAGCTCATGTACTGCAAGGAAAATAACTCTGTTTTGGGTTTTAAATTACTTTTTGTAGTAACAAAACTGAAAACACCAGTCTGTTTGAAACTTTTAATTAAAACACTCAAGAGAGACAGAGATGTTTTCTCAAGTGATAGCTATCCTTAACAGGACCTCAAGAAATAGAGTCCTGTCTGTTCTGAGTTCCTAACTGCTCTGGCTGAAGCAGGAGAGTATGTGATAATTATAAGGCTACTCTGGCATTACAGCTTTTCTCCAGCAAAAATTCCATCCTGGACTCAAGGCAAGGTTGGTCAAAGCTGACATACTTGTGCAAAGCTGTTTGTTTTTCAATAAAACAGAATTTTTGAACAAAAAAAAAGTTCTGAAAAGCATTTCCTTGAGTCAGGTGCTTTTGCAGTGTGTCCAAATGTGGATAGTAGTAAGTGCTTTTCCAGCAGTCCAGTATTCTGCATTTTTCAGTCAAAGGTCTGGGAAAAAAGTGTTTACAACTTGCAAACTATAAAGGAGGTCCTGCTTCTGCAGTCAGATAAACCTCCACTGAAGAGCTGCTTTGAACATTTTAATGGCAGATTTTATTTCATGGTTTGATGGTGAAAAGGTTTTGTAAATGTCTTTTGACAGAATAGCTCCTGAGGCACTGAGATAAAGGCAAATAATATGGAGACAGGAGATGTGACTTCATTCCGCTTTGTGAAAGCATTCTGGCTTTTTCCCAGTCTGGAACAAAAACAGCTTTAGGCTCCCTCATAAGTCTGTCCCATAGCAGTGTCACTTCCTGCCGAGTCAGATAAGTGTTGACCAGGTGGCTCTTTTTTTTAGCACTTCAGTGGATTCTTGAGAAACTGTGGAATGAACTATGAAAAGGAATAGCACAGCCCATGCAAATCCCCTGGATGCCCCTATCTTTCATGTTACATGCAATTCATCTTATCCTGGCTGTGATGCTTCTGTTTCCAGCATGCCACAGGCGTTTTAATTGATGATATACAAGTGCCTCAGAGTTTTCCTGCTTTCAGCTATCTCAAGCACACATGGACAGAAGAACCCATCATCTTCCTGGAAAAGATTATGCGGCCCACGGGAATCAGAGTATGTCTGCAACATTTTTTCAGAGCCTCTTGTAGCTATTGGAAGGACTTCTTGTGGGCTAGAACAAGGGCCTTTCAATTCCCCCAGGCAAGTGCTGAAAGCTGTGTTCAGACTCAGGACAGTATCAGCTTCCTTCAAGTGAGAATCAGAACTTTTCATCCTGAATATGCAGAATTAGAGGTACCTATTGAAAAAGAAAAAGCAATTCAGATACAGTTTTCAGGTTAACATTCTTAACGTTGAAGGAGCTTGACCATAGGATGTAGAGCTCTCATATGCAGGGCAGGAGATGAACTTTGTCAAGGAGAAATCTGCTCCCTTCCCTGAGGCCACGGGGAATGGGGACACCCACAAATCACCCAGGTGTCTACATTCATGTGGGGAGAAGCTGTAGCCTCCAGACTTCTTGTAGTGTGGGAAACCTCAAACATCTCAAAGACTGGTGAATCTTCGACATCATCGTAACCAACTTGGAGGTAGGACTAGAAGGAATACTAAATAACCTTGTCAATGACACTTAACTGGGAGAAGCTGTTGACTCCCTCCAAGGCAGAGAAGTCCTGCAGAGAGACCTTGACAAATGAGAGGACTGGGCAATCACCAACTGTGTGAAGTTTAACAGACATAAGTGTTGGATTCTGCACCTGGGATGGGGCAACCCTGGATGTAGCTACTGACTGGGGAATGAGATGCTGGAAAGCAGAGCTGTGAAAAGGACCTGGGGGTCCTGGTCGATGGCAAGTTGAACACGAGTCATTGTGCTCTGGCAGCCAGGAGGCCAACCCTGTCCTGGGGGGCATCAGGCACAGCATCGCCAGCCGGGCAAGGGAGGGGATTGTCCTGCTCTGCTCTGCTCTGCACTGGGGCAGCCTCACCTCGAGTGCTGGGGGCAGTTCTGGGTGCCCCAGCCTAATGTCAGAAAGATTTTAGAGTCTTTAGAGAGTGTCCAAAGGAGGGCCATGAGGACGGTGAATGGCCTTGAGGGGAAGTTGTAGGAGGAGTGGCTCAGGTCACTTGGTCTGTTCAGCCTGGAGAAGAGGAGACTGAGAGGAGACCTCACTGCAGTTACAACTTCCTCGTGAGGGGAAGCAGAGAGGCAGACAATGATGTCTGTCGTGACATAAGGCAATGGCTTGAAGCTGTGTCCAGGGAGGTTTAGTTTAGATATTAGGAGAAAGTTCTTGACTTAAAGAGTGGTTGGGCACTGGAACAGGCTCCCCAGGGAAGTGGTCCCAGCTCCAAGCCTGACAGAGCTCAAGAAGCGTTTGGACAGTGTTCTCAGGCACATCGTGTGACTCTTGGGGCTGTCCTGTGCAGGGTCTGGAGTCGAACTTTGATGATTTTTCTGGGTCTCTTCCAACTCAGAATATACTATGATTGTATGAAACCTCTGTTGTAGAAACAAACATTAACCTTTCTTAGCTCTATTTGACTGCTCATGGGACCATTTTTTCAGTCTGTTTTAGGACTGCTGAATTTCAGTAAAATCACAACAGCTACCTTTCATTAACCAACATATGATCTGTAGACAGACCTGAATTTTAGGATTTATTCTTTCCCTGTCTGAGAGGAAGATGCCTACTTAGTCTTCCTTCAAAGATAAAGAGAAAAACACTCTTCTTCTGAATTTTATTATGGTAAAAATATGTTCATCATGAAAGGAAATGTCCCACATGTTATCTATGCTTTGCAGTACACACACTGCAATTCCAGGTAGCCAGAGCTTTCTTCTGGAATGAAATTAGGCAATGGCATAATTCATTTTATGCACCACATGCGCTGCCTTTCATTTTGAGGATTTCATTGTGCTTTGCAAATGTCAATTGCTTAAGGCACACAGCTCAAGTAGGTATAATTTATCATTTTTCATGATATTTATTACTGAGATCATTTAAGTGGAACCCAGGTGTTCTGGGATAGAAACCCTTCCTCCTCAGCAAGCAGCACTCCCT
Organism: Platysteira castanea; assembly: GCA_013397175.1. Classification (NCBI taxonomy): domain Eukaryota; kingdom Metazoa; phylum Chordata; class Aves; order Passeriformes; genus Platysteira; species Platysteira castanea. The sequence goes on along the minus strand of VYXC01003864.1, from coordinate 406,853 downwards.
GGCCCTCAGGGAGAGACAATTCTCTTCAAAGTGATTCCCAGGAATTCATTTCCTCAGCCTGTGATTAGGTTTTCTAGTTTTCCTCAGTTCTGAACTGTGGTCTTTTACGTTTATGCAGCTGGGCAAACATCTGAGTTCTGGGGGTGTGGATGCCCAAATTGACAATCCTGATACGATTTCTTATGTGCAGAAGTATGACATGAGTATCTACTTCCACATCAAGCAGGACATTTTTCAGTCCTTTCTTTAGACTGAATGTGAGATGATAAACAACAAATTTTAACGCCTGAGAGTGAATATTGCATCTGCATTTGACTTTGCAAAATGTTTAGGCTACTTCAATTCTAACCTCCTATTTTTGCCCATTCATGAGGATGAGAATTGAAAAATATTCCTGAGGCTTTTAGAGGGACTGAATTGCATTGATTTTGCTCTGGTAAATTTTGTAATTCTTTTACAGAAGTAGGGTAACCCACTGCTTTAACACCATAGTTTTCTACATTACTAGTTTTAGTCATCCTTTAAAGTTAATACCGAGCTATGTTCCAAGCAGTGCCAGTGCAGTTAAGTCCCAGTTTATAAATCTGTTATTATTGACAGCAATTGGCATCTTTTAGCACATGTCAAGATGGATATGAAGGATCAGAAGTTAGGCTATATGTATGACCATCTTTTACTTACCCGTTTGAGTTTCCACATAGAATCTGGAAAAAATTCCACTTTCTATTATTTGACCTCTGTTATGTTGAATGGAGATGGGAAAACATCATCAGTGTTTTGAGTGATGTCTTAGCAAGGGACCAGAGATTCTGGAAAAATCAAAAGAAAATATGTATTTAATAGATGTATATAAAAATGTTTTCCTTAGTTTAGTTTTATGGTTTAACTGATTTCCAGGTCTTCTGTCTTTAATAAATGGCTTCATTTCATTGCAATTCCCCCTATGAGATCATCTGCATTTGAGTCAAAGTACTGAAATATGTTTTGACCAACATGACTATTTTGAGACATATTTACAGAATACAGTGACAGAGGCATGGTCTTAACTTGGGTTTTGGCACTATAACATCTTCATGGAGAGGAGAGAAGCAGAAAAGTTTCCACACCAGTATTGGCAAGGGGAATATAGAAGGGAAAAAGGGCTAGAGTATCTCCTCACAAATGAATAACTTCAGGCAGAGCTTTGGGACTTGACTGGCCCTGCCTTTTTGTGCTGGGATGTGACTTGGGGTCCCTGATCCCCAAAAGAAGGTGTCTGTAGGTGGACCATTGGCTGTGTACTGCTACACTGGCTGTGTAGCACAAAGAAAGGTTTCCCCTGATGACAGCCTTGGGGTGAAAAAGTAGAGAGGTTAAGCAACCTGTCTAAGACGGGCTTAGGAAATCTTCAATAGGTTCAGAACTAGCTGACATCTGTAAAATAAGAGAGAGAGCAAGAGCATCTGCAATGTGATGTGTTGGTCTTGCCTGTAGGAAAGGGTTCAGCCTCAGCAGATAGAGGATTGACACGAGTAGCCTTGTGGACTCCCTGTTTTGTTTGTGTTCTCTGACCCTGTACACTGTCTTCTGGACCTGGTACCTTCCCTGTGCAGCCCAGCCTGGCCCCAGTGGGACCCTCCAGTGCCTTATCTTCCTGCTGTGAAGTTAGCTGCATCTCAGGCCGCTCAGGCTTGTAGATAACCACATGGAAATAATCAACTGCTACAAGCAGCCTTCGGCACAGCAAGAGCTGCTGTTCAATACACAAACTAAAACAAAACAGCTTTCCTTGTGAGAAATGCTTGGGGCTCAGCCCTTATCAAGCTAGGCCTAAGCTGAGTGCTGCAAAGGGCAGAGCTATTTGTAGGTGATGGGAAATATTGCTGTGACACCTTTTTCTCTCTGGCACGGAGCCAGTCAGAGACTGAAGTGGCTTCCGGCACTAATCAGGGGGCTGGCAAACCTCTGCTCGCACATCTGCCATCTCCCCCTCTGTGGGCCTGCTTGGAGGTGCAGCTGCTGAAGCACACCTGCTTCTGCCAGCCATCATCATTTGCCTTTCATGAGCAACCTGCAGCAACCCCTTAGCACAGCTTTTCTGGTTTCAATCCAGGATAGAGACCTTGATCTTCTTTTGTACCAGGGCCTCACCAAGATTTTACCTGTCCTGCCTCCCTTGTACAAGAGGGCAATCTGATTGCTGGAGAAAGAGCCACCAGTCCAGTTAAAATATGCCAATGGGAACTGGCGCACCATACTAGAGGGGGAAGCCCCACAGTCTGTATTTACAAAGGACAGGAGTAAATCTCAAAACCAAAAGATGTTTCACTAATAGGTGCCAAAGTCCCAGCTCATTCACACAGTGCCTTAAATCAATAATTGCTTCCTCTGGGAAGAATGTGTTGTATGCAGGTCAACATTGCTTCACTGAGTTTCAAAGTCTTGTATAAGCTAACATATGGGCAAGCAGAAAATAAATAATTTTGCATGGCAATTTATGTCCAGACAATTCAGGGCTCTGGGAAAAAATGCTGTGGGAAGATATTTGTCTTCTTGTATGTTGCTTTCTGTTGACACAGAAAACTAAAATTTAGGGCACTGTGTGCGAACACATGCTTGCCAACATTTGTTTTTCAGAAAGCAATAGATTTCAGTCAGTTTTGGGCCATTGCTGAGGAACATCTCTCTCCTCAGGTGTACTAGCAACAGTATATCCCCTGTGGGGTTACATGAAGGAGAAAGGAGAGGCACAAGCAAGAGCTCCTGGGTGCTGTAGTTCTCGAGGTACGAATCAGTCACTAAGCAGGACGTGGCATGTGGGGCCTCAAGGTCCTGAGGAGACACAGGCACGGGAGAGGTACAGTAATGAGCCTGCCTCTGTCACCTCTGCAAGGAGAAGACTTTGGGTAGAGGTGACCATAGGAAGAGAGCGATGTAAGCAGTTTGGGGAGCAGAGCTCCCCACATGTTACACCCCAGAGCATGCGGAAGGTAAAAAAGTGGAGGAAGCAGGAGAGGGGCAAGTGGCTTGTGGAGGCAGCTGTCACCCCCAAAAGGGCTGGAGCTGGCAGGTCAGCAGGCTTCTTAGAACTCCATCTCCCTAAGGGTGAGATTTGATCCCATGCTGTTAATGGCTTAGTACTGGTCAGCAAGTGAAAAACAGGCCAGAAATGTACAGCTTTATTGACTCTTGTGAAAACATTTACACAGGCCAGTTTTCATCCTTCTTGGAAACACGTTGGACCAGACCTCTTCAATTTAGACAGCATCTCCATTCCTGAGGCATCCTGTGATGGGGAGTATCAGCTCTCTTGGTCTCCTGAGACCAGGGGTTAGCTGTGTTTTGCTGCTTAAAGAGAGCCAAGTCCTATAGCTTGCTTTTTCCTTTCAGCTCTGCACACAAAGAGCAGATACAGATGGGTTCTGACATATCAGTCCCAGCTGTTGTGCGTGATAGGCAGGAGAGGGAAGGGACCAGCAATCATTCTGCCATCAAGGAGTTTCTACATAAGAAAATCCTGCTTCTAGAGCACTGGGAAATGTAGTTTTGCCCACTGCAATAAAACTGAGTGTTATTGTTTCTTGTGCAAAAGCAGGAAGGAGAGTGAAGAACATATTTTGTCACGTATCCCAAAGATGAGGGTTGAATTGTGATCCTCACAGTATTTCCCACGTGTACAATCCTGTTGAAAGGACAAAACACAGGATTACTGCAACAACTGTAGAGACTGGATGACTGCAGCCAAACCTCGGATATTGCAGTATTGTCTTCATGGAGGAAGATACATTTAAGTGTCCCAACCTGGGTCATATGACAGGCTTCCACGGTAAGGCAGCATTTAAGAAGAGCAGAAATTAGTTCCACCAGTGTGCTAAAGAAGGAGCATTTTGGGAAACACTTGAGAAAAGTGGTCTTGTGTCATAGGAGCCCTCTGATACAACAGAGCCTAATAAAACAAAGGAGGACAGGTAAAGGTGTTATTAAATAAATGGGGCTTCTGGTGAATGAAGAGTTTCCATTGCTATTGTTCATCAAGAAAACCTTACCCATGATTGGACAACATGTTCTAATCAGAAGAGGTCAAATAGGCAGTGTGGCACTATAGTAATTGCAGACAAAGCTGCTGAAACCCTTAGAGGTTCAGCCTGTGCATGGAATACAGTTTAGAAGCACTGAACTTTCATCCGTTTAATCAAGTACCTACTTGCTCTTCTGAATATCTGTAAAAATGCAGCAACACATTCCTTACTGTTAGAAGAAATTTGACTTATCTGTCCCAGAAGGTTTACTCTGGGGATTCTTCAAATGATTTAGAACAAATTGAGTCTATTTCTTGACCAAGATGTCCAGTACTTAACTAGGAAAAGACGTTAGGAATAACTTTCCAGCATAATGGACAGCGAAGCTTTGGAACATATTTCCCATGGAGCCCGTAGAGTTTCCATCACTTCAGGTCTGTAGGAAGGGATTGGACACGCGCCAGTCAGCAATTACTTAGCTCTCCGTACCCAGGGGTGTGGGAATGGAGTGGACAGTCATTCTGCTCTCCTTCTACAAGGGCAACACATGTTCGTCCAGAAGCCAATAGGACAGAGGTTTCATGTGCTGTTCTCATCAATGATCTCATCGCTAAAAAGGTCCTGAATAAGCAAGAGGATTATTTTAATGAGTGTAAAACATAACTTTAAAGTAGCTGAGCTAAGTCAATAAATATTCTTTAAAAGTTGCTAGAATTCATTCTGTGTGATAGGATCCTTAGGGAAATTTTGCTCACATGCTTGATTAAGCATTCTAGATTCTAAATAGGCTTTTAAGTGGGTTCAGTTGAAAATCATGAAGTATGGTGAGGTTAGAGGAGACTTGGGGCCATATTTTATGAAACGAGCCTGAAGTTTATGTAAGTGGCCAGCTAAACTGAGCAAACAATTCATCAGGTTTTTCCTTTGCCTCTCTCCTATGTCCTTATGTGAGGAGAAAAAGCTGATGTGATCCAGATGGATTGAGCACGCTAGTCAGATTATCCCTGTGGATGCCCTTCATCTGCTTACACTGCTCAGTCAAAGAAATCACCTGGCACACCATATCACATTCAGAAAAGCAAGAAAATGTATACAGGTCAGCTATAATTGAATCTTTTTTCTGAATCAAAAATATGCAAGGTAGGTGACTTTCCAGGTGAACATAATGTTCAAATATTGTCTGTGATATCTAAAGAAGAAAGGTTTGTGATTCCCTGTCATTTTAAAATACCTTATATGTTAAAAAATGACATTTAAAAATCATTTATGGGTAGTTTAGTTTATTTATCCTCTTCTCTCTTCATCCCTCCAATAAAAATTTTACACAAGTCTCAAGGCAGCTGCCTTAAGAAATTTTTGTTTGCAGATTTCATATGCCCCCACGTCTCAGATTTTATCTTCCGCTTACCTGGAGCTAGGTATTTTTTCCTATATAACCTCTAAGAAATGCTGATCAATGAGAGAGATGTCAGGGTTTTTTCTTCGTATTTATACCTTGAAAAAAAACTGCTTCTTGATCTTGAGGGCAAGAAATCGGCTGTTGGCCTTTTATATGTTTATACTATTTTAGCTGCTAAATTTAATTTTAAAGTGCCAACAGAATAATGTCATAACCTGTACTGAATGAATTGTTGCCTCTTTCAGAAGGGCTGGCTTAGACCATTGAATTCTCAAATGATGTAAAACTAAGTACCTCTATATCTTAAATCATAGCTATAGTATTTTACACCAGCAAAGAAGGTAGTGCAGTTTATACTATATCAAAGTAAAAATAAAAATGAAACCATTTGTGTTTGTATTTGATTATCTGTTGAGAACTTGAAATTCTCCAATATTACCTGAATGTGTGCATTTTTTCCCACTTGATGCCAAATAACATTGCCGGATCTGAACAGAGAGGTTTGTCTGCTCCTCTGGGAACATATTTCTGTCTGGGTCTGCTGGGGCAGAGACCAGTTTGACCCATCCAATCTCCTTTCAGAGAAGAGCCCCCTGGAAATTATGGGGGTTGACCTAAGATTGCAGATGTCTGTTCTGCCAGTTTGGGCTTGGTGTTCATTGAGGACAAGAGCAGCTGCTCCAGGCTTGAGAGGACCCTTGGTAGACGTGCTGAACTGCTGTATGTTTCTGGGGGATAGCGTGGCAGGACATGTCCACCCCCTCTCCACCACAGATAGTTGGTGCGTATGCAAGAGACAACTCGGGCGGGTCACAGGCCCAGCATGGGGTATCTCTGGTGCCAAAAGGGCTCAGGCCTTCAGCTAAGAATCAACATCTTAGTCTGGACAGCAAATGTGGGAAGAGATGAAAGAAATATTCTTGACCAAAAGACAGGGTTCTTATGTCTATAAAAGCCCACACAATTATCACAAAGGCAAAAGTCTCTTACATACTCCTCAGAAACGTGCGAGGAGGTTTCTTCCTGGAGCTGAACGCAACTCCAGGTCCCCTTCCCTGGGAATTGAGAGAGAGGATTTTTGATGTGTACTCCATCAAAGAATTGGATGGTAAGAAACATTGGATCCTAAGTTATACTATTTCTTAGCTAGCTGTAAATTTAATGGTACCTTTACCTCCGCATATAGTACTGGTATGCCTTTTTTAATCTTTTCCCTGTGTAGAAATAGTCTGTCTTAAGTCTTATGTCTCTTAGTTTTGTGTCTATTAATAAATAATTTACTTTACGATAGACCGAATCAGCCATTATTAAAGAACTTGAGAATGGTAGTGGATTTTGGGATGCTGGCCACCTCAATAACGTGACTGCCTGCTGCCAGAGGCCTAGGCAACACACAGGAGCTGACTTAAACCCACATCATCCATTCGTAACTGATAGAAGAAGTCTAACCAAGTGCAACAGCTATTATTGAAGTGAATAGCTTTTCCCTTCTGTCTAGTTATACAGAACACTTGTCTATTCATCAGGTTTAAGAGTTTAATTCCTCCATTAGCACTGCATGGCTTAAAGATATAAGGTTGAAGGAGACCTTCTGGTCCAGTGAAACTGCATGTGTGGCTTTTCAATAAAACCTAAGAGGATGTGCCAGCAGAAGGCTGGTTAACTCATGGGCATAGTTTTATGATATGGATTTGCTAGAAAGCTGTGATCTCTGGGAGAGGGATCACAACAGGTTGTAGGAGAATGAATTCATGTGAGTGCTCGAAGTTGAGCACTGGAAGGTGTAGGTCACTGAATATCCTGTCTGAGGCCTCTGGAAGCAGGAGGACACTGCAAAGCAAAGACATTTACTCCAAGGAAGTGGCCTGGACAGTAGAGTTAAGCGTCATCAGTTTGCAGAGCAATGAATGCTTCAGAGTTCAGAAGCTGTGCAGTCCTGAGCAGCAGCCAGACCCTCACAGGGGAAAGGTGGGGCTGTCAGATCTTAAACATGTGCTTAATGTTAAGAACGTAAACATACCCTTTGACTATGTGGTTGGAGTGTTCTCCAGCCCAGCTTGCTGTGTGCTGCCTGCTGAACAGACAGACCAGAGGGGAACAGTGCAGCACCACTGCTGCTCACTGGATAGTGGCATATCTGGGTAAGGCTGGGCTGACACCGATACTGTGCACCAGCTGTGCCTCTCTGCCTCCTGGAAACACACAGCAATTCACAGGAGCATTGCTGCAACAACACCGTGGTTTAGTTCAAGAAGCAAGCATGCTGGCAGGCTGAGGAGGTAATCTCCCTTCTCTCTCCCATTTGTCTTTCAGCTGGAGGAAATCATGCCAGGCAGTCTTCTGTAGATTATTCAGATCCTGGCAGGAATATTCAAAATGAAAAGGCAAGTGAATAGGGGTGGAAGGGGAAGGCTTTGATTCAAACATGCTCTTTATCCTTTTTATTGGGTGCCAAGAGCTCTTGTGATCTGAGTGAAAGCTGCTATTACTCGAACCTTTACTCCAAGTCCTCTAGACCTTTCTCTACACCTGGCAATAGGAGGGATGGAAGTTCTATTACCTGACTTACATACCTAAAATTAGCCATCTAAGCCCAGGTCAGTCCCCTCAAGTCTCCTGGGGAGAAAATGCCTCCTTCAGGTGTAATTCTTCATGCCTTAAGGCACCTGGATACCCATTTTTCTTCACTGGGTGTAGAAGAATGCTTGAGGGTATAAAGGTTTGGGTGTTTAGTGTCTCAGAGCTCTGTGCTTTTAAGTGTCTGAAGTTAATAAGAGGTTTCCCTTACTAAAATGTGGTAGAAAAATATCAGTAGACATGCTGGTTAAGACCCAAATTTCACCTGCACAGACGGGCTATGTGCCTATGTCCAATGGCAGTCTCTGGGAGGGGCACAGAAGCAGGGTGAGAGTTCAGAATACTTTCATTCCACTGTAATTCCTCACTTGGTACTTTATGTCAGCAGGATCCTCAACCTAATCTTTCATCAAGAAGTTAAAAATCAGTAAGCCCAAGACAGAAACTGTTTGCCCCCAATTCTGCTTTCAAGTACCTGTTTCTAATATTAATCCAGAGATCCACGAGTAGCTTTGCATGCACCCTGAAAGCAACTTGCAACTCTAGGGACAGTGCTAAACCACATATTGCTTTTTGATTCATTTGGCTTTTAAGATTAATTAGGAAATTAAGATAAAAGTTGTATAGTTAAAATGAGAACACACTGAAAAAACAGGTATTAAAAAAGGGTACAGCCAGTTGCCTAAAAAGGTCAGTTCCAGCCATCATGTGCACAGATGCATCCCTACTCAAAAACGCTAATTTAAAGGAGACTTGAATTTAATCCTGCATGATCCTGATCCCTGCATTTCCTTTCCATGTCACTAAGCAGTTCCATATTCCACTGCTTATACACCGTGAACACTTACCACCTGTGCACTCCATCTTCACGCTGTGTGACTCCACACTGCTGCTTGAACCTTCCCAATATCTGCAGTAAGGGATTTTAATTCCCCCAACCTAGACTTTGTGTTAACACTTTCAGCAGTATCTCTGCTGCTCTCCCTTACTCTCTGTGGGTAAGCCCAAGAGCTGGAGAAGGGGGGCAGCAGAGAAGGGAGGCAGCCAGCATCTCCATGATGGTTGATCTCATGCTGCTCTGTCTAAAGGGCAACTTAGCTGCAAATTTTGTTAGTGTGACCTGTCAGCAACCAAATGGTTCAGATATAAGAATGAACACTATCTTCTTTTTATCTCCACGAGTCAACACAGGACTGTTTAAGGGTTTTGCTTGCCAGAACTCCCCAAGTTTCAGTACGAAGTCAGATGTGGACTTTAATTTTACTTCATTTATCAAATATGCTTGGAGTTTATCTCTTCATCTACATTTTTTTTCTTACCTCTTGCCTCCTTTTTTTCCTCATTAAGGTTCTAAAATCTGGTTTATATGGCAATTCTAGAACCCACATTTCTTGTTGGATGATGTTTCTTGAAGCTAAGTGAAGAAACAGTGTTATACTGAAGAGAATCACCTCAAGGTAGTTTATCCAGTATAGCAGAGCCTGTCAGCTGACACAGAAGTGGTTGTGTCAGGTTTGCACACAGAACTGCTGGAGCAACACAAGCCAACTCTCCTTTTATCTGTTACAGCTTTCCCTTTGTATGTGGAAGATGTTAATGCGCAACACGAGTGTGTATGTGCATTACAAACATTCAGACATCTGCTGGGGAAAGCAATTGTACTGAAAAGTACTAAAATATGTTTGGGATTCCCAGTTTTCATCTTATCTAGAAAACTGGAGTCCTCAAAGCAAGGACCTCTAAACAAAGGTCTTATCCAGACTTCAGACTTGAGTGTCTGGAAAACGGAAGTTGGGGACACCATGAACAGATAATTCCTATGTACTAACTCATTAACCTTTGTTGAATGAAAATCAACAATCCCTTTATTTCACACAGACTTATTCATCTGGAGTTCTTCTCCTCATCTTGTTTAAGTCTTTTTTGCCAAGAATTATAGGGAAAAGACAGAAAATGTAACAAGGTCCAAAAAATTTATCCTGAAACAAAAACAAACTTTTCTTTCCCACATTCCTCATCCCCCCAGAAAATTCAGCTATCCATTACAAAATTAAGTAAACTATCTTTTTCTATTTTCGCTCCTGCAAAAATAAGAAGAGCAGGGTGAGGGGTAGAGGAAGGGTAGAGGGTATCTACATGCAACTGGAGGAGTGGACAAAGACACTTAGGCCATATGTCTGGAAAGTTTTTTTCATTCTTCCAGTGAGAGATGTGTAAAAGATGCCTTTCCAAGACCAAGAACAGCAGGGTGTTCTCATCTGTGAAGGATCTTCTCCAGTGTGATGTTAGTGCAGAGCAGGGTTCTCTGTGTGTGGGCTGGACTGCCTTCCCACACCCCGAGTCCCCCAGCAGGATGTGCAGCCAGGCCTCCCAGGCTCTGATGGGGCAGGGGGTGGTGGCCGTAAGGGCAGTCTAACTTTTGGCACAGGCTCTACAAAGTCTGCCTGAACCCCCTGTGCCTTCCTGGGGGGCCCCTCCGGCTCTGTCCCCCAAGCTCATTCTGCTCTTCAGTGAGCTGGACTAAAGCTTCCTGTCTGGGACACAGGGACACTTAGACAAGTGCATGTCCAAAGCCAATATTCCCTGGCAACCATGGAGCTTGATACTGCTGAAGTGAGGCCTTCAGTGCAGTTCAGTGAGGGTAGGATCCACCTCCCCTAAGAGCTGAACGAGTTGGTCAGGCTGCCTTCACACAGAGAGAGATGGGCACAGTTTAACTCCTCCTAAAACAGAGATGATTTGCCCTGGGAAAATGCACTGTGGACATCTAAGGCAAGGGGAAACAAACCCCGGTCTAGAAACTCAGCTTTTCATATCTGTTTCCTAAAACTGTAGCTGGAGTTTACACACATTGATCCATGTTACACTGGATTCAGTCCATCCATTTTCAACCAGCACAGACTCCAAGTGGAGGAAATGTGTTACAAAAAACCCAGTCCGACATGCTTTGCTCATTCTTATTCTCAACCACTTCAGATTTTTATACTATTATTTAAAATTCTAAGCATGGAGGAGAGGAAACTGAGTTTCACTTCAAGAACCTGAGATCACAAGAGTGACAGCAGAAACCTCTTGAAACCTTACTGGTGTCTGAAGCTAGATGCATGTTTCTCTGAAATTAATAGGTTTGTTTATAAACAAGACATCTCTGTTTACATACAATCTCTAAAGAAATATTATAAATACATTTAGGTTATAGTTAATTGACTCTCTGTAGCTAGGATCTCTCTGTCCTTCTCAGTTAGAAGCAGTGAGTTCCTCTCTTTGAGCTGCTTATAAACTTATCTCAAAGAATTAAGTTCCCTTCACAAGGCATCTGCCTTTCCTGCACACGTACGTACCACATGAACAAAAATAGTAATGACAAAATTCACTTGGAGATTGATCACTTTTCATAAAAAACACACATCATAAAAATAAACAGTAAATATTTGTGGAAGAAGTTTACATTCTTATTTTTTCACTTGTAAATAAATTAAATTGAAAGAAGCTATTACATTAACAGCTGGCAAGCTGTTCTCTTAATCCCTCATGCTTCCATAACTACAGATCCCAAAGTGCAAGAACAGACACAGGGCTCTAACAGCCTTTCCTCTCTCAGCTGGCATCTCATGTGCAAATGTACACCTGTGGATACAACCCATGTGTAAAGAAGATTTTATTTACAGAGCTTGCTTGGCCCCCTGAGCCAAGCCAAGGTCTGTACTGGGGTATAATGTACATGTTTTATATCACAGCCCTTTTCTCAATGGAATTGCATGGGCTACCCACCCAAGTCAGGAAAAAACCTCTACTGACCTCAGCTCAGGTCAGGGCTCTACCTTCTGCTGGGGATGGTGATACATAACTTCTTGACCTTTCCCTCTCCAAATTTTTATTTTCTTAATTTATTTTTGCATCTTATAAAAGCCATGTATCCAAACATGTTTGTGGCCGCAAGGTTTTTATAAGTACTGCCCATAACATGTTAACATGGTAGAGCACTAAACTGGCCTTTGAAGGACTTGGTCAAAAACCTCTTTTCCACATTTTGTCTGTGTTACATCTTTACAGGTCCACTGTGGATCTTAATTCAGGAAGTGTTTTCTCCACTTGTTCTGTTTTGAAAGATGTGGAACAAACATTCCAGTGAGAATTCAAGCCAAAAAATAGAAATACTGCTCGTGGTTTTCATTTTTCAGAGCTTCCACGTTCACACCCAAAGGGTCTTGCAAGGTATACTGAGGTCCTTGAGGCTGACAGCCTTCTTTAACTTAGGTCTTAAATCTTATATCTCATTGCATAGTTCAGGAAAGAAAAATCTATTTCAAAATCAGACCTATAGTGCTGGTGTAGTCACATACCAGCACTAGGGATTACTTGCTCTGGAAAAGAAAGCCATGCCTAAGTGAGGCAGCTCACTTGAAAACTGTGAACAGGGGTTTTTGTATGCATTGCACATGTCTTTATTCTCTGAGAAGTTTCCAGCATCCTCAGGCAGAAAGCACAGTAACAGCAGTCCCTGAAAAACTAGCAGGAAGGAAACTAGTATTTTGCCGAATAAAAAGGGTGATAAGTGCATTTTTTTAACAGCAAAAAATGTTGCGCAGTTTAGTCCCCTCCAAGCCAACACGACACTTCAGCTCTTTTAGCTGATAAGGTATATATAACTAGGCTTTGTCTTCCGCCACTGAGTATAATTATCTCATAGATAGTACATGGCTGTCTTATTTTCTAGTGGGATTAGCACCATCCTGGCAGTGAACAGAAGTGACCCCTCCAAGTGCTGCTCAGTCCTCACATCTATTAGCAAACACCTCCTACAGAATGCTATTCCAATGGCACTTGTTTTAGAACTGCCTGCACAGAAAAACTTTTGCCTATCAAACGGTTAGGGTTTACTGCAATATTATAGCTCTGAATTTGCACAAAAAATTGATGCTTGGTGACCAGTATTTTCTTACTTTTTGAGGTTTTCACCAACAAAGATACACAATAGATTTATTTAGATTGTGTATCAGTTGATTTTTATATAATAAATAGAAACCACATAGGCACCTCCATACACACTCTAAAATTCCCTTTTGTTTTGGATAAAACAGAGCAGCAAGCAATGTAAAAAAATTCTCAGGCTCTCATGGCTGTCCATCTGCGTCTGTTAGGACACACCTCCAGGGAGCCCCAGCTCATGAGTGCGGAAGATGGCAGGAGGCTCATGCTGTCCCTCTGTCAGTCTGGCACCCACGGCCGTGGCACAACAGGAGCCAGGGTTTGTAAGCACAGCCTTGCAGCACCCAAGAGCAGAGCAGGCGTGCAGGGTGCGAAGAGCCCTCACTCTTCTCGCCATCCTCCCCAATACCCTATTCCCATCTGCCAGCAGATGGCACTCATTATATGTTTGACTCATCCACAACCCAGGTGCACTTTCCAGAGCACGGTGAACCAAGGTGGGACACTCGCTATCCTCCCGTGTGTCGTGGGCCTTTCCTTACCTTTCACTCGTTTATCTCATAGTAAAGGCTATGATGTCAGCAGGGTCCACACTCCAAGGGAAACTAGAAAGGTGAGGAACTGATGGACAGAAACGTCCCTTGGTGGCTGTGGCACGGGCTGCACCGAGGCTGGGACAACCATCTGCCCGTGTATTAGGAGCTGCCAGCCGTGGCACCCCACCTCCGAGCTCTACGCACCCATCCCACAGGAGCAGCCCTGGGGAAAGGCCCATGAGGTGCGAGGTGGCCAGTGTGGCAGGTAATGGTGAAGGAAGACCACTCCTCCCAAGGCGGGTCGGTACCAGCTAACTGCTGGGCTTGGACCAGCTGCACACACAGATGGCAAGAATTTATCCTGCATCAAAGCACATCTTTTAGAAAAATAGCAAATCTCTCCTTCAAGAGGCTGGGCAATAAAAAATCAGCACTATAGATACCTTCCTGCTTCAAAAAGTAGGGACTTAATTATTTCAAGAATGAATTGGCCTGCTTCCAACTTCCAGTCACTGGATTTTGTTATACCCCACCAGAAAGGCTGAATACACTGATCTGCCATCACAAGGATCACATCCAACCTTCATACTTCTGTAGCTATCTACACTGTTCTGCTTTCGATGCACGCAGAGCCCAGGGTGTTGCACTGCCATGGACCACCTGCTGTCTGTCCCCATTTCTGCAGTGCCACCACACGGGTGTGGCACAGTGCCCTGATAGGGTCACCTGGATGCCCTTGTCCCCACCAGCCCTTCAGTGTTGCTGTGTGGAGAGGACTGCCCACTCACTCTTGATTTCTGAAGCAGGAAAATTTTTGTTCAGTTTGCACAAGAAACATCCTGATAAGAACATCTGACTCCCATGAAAAGAAAATTTTAAAACAAAAACTGGAAAGTTTTCTGGACCTCCTTAAAGAAAACTGAAGAAATTGCACTTTTTAAAGACCAAGTACTGAAGACCTGAACCACCTCCTTTCCTAAAGCAATTGCTTTACCAGAAGGTACTTTATTGTGCTCTATGCAGCAGTTGGTTGGAGAAGAAGCAGATCATAGAGCTATCTGGGACAGCAAGCCCTGTATGATGTGTACTAATCCTTGCCAATATTTTTAGGAGCCACAGGAGTCCTGGCATTTAGAAAGGTGCTGGTTAATTGTAGTTACACCTGAAGCAACAGGAAACTTGTGTCCATCCCTATAGTTTACATTTTGCTTCCCAAGTTGTTCCTCTTTTCCATCAGTTCACACCCCTGCTCCAAGATATCAAGATCATTGTGAACTCTTACTCTGTCTTCCAGTATTTTGGAAAGTTGGCACCAGATTTAAATTTAATAAGCACTCTCTTTCTTTCATCTTTCTGGTCTTTGAGGAAGACAGTGAATACTGCTTTCCACAGGAGAGGTCTATTTGTGTACCCAGCTTCCAATGCAGCGTTGCACCACTGACAGCTACTCCTTGTATATGGCTTCCAAACCAGTTTTGCAACCCCTTGGTTCCTATTTGCCAGGCTGTCTTATAAGACTCTCTTGCAAAACACTAGGAGACAACCTTACAAAGCCATGATGTATTGCATCTGTGATTCACTTCCTTCTCAAGACCTGTCATTCTGTCCTTGAAAGGATGAGGAGTGGTTTGAGATTAATTGTCTTTGAGATATCTGTATTAATTGCTCAAGTACCCCATATAGGAAATTGAAAAGTGCTTTCCTTCCATTTTCTTTACCAGATCCCCTCGAAGTTCAATAAGCAGACCCAAGTCATTGTGGTAATGCTTCAGAATCTTTTTATCTGGACAACCAGCTCTCTTGGTGGTCTGTGGATTCCATGCTGTCTATTCCCATCTGCTGCTTTGTTTGTCTGTTAATCACACCCACTTCCTTGCTGTGGGGCTCCCCAGCCTAAGGGCTACCAGCATGCTCCACATACTGTGTGCTGGCAGGGAGCACAAGGGAATTACAATCTTGCAACAGCTGAAGTGGCTTTTTACTGAAAGGAAAAGCTTCCACAGAGGCTACGAGCAAGCTGGCACTCAGAGCAAGTACATGCAAGCTGACTTCCTATTTCCCAATAAACCAATCCCATTTTGTCCAACCCTGGAAGACTCCATGCAAGCTGTTGTGTTCTAGAGCGGGGGAGTTCAGAAACCAGGTCTGAGTGCCTTCCAGTCTGGGGTGGCCCCATACTGAGGTCCCTCGATTTGAACCAGCTCATCTGGTATTTGACTCCATTTCACACCATCCATCTGTGCATGGTTGAGAGAGTTTGTGCACAGAAACCAAGACAGTCCTAATAAATCATATTATTTGCTATGGAAATACTCAGTAGCTTCAGAGTTGTACAGACAGTTATGAAGGAAGGCTGTGAAGCTGACGCCTAAATAAATAGCCCTCTTAAATATTTCACTCAGTCAGTTCCTTGGGATGGCTCAGCTTCAGCAGTGAGTAGTTTTACAGCCACTTCATAAGAGAGGAGGGAGGAAAACAGCAATTAAACTATCTTCTTTTGGCAGCACAGCCCCTGTCGCTCAAACTAGGGAGGAAGTTTGGTGCCAGACAGGAAAGCATATGGGAGCACAGGGTCTGCAGCACTCGCCTGGCATGCCCTGTCTTCAGATACCTTTAAAGGACAGGCTGTACCTGAACTGAATTCAGCCTCACACCTTTCCTGCCGCGTCTGAGGAGGAAGCAGGTGTTGGGGCTCTGAAGGAGAGAAAAGTCTCTGACATGCATACACACACCCTTGAAGCTCCCTGGGGAAAAGCTCTGTGCAGCTAGTCTTGGCTGGACTCTCCAATCTCACAATTATTTTATATAATTTAGAAATTTTTGAGACTCAGTAATTTGTGCTCCTCCCAGAGAGCTGCCGACATGCTGAGAAATCTTGATCAGGTTTCCAAGAGCTGATGTTTCACTCATACACTCCTAGCCCCCTCATAGGCTACTTCCAAATCAGCCAGTTCTGGATTACAGCAGTGTTTTGGGGGCTACACAAACCAGTAGATATGGAAATGTTGGAGATGTTGGACTGGGACACCAGTGGAGGCAAATCACTGCATGGACAGCCACTGGGGCTCTCCAGGGGCGCAGGGCATCAGCCCTTGGACAGTGTTTGGCTGAAGGCTGTTTATGTCTGAGTTGTATGGGGCCCATGCCCAGGACCACAATCACCATCCATCACAGTAATGCTGACAGCACTCCCACAAGAATTTCCTCTTTGACTTTCCTTAGTTTACTAGTTCTGCCTGGAAGGCTTTTTTCTTTTGTCTTCACCCAGAAGCGCACACTGAGCTCAGGTCTGCTCTTTCCACTGGCATAAGTCAACACCATTTACCAGCAGGGGCTCGGAGTGTTGTTTACTTTCTGTTTGTGTCAGCAGCCAAGCCAGCACCGCTGGAACTTCAGCGAGGGAACTGAACCACCTTCTGCCACCTCTTCTCTTTCTTTCTCTGATTTGCAGCCAAGCCCCAATGCCCAGAAGTCCTAGGGCAGATCAGTTTAGGAGATGATGGGAATTCAGAAATAATATATGTTGTGGTTTGCTTTCGTTTCCTTGCCTCAAGGCTTTTGAGTCTTCAAGACTGTATTTTACTAGCCTGCATTGATCTGGATCACCTTTTAATGAAGATCTAGGCCAGAATTCCTTCACTCTCATGGAACAGTGTCTTGAAGAAAATTACACTGGATATTGAAGTAAAGTAGTCACTGCTCTTTTTGCTTCCTCTATTAATTTTTCACTGTGGAGCTGAGGGACACATTTGTGGAAGGTTAGTCACATTCTTCTAGTCAGCTGAGACCTCTGGTATTTGTCATCACTGGCATGAATAAAGTTGGCTAAAAAGAAAACCTTTGTTCTGAGATCTTCACCCAACAAACCTGCCTAATTTACTGCAACTGGCTTTCCTGCGAAAACAAAAGACAAAGAAGACAAAGAAGTTTCCAACATTTCAGTAACAGTTTATCCAAAACAATTTATCCAAGTTTATCCAAAAAGCACAAACTAGTTTTTGCTTTATGAGACATTAGCTTGTCTGTGACTAGCCCAGCACCGTCTGTCATTGCAACAGCCTGCAATGTATCTTAATGTATCTTAAATGACTCCTGTTTAAATCCACACAGAGTGGGAACACTGGCTATATTTCTTGGCTCCAGTCACAAGCTGTGTGGTTTTAGAGACATTTGAGTACCAATATTGGTTTTCAGTTTTGCTGTTGATGCTTTCCAAAGAGTGTATATACAGTTAAACTGCCATTAAATGTAATATTTTTCAAATCTGTCTTGCTCATTACACTGTAAGTTACCAGCTGAAACCGTATCATCTATGAGAAGGCTGTGTGTCTTCTGGTATTGGGTAATGGAGCATGCTGAAGATGCTTCCATGTTGCCAAAAACAACAGCAAAACTAGGAAACAGTGTGTCACATTTCCCTTATGGATTGATCCAGCTCTTCTCAAAAGCCTTAAAACTCACAAGAGTGATCAGCCACAAGAGTTAGTTTCATCAGTGCTACTCATTTGACTGCCAGAACCAGCCTATATGAACCTTTGATAGCTCTGTTTTACAGGCAGGGAACTGAGAAGTGGCCCAAACTGTCGTGGGAGTGCATGGTTTGTCTCCTACCTGACCCAGGCCCCTGGCATGAAAACAAGAGCAGGAAGGAGGAGGCACCCATCCATTTGGCCCCACCTGGGGAGTGCTTTTGGACTTTGGAAGTGAAGAACACTGTGTGGCGGGCTGAGAGTTCTGGTGGTGTTCTCACCTCTAATCCATAGCCCAAATGCCTTTTCTCTTTCAGAGCAGATCTCTCAAAGGGCTTCTCGTTTCATGCATTGCCATGAATTTTGGCAGCATCCATGAACTGCAGAGTCTTCTGCCCTCCTACCCTAAGGCTCTTGTTGCCAGCAACGTTTTTTGGTTTACAGTGATTTTGCAGCCAACCAGCATCATGACATCTACAGTGGATTATTTCTATGGCATGACTACATGAGTTTTGTCCGTCACAACACAAAGCATCCACAGAAACTGGAGAAATGTACCAAGAAATGTACCAGGGAAAGTAAGGTGTCCCTGGCTGGGTAGCAGCTACTGCTGGCAGAGCAAGTGGTGCAGCCTGCCAAGGAGTCCCAGCCAGGCTCCTGCTAGAGAAAAGCTTCCATGGAAAGCACAAGGTAAGGATGTTCCTACTTAAACTGAACACCCACTTTGCGATCAGCTGTGAGTTGCCATGGTTTGGCAAACCTATGCAATATCATTAGCATTATTAGGACATGCTTCATTTTCGTGCTCTTACTGATTTCCTTCTTAAGTTTTGAGAGACTTCACCAAGAACATGTCAACCAGCAGAGGAGGTCAAGCAGCATGCTTTCCACAAAAGCAGCATGCTTACCACACCCTTGAGAAAAGACGAAGTTGAACAAACTCATGCATAGTTACCTCTACATCAAGAAGAGGCATATGTGTTGGAGCTTTTTAAAAGAAAAGTGCTACAACCCAGATTAGCCAGCTCTTCATTTAGTTTCAATTAGAGTTGGAAACCAATTCAGACTAAACATTTTAATTGATGAATATAGTCCCTTCATGCCAGAAATTGCCCGTAAACAGACTATGACTTCTCCAGAAATACGTACTATTAGCTGAAAGTTTTCCACAAATAAACATCTGTCTGTGACTGGCTCACAAGCTGTTCACCACAACTATTTGTTCATGTATCTGAGATCCAATATTTTAGCTACCCAATTAGTTAGCCAAAGTCACATGGCACTGCATGTCTCTTCAGCCATGTCTGACTGCCTACAGGAGCAGCTTCAGCACAATGCTTTTTGAAAATATGGTATTTACATGATTAATCAGCACTTGATTGCAGCAAATGCTGTCAAAAACAAAAGCTCACCCCACTATTGACTTTGATATTAGGAAACGTAATAAAATAGTAATAGGTTTAGCACTGACCGCAATCTTAGAAGAATTCTTCACTCAACTCTGGATTCAGCCTCATTTGCCACATTTTTAACCTTTGTAAAGAGCTAAGTTTGTAGACAACTATGGCTTCTGTAGTCATAGCAATATGGGTATATACCTTTGCATATGTGTCCCTAATAACTTTTTAATCCCCTAGTCAGTTTTTCTCAGATTTGACAGAGGACAGATGCAGATAAATTTCATGTTTCAGGGAAAGACGTGACTGTACAGGAGCCACTGAATGTTTTAGTGCCACCAAAAAAGACAAGACTTCAGTATAGCCCTTCCCTTACTAGAAAGAGCCCAGAAACTCCAAGTTTGAGCTCAGCAGTTTAAAGCAAATCAAGTTTTACTGTCACTATTACCTACCAACTCATATATTATCTTCATTTGTGGCATACAAACTAGGTGCAAACTTGGACTTAATTTAGGAAAGGGAGATATTTTCTGTTTCAGATATTTTGTTCTTTTTGATAATGCCCCAGCCTTTACATATTCTTTTTCTAGTCAATCTCCTTTGCCAATTTCACATGCATCCTCTTGTCTACAGGCTTTCAGCAATGCACCTTGAACAGCCTTGTAATAGGAGCCTTTATGGAGAATGGAGACTTGTCTCTCTTGTCCTTTCAAGTGCCAGGGGCAGAAGCTGAAGGAGCAGAGGTAGGAAACCCCTGTGGGCTTGCAGTGTGGGTGGGATAAAGCTATGTTTCAGAAATTGTGTTAAAGTTTGGAGTAAAATGCTGAGGAATTATCATCTGAGCATCTTTTCCATGCAGATGCCATCTGCTTTAGTGGTAGGAAGTTCAAGTCAGCCTTTATTTTCACCCAAAATAGGCTTGTTTTCAATTAGCATGATTAAAATACATGATTTTACAGTCTGTAGATAAGAAAGTGTTTTATTTTCCTGCATGGGAGTACCAAAACTGAAGGCTGGAAAAAAGATGAAGGACTTTTCAGAATCCTAGTCTGGCTCTGACTTGTCTTGCATCAAAATGCAATGCAATACAGGAAGGAACTCTGTTAAACCCTGTTCAAGTATTTTTGAAAACCTCACCCACATTTTTATAGTGTTAGTTTATATTACTCCAGTTTGCCTACAAACTTAAAACAACTTTTTGATAATTACACAAGTCTCAGGACATCATGACCTATGAAATGAACTATTGAACCTCCTTCCTTAAACCTTGCCTTTAAAGTTTTTTTAAGTTTCATGTTGGAATCGCTTTCCCAGTTTCCCAGCTGTCTCTAAATATTACCATGGTTTTACCATGCTTATGGTGAAAATAAAGCATACACTCATTCAGACAGGACCCTTGGGTGGTTTGCTTGAACTACTGGAACTGCCAGTATGAGAGTCACATTCCTCTGTTCTTCCAAGTCTGTGTTCTGAAAACAAGAGTTTAATTTGTTTTACAGGGGGGCAGAACTGTGCCCATTCCAGCAGGTAATGACATAAATAGAGAAGAACTTGGCCTAGAAACTGCTTATTCAGGAAACAAGAAGGTAGAATCATAGAATCGTTAAGATTGGAGAAGACCTTTAAGACACACAAGTCTGACTGTCCGTCTAGCACCACCATCATGTTCACCATTAAACCATGTCCTCATGTGCCATATCCATTCATTTTTTGAACACTTCCAGGAGTGGTGACTCCATCACTTCCCTGTTCCAATGCTGTACAACCCTTTCTGCAAAACATTTTTTCCTAATATCCTCTCCTGATGCAACTTGAGGCCATTTCCTCTTGTCCATTCACTAGTTGCCTCGGCAAAGAGACTGGCACTCACCTTTCAGGTAGTTGTAGAGAGCAACGAGGTCTTCCCTGAGCCTCCTTTTCTCCTGGCTAAACAACCCCAGCTCCCTCAGCCACTCCTCATAAGACTTGTNTTCCTAATATCCTCTCCTGATGCAACTTGAGGCCATTTCCTCTTGTCCATTCACTAGTTGCCTCGGCAAAGAGACTGGCACTCACCTTTCAGGTAGTTGTAGAGAGCAACGAGGTGTTCCCTGAGCCTCCTTTTCTCCTGGCTAAACAACCCCAGCTCCCTCAGGCACTCCTCATAAGACTTGTGCTCCAGACCCCTCCCCAGCTTTGCTGTCCTGCACTGGACTCACTCCAGTGCCTCAGTGAAGGGCCCAGAAGTGGACACAGGAGTTGAGGTGTGGCCTCAGCAGTCGAATAGCTAGTCACTCTATTTCTGTCACAGGCCAGGATACCAGTGGCCTTTTGGCCACCTGGGCACACTCTGGCTCATGTTTAGCCATCTGTCAACCAGCACTTCCAGGTCCTTTTTCCCCAGACAGGTTTCCAGCCACTCATCCCCTAGCCTGTAGTGCTTCAGGGGATTGCTGTGACCCACGTGCAAGATTCAGCTTATTGTGTTATTGAACCCCATACAACTGGCCCTGGCTCATTGATCCAGCCCTCCTCTGCAGAAGATCCCCCTGCAGAGACTTCCTACCCTCCAGCAGACGGGCACCCCCACCAACTTTGGTGTTGTCTGTGAACTCACTTAGCGTGCACTCAGTCCCCTCATCCTGGCCATCTGATGAAGATGTTAAACAGGACTGGCCCCAGTACAGAGCCTTGGGGTGCCCCACTCGTGGCTGGCCTTTAGCTGGGTTTAACTCCATTCACAATCAGCCTCTGGGCCCAGCCATCCAGTCGGTTTTTCACCCAGAGAAGAGTGCATCCATCCACAACATGGGAAGACAATTTCTCCAGGAGAATGTTGTGGGAAATGGTGTCAAGTGCTTTACTGAAGTCCAGGTAGACAACAGCCACAGCCTTTCCCTCATCCACGGGGTGGTCACCTGGTCATAAGAGGAGATCAGGTCAGCCAAGCAGGATCTGCCTTTCACAAACTCATGCAGGCTGGGCCTGATCTCCTGGTTGTCCCGTACTTGTTGCGTGATGGCACTTAAGATGATTTTACTCCATGACCTTACCTGGCACTGAGGTCAGGCTGACAGGCCTGCAGTTCTCTGGATCCTCCTTCCAATCCTTCTGACAGATGGGCATCACATTTGCCAACTTCCAGTCACCTGGGACCTACCTGGTTGACCAGGACTGCTGATAAATGATTGAAAGTGGCTAAGTGAGCTCTTCTGCCAGCTCCCTCAGTACTCTTGGGTGAATCCTATCCAGCCCCATGGACTTGTGCTGGTCTAAGTTGCATAGCAGTTCACTGACCATTCCCTTCTGGGTTGTGGGGGCTTCATTCTGGTCCCTGTCTCTGTCTTCCAGCTCAGGGGGCTGGGTACCTTGACAACAACTGGTCTTATTATTATATGCTGATGTTAGCACCCAAGGCCAGAGGTATTCCTACACTTTCAGGACAATGGTTTTAAAAATCTCCAAGCATAAATTGGACCCCCAGCTTCTTCATGACTAAATAAGTATGAGTGAACATTACTAAAATAACTGTATGAAAGACTAGCAATTCTATTTTGGAAGTGCTCATCATTTTAGTATTCCTCTCAGAAAGACACTGGATCAGTTGTATTTGCTTCAGAGAGTGTATAAATCGAGAAAATCTTAGAGAACTCTGCAGACACATGTCTCCAGTAGCCCCCAGTGGCAGAATTTGACACCTTCCCTAGAGACATCTTTTCTGTTTTGTTTTTATTTTCTCTAGGTCCCCTTTCCATTCTCTCCACACCCATGAGGGCATTTGCTTCTGAGTAATTTTGAAAAGTCTGGATTTCAGTTATTAAATGTTTCTGGTTTTTATCCTCTGAGAGTTTTGCCAAGGTACTGGCAACTTGAAAGCCAGTCATTCAACTCCACTGTTCAGCCTCAGCAAACAGCAAGTGACAGAGAGTATTTTCTACCTATAAGCCTTTAGGTGTCCAAACTTCTCATGGCAGGGAGCCCACTGAGTTTAAGAGGAGCACAAAAGAAGGGAAATTGTAAGGACCAAGACAACTTTTTGTTGCATGGTGTAAGAAAGGGGTTGCAGATTGCTCACATCTGGTGCTGAGTTGAATGTGAGAGCAGTCCCTTCCAGTCTGGAGTGTCCCCAGGTGGTCATGCCAAGGGGCATCTATAAATCTGGTATTTATTCTGCTTGCCTTGGTCTGAGAGAAGGGCACAGGCAAGACATGCTCTCACAGCCCCATCCACAGGCATTCAGTTCCTGTTACAGGAGTCATCCCTGAACCCCTCTGCCAGCTCCTCCAGGAACCCCAGTGGGATAGGAAGGGAAAGTCACCCAAGGGACAACCTGACTGCTTGGAAAGAGAGGGCAGAGGCCAGTGGCCTCTGCTGCTCCTCACCTTCCTTCTTAGCATGGGGCCTCAAGCATGCTGAGCCTTCCCCACAGATCAGGATGTACGGTGCAGTGGATTTTGTGGTGAGCTGGATAAGCGCACTCTACTGGGGGGACTCAGAGAACATGTCATCTGTGGCATGAAAAATTGTGTGTACTGAGAGACACTGCCCAAAACAGCATCCTTCTGGAGAGAACTCGCCAGTTTGGAAGGACACTCACAGTATGCTTGGGATGCCACACAAGAATGTGTTAAGATCCTCTCTGCTGTTCATTTAAGTTGTGGCTTTCTGTTGAAGTAATGAACAGTCATGCTCTGGGTTTTATTAATTTTCTGGTGCAGGATACGACCACATGCATCGTTCCATCCCCTCCTGCTCTTTTGGCAGGTGCTTCACTACCATCTGTTGTCTTAGGCCCAGAGGACTCAGATCCCTTCATCAAAGGACAGCAGTGGGAAGCAGACAATTATATACTCTTTTAATGACTCAGACATCAGCATGATGTCCCTTGCACCACGGCTGTTAACAAAACAATTAATAACAGTTGAAAGAGAATGACGGGATATAAAACCATTGGCATGACCTTGTCAAGAACCGATTGCCTCAGACCAATGTAGTTTCTTCCTTTGAAGGGATAAGCCATCTGGAGAATAAAGGGGAAACAAGCAAAATCTTCTTGTTTTGGGGTTTTTGCACTCTCCTGATTTTCCATTGTGAAAAAAAAATGAAATCGTCTCTGTTGAACCACCGTGCACAACTGGTTTTATAACCATGTGCAAGGAGCAGTTGTTTGTGTGTCATGCTGTCCAATGAAACAAATATCTTCAAAAAGGAAATCCTAAGGTCTGCTCTCCTTTTCTATTTTCTATTTGGATCTGGGCATAGAGAGAACTCCTTTGAAATTTATTCACAAGACAGACAAGAGCAGGTACCCAATCTAAAATTATTTTGATAGAAAAGAGAGACAGAACCAAACTGCATTAGACTAATTTTTATTTTTGATTGTGTATAGCTATTTGACCTTTCTCTGTAACATTTTTACCTGGCTGAATGCTTTCCTCATTGTGTCTGTGCCTTTCACTTCTACTTCGTAACACTTGCACAAGTTCCCTGTATAGCTTAAAGCAGAGGACAAGAAAAAATCTACCAAATTTGTGACAAAGGGGGTTTTGGATCAATATGAGAGAAGATTGTGATGGAGAGATGGTGGGATCTTGTATAGCAGAAGCTCTGAAGAGCAGATGTGATGAACATCTGTCAGGCTTGATCTCCCAGGGCTAAATCAGTCCCACATTCCAATGGTTAACTTTAAGAGAACAGCTGTGGATCCAGCAGTTGCACCGAGGACGTGTCCCTTGAAGTTGCAGAGCTATTGATGGTATTATAAAATCAACAGCTGGATTTTATTGAAAAAAAACCAGTATTTCCCATCTCTCCCTGCACAGAGGCAAACAAATCATGCTGCATCTGTGGTCAAAGAGAAAAACTTCTGCTGCTAAAGTATGATTGTATTAATTTAGAAGTTCTTCACAGGTATATTCACATGTATACATGGCTCTAAGTATATTTCTAGTTGACATTTCAAGAGAAATGGATAAAAGTGGACATTTTGCACACCCCACTGACCTTCTCAGGACAGCTGTAGAGATGGAGCAAATCAGCTTAGACAGCATTTTCACTGGCTGAACTACTCATGCCAGAGCTTGTGCGGGGCTTCCTAGCCATGGAGGAAAATTCAAAGTGGCTACCACAATAAGGAGGGGTGGGTCTGGAGCCACAAGACATTATCATGCCTGTTAGAGGAGAGAAAAAGGGAGGGAGAAGGAATGGAAAGAAATTATCCCCACATCTGTTACATTCCCATCCCTCCTGTCGCATCCCTTCAGAGGTGGCAGACCCAGCACTGAAAAAAATGCACAATGGAGCCATGACCACTTGGCTGCAATCTTCACTTGACTGCTGCTCTCCATTACTTGTGTCCAGAGTCTGACTTGTCCCACTTTGCTTTTCCAGTGCATTATGAATTATGTCAATTAAATCCTCCTGGAACTTGTATGAGCAGAGCCCAACTGCAGGCTACAATGCCAAGTGCTGGCTCTCTGAAAACTCCCAATGGACACCAAAAACGAATGCTGCAAATAGCATGATTCTCTGTGTGTACTGCCTGGCTGAGTAGCTGTATGAAGGAATGGTGTTTCTGCACTGGGCTGTCAGTGTCTTCAAATAGGAAATTCTGGAACAGCAGGTTTTTGGCAATTTGTGTCCTGGGGGTTGGCAAGAGCTCTGCCAGGCAGGGCAGACACCATGGCTTTAACCTCATGGTAGAAACTAAGAATTCCTTTATTTCCTGATGAGGAAAAGTTTACTTGTCTGAATGCTTGTAGTGGCTGTTTCAGAAGAGATTAATACAACTCACTCTCATTTTACTGCTCTTGATGGTAAACCATTCCCATGCTGCTAGGACTGGTGGAGTATAAAACCCCACAGAACTGAATCATTACAGCAACACAAATAAGGCTGGGAAGACCATTTTTCATCTATTTCATTAAGTTTATAGCACAAGAAAGCAGCCTTTAGAAATATAAATCCCTGTGTTCTTACATTTAACAAAAAGTTTCATTTACTTTGTGGGCCATTATGGATCTGGCTATAATACTCCTTTAGTTTTAATCTTTGCCCATTTTCCAGCAAAATATTCAAAAAGCTTTTTAAAAATGAGAGCAAACTGGCTGAAGGAAAGCACATCAGGCCAATCTCACCTGTTAATAAATAAGGTTTCTTTAGAAATTGAATGTCTCAAGTACTATGCAATCCATTTTGGTATGCTTGCTGAAGATGCTTGTTCATTAATTCAGAGCTAAGTTTTTCAAGTTTATAGAAAACTTGGAAGCACCCTAAAATACTCTAATATGACAGCATTTCTCTCCTGGTCTGCCAGCTTGAAATTTAAAGAGAATGGCGTCTCCATGGCTGTGCCTACGGGTGACTGGGTGTCTCAAGGGACTTGTCAGCAGATGACAGAAAATCCTCATGTCTGGAGCTCAGCTCGCCACTGAAGCTGGAGTTATGGGAGGACTGTTCAGTAGCTGTCACTAGCTGGAGGAGCACCAGAGATGTTGAAGTGATGGTTTGCAGGAAATCATGTGGGGTGTGGCCATCTTCCATTCACTGTAAGCTAAGCTGTGGGGGAGATGCTGATTACTGTTTATGCAGCCTCTTGGCAAACTTGGCAGCCTGCTCTGAACCAGTCCTGCAAGCTGGCAGCTCCTGATAGAGGCAGGGTAAGCCCAGCCTCAGTCAGTCCCAGCACTGCGTGTGTTCGCTCCCTTTGAGACCACAGTGGTGCCTCTCCTCCTGCCTGGCCAGGTGATTGATGTGCACTCCTTGTCATCCCCTGCTTTAGGTTTTGGAGCCCCATGTGCCTGTCTCCCTCAGTCTGAGATCTTTCAAGCTCAGACCAGCAGGGACACTTGGAGGAAAAGCCATACCCTGGGAGCCCTAGAAAGGGGAGCAAATTGCAGAGCTTTCTTCTGAAACAACCATCATCTGCCCTTTCCTTTCACTTCTGGTTCTTTGCAAAGGGACTGCAGGGGCTTATTGCCAAAAGAAAGGCATTTCTCATATCCAGCTAGGCCACCTTCGGCACATCTTTGCACTCCACCCCAGCTGCATTCTTCTTCTCCATTATTCTCCTGGTATCAGCAAATGGAAAGGTTTAGAGAGGGATGACTGTGGCTGACCCAACACACAAGCCAGCTCATTTTAGAGGACTGCTATTAACTCTGTGGTTCAACACTGGCAGCCAGAAAGGGAGACCAAAAAATGAAGAGGATTATTTCTAAGTGAATTCCCAAGAGCGCATTCAATTAGAGATGTTGTTTTTTGACCTTTCACAGGCTTCATTAAAGCCCCTATCACTTTTCCAGAAAAAACAATTTTGGAAACAGATGGGAATAAATGAAAAATTTATTCCTGCAATGCCACACAGCCCAAAATGAGCAGTCTTGAGTGATCTCTGCTGAGTACCAATGTTCAATTAAAAGGATGCTTATGAAGCCTTCATACTGTGAAACACAAATACTTGCCTATAACCTCCTGGGAGCTGCCTCATAAGAGAAAAAACATGCACTCTATTAACACAGCTGGTATGAAGTTTAGCATGTAGGCTATAAAGTGGCTTAGAAAGGGAGTTTATGGACACTGGTATTAATCACTATGTGATGACACAAAGTGAGAAAAAACAGGAAAGAATTATTCATTAGAAACAGCTTTAAAATACACAGGAAAATTCCAAGAGAAAGTGGGAAATATGTTTGGGAAAGACCTGAAAATTTATTTCGAGGGCCTAAAATCTGAGATGTTCTGGGGTAATAAGACAATTGTTAAGTCAGTAGTGCAGGCTGGTACTCAGAAGAGCTCCCATATCTTACAAAAATGAAATAGCCCTTAATAGGAGCGTGTGATCCTGTGTTGTTTTCTAGCCCCTGTGTGACTTTGTTTAAATCCCTCTCGGATCTAGCTTCAAGGGCCCTCTGATACCCGGAAGAGTTGTTTTCCAGCTCGGAGAGCTGGAATGCTTTGTTGGAAGCACTCTACATCCCACCTGTGTAATGCTGGGTGTTGTGCCTGTCGCACACTGATGGCTGGGCAATGCTTCTCGGTGTATGTCACGACAAGCTGTCCCCACTGAAAGTGACTGCAGCCCATTTCTACAGCTTCATATTGAAAATATTATAACTAAACACTTTAGACAAGGGGATAAATTCAGATTAGCTTCCTTTAACTAGTTTTATCTCTATTCCTATCATATGCTTAATACATTGTTTGTGTAAAAGCTATGGCAGAAATAATTATGGTAATTTGAACCAGCTCTCCTGACAAACCTTCTCTAAGCTATTTGAAACATGAGAGAGTGAAAATGGTTAGAGTCTGTTGCATTTCAGCCATCTACTGAAGAGCTTTTGGATATAAGAGCAGGAGCAGAATGCAACTCTCCTCGTGGAAATCAGTGTAATCAGACTGATGTAAACGCAGGTGACCTGCAGTCAGTGCTCACTGAGCAAGCTCAGAAGTTCGGGTCTCTGGAAAACGTATGAATCAATTCCTTGTAATCAGCTGCTTGCTTTAGTTCTCTGCAGACATTCTTTTGGAGACTTTAGTGCTCATATGATGGAAGGCACAGCTAACATTATGAGTAAACTGAGCTTCATCTGGAATGACTGTGGTTATTTTATTATGCCAGTGGCAGTCTGTTTCTGTTGGGTGAGATATGTTTACTGGTTCCGCCATGACCAACATTACTTCACATAGTCCTAAAATTCTTGACATTTTCAGCTGTGTATATTTCTAAATGTCCATTCTAAATAAATAAATAAGCCCAAACGATGTCTTCCTATGGAAAAAGATACTTCTTAACATTTGCATTTTTAAGGCTCTTCACTGTATTTAATGTGTGAACACTTGAAAATCATTCCCTGACCTATGACTGTGTGTACTTTATAAATACTTCTTAAGTAAATGTTAAGGAGGACAAGAGAATGGGGTTTAGAGTTGATCCTAGCACCTTCGTTTACTGCTTATACAAGGCCAGGCACACCAAATGGACACGCACTCAGCTCTATGTAAAAACATTCTTACTGAAGGGCAATGACAGGAGAGAGGGAAGGAGGAATATTTGAACCTGCTTGTGGAGACTGACACTTTCAAGCAAAGCTTTTAAGCTTATAATAATTTACTGCTGCTTCTAAATATCACCCTGTAATCTATCCTTTAAATGGAACCAAACAACAATAACAACATAAGTTTATAATTTACACCATCAGTGAAATCTGCTCCTCTGGAGATGCCAGAGGCATACACTCCCTTCCTCAGCTCTGCAAGTACTCAGACACTTTCTGCCTCTCTTATCTGATCATGTGATGCTGACACAGGGCTGCCCAGGTGTAAGGTGTGCTACAGCTGGAGGTGCTTTGTGCTGCATTCCAAACTAAATCCATAGAATCATAGAATGGTTTGTGTTGGAAGAAACCTTAATGATCGTCTAGTTTCAACCCCTGTGCCATGGACAGGGACACCTGCCACTAGATCAGGTTGTTTAGAGCCCCATCCAACTTGACCTTGAACACTTCCAGGGATGGGACATCCACAACCTCTCTGGGCAACCTGCTCCAGTGCCTCACCACCCTCACAGTGAAGAATTCCCAAGATCTTCCTCAACAACTGTGTCTCTGGTTCCATGAGTTTACCCCATGGAGAAAAATCTGCAGCTGGGTAGAGCAGACCTAGAAGGAGACCCTTGTCATCCTCCATGGCTTGACACTTCTCTTCAAAACTTTTTCCATCATGTTCCTCATTAGGCCTTTGTGTGTCAGAAACCATCCAGCAGACAGGAAAGAGGAAGAGAATCATTAAAAGATGTACCCAAGGCCTTAGTGGAAAGCCAGGTCAGTGCAAATTAAAATTTGCACAACTAAGGAACTTCCTGCTCCATCCCCATTTCTTTTCAGAAAATTATGTGTTGCAGTTTAAGGAAGAACACCAGCCACAACAGAGCTGAGGAAGTTGCTTGTTGGTAAACCAAACTAGCAGTTGAAATTGTGAGAAGATGAAGGAAGAAACTTGAATTGTCTCTGGTGAGATCAAATCCCCCTCAGCTGCAGTGGGTTCCCACTGAAGCAGGCAATGTAGCCTTGCCCACAGCTGAAGCTGCTTGCACTGATGTTCACTTCTGCAGGCTTTAGAAACACTAGCCCAGTCTCTTCTCCTCGAGGGAGGCATGTGTAGCCAGCAGAGATGCAAAGCTATTTAAAGAAACACTGCATAAAGATGAGGAAAACATTTATTCTGTGCATCTAATCATTCAGCCTCTTCCATTTACATTATCCAAGACTTTGGGGAAGTACCTAAAAAAAAGGATTTATAGCTGCATTAAGTCCAACAGTGTATCAGTGAGCAGCATAAATTCAGTAACACTTCATACCAGTGTTCCTCTCCTTCAAATGCTCCTTTCCTGTGATCCAGAAGCTTTGGGACAATCACTGCATTTCAGTTTTTCAAAGAAATGACAGGTTACATGGTACTGTTTGCTGTTGATTCACTTAGTAACTCTTGTCTTGAACTGAAACAGAGGGAATTAGCACAAATATGGTGTTGTAAAGGTTCAGCACTTGGCAAACAAAGGTGCTTTGTTGCTAGGAGAGCAATTTCTAATGGCACATTTTTTAAAACAAAAATTAATGTTTTACCCTTCATATGTTGATATCCAATGTCATGTGTTCTCTAGTAATCCACTTCTCTCCTCACAGCAAAATATTCCACTCCCAGAGTCCAAACTTTCCTGTCTGCTTGGGGAGCTATGAGAATACAGCATACAGGAAAAAGTGATGCTCTTCCAGAAACCAGCCATTCCTCAATGTTAAGGCTGGATATTGCTTGTCTTCATGCTGAAACACCTCTGCAAAAACCAGCATCCTTTTTTAGTGAGGAATCCAAGCCCCGTGTCTCTGATCCAGGGGTGTCTTGCTGGGATAACTATTGGCCCATAATTGAATGTGTCCAACAAAAAATACTTGTGAGGAGAACTGGAAGAAGTCATATTACTCCACTGTGGGCCATTTGGAAAACGACCATGAAAAATTAACAGTTTAAAACTGATTATTCTCTCCAGAGCTGAGAACAGTGGATCTGCTGACAGGACATGATGAAGGCATTAAAGTACTTTAATACTTTAAAGTTTTTACTTTAATACTTTAAAGTACTTTAATAAAGTACTGTGTACCAGCTAGGCTGAGAAGAAGTCAGGTTAAACAGACATTCCCATGCACAGATTTATCTCGGAAACCAGAGCTCTGACTCCAGTACTGCCACCAAAGGCCATGTGGTCATGCAGCACTGCGAGAGTGTGAGCTCTGCAACAGGCACCCCAGAAAACAGTGCTTCGTGGTAAATGACTGACACTAGCAGGCAAAGCTAGTCACTCACACACTTTCTGAAGCAAGTCCTGCTGACAGGTAACAATATACCTGTCAGCAAATCAAAAACAGAGGGAAAAACCATCTCCCATAATGCCCATGCAATAATGCCCAAGGAGCAGGACAGCCTTCAGAGCTGAGGTGTTCCCTGGCCGTGGCAGGTGGGGGTGCAGAGCATCTCACTGAACTGGGCATCAGCATCAGCCACAGCTCAGCCCCCGCTGGCAGACTCACTGGGGCTGGCTTTTCTCCCCTGCACACCCCTGCACCAGAGCACCTCAGCTGCTGGCAAATCCAAACTGGAGGCAACCTACTGCTGCCCCTCAAAGTATGTCCCCCATCTCTGTTTTACTGGGAGTAATAATAAGGCAGCTGTCCAGATGCAGAACTGCTAAAAAACCTGCTTGTCGGAGCTGGCGAAACCAGGGCCCAGGGGTTTGCTCCAACTCTGCCTTGCATGGGGCAGCTCCAGCCTGCAGTGCCACTGCTGTGCAAGCAGAGAACAAACTCATGGTTTTAGCACGAGGACAGAGGGTACTTTAACCACCAAAGTGGAACAGGGCAGGCATGGAAAGGGTTTGTTACCAGAAGTGTGTTCTGTTCTCGGCCTGTGAGATGGCTGGCAGCTTCAAACTGAGGCACCAGCCCAGGGATCCCTCCTTACAAGCCTAAAGGGCACCAACAGGACACACTAGAAACAGCCACTCTATCAATTGCACAAGTTCTGCATGGGACCAGAGCAGAATCCTCTCTGCCCTGTACTGCCAGGCTTGTGCGTGATGCTGCCCATAAAATGCCTTGCCAAATGGCACAGCTGGTTCAGCCCCTTTCCACACTCCCTCTTCTTTCCAGCTCCTAGTTTGTCTCTGCTGAAGTCCTGGCAGCTTGAACAGCATTAACTCTGCACCTGTCAGCTCAGCCGGCACCTTTCATCTCAAAGCCTCCATGGAACCACTTGCTTTGAAACTGTGGGAGATTATAATGCCAAAATCTTGCCTGGGCCTCGGACCCTACAGGGATATTTTCATTACACTGTTATTGTACAAAATGCCCAGAAGGAAAAATAAAAATTAGACACCTACACAAGCCTAATTTAGCCTGGTAGGCACGTTGAAGGTCTCTGCAGACCTGTGTCAAGCTGTAACTTCTCAGTGCGTTTGCAATCATTATGGCCGAGTTCAGTGTGACTGAGCAAACTAACCACCAGCAGGTCTCAGCACTGAGATAGCCAGGGCCTGATTTAGCAAAGACATCTGCAGAATCCCTTAAAGTGGTGTCTTTCCTAGCAAAATACAGCACTAGGCCATTGGGACAGGAGCAGAAACCAGCACTTTGCAGATTAAACCAGCAACATGACCAGTAGCCCACCAGCCCACCCTGAAAGCTGTGGGTGGTTTGCAGCCCCTGA
Organism: Platysteira castanea; assembly: GCA_013397175.1. Lineage (NCBI taxonomy): Eukaryota > Metazoa > Chordata > Aves > Passeriformes > Platysteira > Platysteira castanea. The sequence continues at coordinate 373,814 of VYXC01003864.1, read as the reverse complement.
TGGCAGAGCAGAACCCCCTGCTCAGCTCTCCCTACCATACTATGCTTCATCACTGCCCCAGCTCTTCTGCAAAGGGCTTTTGATGCAAGGCAACCCCAAACTTGACACAGACCTGCTTCTCATTTTGCCAGCCCCGAGCAGAGTAAAGCACAGCTTGGCAGTTGACCCTGCAGGTGAAATTACCTTTTCTGCTCTGATAAATTGCTTTGAGCAGAATCAATTTTTTTCTTTTTATGAGGAATTATCACCTCTAAAAATCTTCCTAAGGCAACCAAACCCCATGAAGGAATGTGCTTGATGTATAAGCACATTGATATCAACAGGCAGTCATATATGCCCTCATAGTTGGCAGTTTTCTCTGAGACTATATCCAGAATGTCACAAGTTTTGTGAAAGTAAGTTGGCTCCATTTTGCTGAGACATCTTTCTTTTCTGTCATGAAGTGGCAGAAAAGAAAGAAGAGTTGGAGGCTCTGACACAGCAGAGTACTTAATCACTTCTCTAACTTGAAGTACCTTTGTAGTGCTGAGCCTTAGTAACTGGCTTCGCTGAGCTGAAACAATTTTCTGCACTTGGAAGGGCTCCTGGCCTTCCCTGGGCTGCTGCTTGCTTAACAGCACGAGTCTTCTCTGCTGTGGAGCTGTGCCTGTGTTATTCAGTCAGATTGAAAAATGAAAGCAATTTAAAAATCTGCTCACCCAGACTGACATCTCCCATTTGGCTGACCTGGCTCTGCAGACAGGGCCACTGGCCGTGGTACGACCAGCACCTGCTACCACTGCATGCCCTGGGCTGGGGCTGTGCTGGGAGGGGAGTGCACCAGGCAGGGAGGGAGGTGGCATCTGCTACCACTAGGAAAGGGTGTAGGGGAAATTTGGCATTATGGGGAGGCAGGAGAGGGGAAAGCCATGCAGACCTCTGCAGGGGGATGAGGTGGTGCTTGGAGTCAATGAGGAGAGAAGTAGAAGAAAGTCACAATTGAGACGCTGTGGGAGAAGAGAGAGTGTTTGAGAAAGGGAGGTCGATTTGACAGGCAATATAAAGACCCCTTCTTTTGCTGTCCAATTACTGGCTGCTTCTGCAGTCCCAGATTAACTACTGTAGTCCATAACAATTACAGGCCTCATTAAAGCCATGGAAGAATGAGCTGTCAGACTGAAAAGCTGTCAAACCCTTTCGTCCAAGGAAAAGAACTGGAGTCCCAGGCTGGTGCAAGCCACACCGCAGGCAGCCTCAGCCAACAGGCAGGGATTTTCTCTGGCAACAGGCTTGGGGTGTGTATTGGAAAGGCAAAGCCAGGGAGATTTGTGCCCAATGTGGGTGGCAGCTTGAGTTTGACAAGCTGCTGTGCTAGCAGGTTTGGGAACAGCTGAATTGGAAGGCACTTCTACTACGCCTGCCTCTCTGGGAAATGGGGCTGCTGTACTTCCCTAGGGATGCATGATGGGGTCATGTCAGATAGCCTCCAGTTGTGTAACTGGTTCTTACCCTAAGGGAAACTGTCCGCTAGTGACTTCCTTCAGTCACATCAGCTGGACAGTGCCGCTGGCTGGGCCATGCAAGGCAATACCCTTCAGATGCGTTCTTTCTTTCATTCATTCATTCATTTGCGTTTCAGCCTACAAGTATATAGACTTTACGTACCGTGGGATGTGGAGGGGAAGGCAGGACTGATCGCATATGCTATGCCAAGGCTAACTGCTATGTACAAATACATGGCTCTGCATGTTGGCACAAACACTGTTGCTTCAGCCAGTCTCACATCAGCCAGAATTCAGTCCTATGGCCCGTGCCTGCCAGATAAGAAGTTCAGCAGCATGTACTCAACACAGTATCTCTCATCTCCCATGGTACAAAGGTCTCCTCGCAACCAGATTGCAAGTCACCAGTTCCAACCCCTCCATCTTCACAGCATTTGGCCTGTTTATATTTCCTCTTTTCTGGGAGAGAGAATGAGATTTGAAGAGTATTTAATGCTTAAAAAATCCATGCAGCTGTGCTCTACTTAACTGAGAAGTTTTACACGGAAAATGTGTTGTTTTTTCCATTATGTTAACTTCTCACAGCTCTGCCTGCCAGTTGTAGCTCCTTGCTTTCAAGCTACTGGTGAGCCTCGGCATCTGTTCTTCTGGGCACCCAGAACATTTGCAGATTCTTTAAAAGCAAAAGCCATGACATGCTCTATTTAAAAATGACTGGATGTCTTCCAGGGTTGGAGTCAATTAGTGAAACAGGCCCTCAATGTATTGCTGATATGATGTTGAAAGAAGAGTAGGTTGACAGCTTGGCCATTCACTCTAAAGCTACTCTGCCTTCTTCTGTTCTAATCCCACCAGCAGAATTCCTCCAGCACTGGGAAGGGGTTGGAGAAGTCAGTCTTTCTAGTAGATGTCAAATTGGAAAAAAAGTTTTCAATAGTGCTGACAGCCTAGATGCTCTTTAAACCCATGTTAGAACAAGATCTTCTGACTTGGAAAACAAATCAAACTTTTAACAAGGCAAAAGTGCAGGCAAAATCTCTGGATAAAATCCTGATGGCATTTTCCAGCTAGTAAAACTAGAACCTTTCATTTTATAGCTGAAAGGAAAATATTCAACAGCTGTATGGGAATGAAGCCAAAGTTTTGTGACAAAGATTGTCGCTTCTTCACTGTCCAGCCAAGTTTTACCCATGGAGCTTTTTGACAGTATTGCTTTTAGTCTTTAGCAAATCTCACACTGAAAGAGCACACCTTATCCATTGCTGTTAATATCCAGGCAGGCAGCAGAGTCCACAGTAAGAGATTATCTTTTGCTAATCTTCTCCAAATGAAGGCTCAGAATTTCTTCTGGACAGTGGAGTTGAAGGTTTTGCTAAGCAATGCACAGAGCTCTGCGTTTTCATCACTGCTGAGGAGTTGTTGGGCATGTAATTTTTTCATACTACTGCCAAGTCTGGGAAAGGGACAGTATGATGCCTAAAGGTCAGTGAGAAGCACCTTTCAGTGACCGGAAAGTTTTCACTTCATTTCTTGCTGTAGCAATTTTGACTGTTCATCCTGGGCCATAGTCACTTCAGGGGTACAAGAAACTGGAAGCTAGTGTGACAGGAATGGAGACATAACCCCAAAGTTTATCAGAGTCTGCTTCCCATCCCTGTCCAGATCCCTCTTGAGACAGTCAGGGAAAGAGAGATGGCAAGGCAACACGTGTCTGTGTAAACCTCCTTGTCACTGCCAGCGCAGTGTCAGTGTGCTCATGGCATAAACCAGTCAAGCTCTACCTCAGTGTGCCTGAAAATGGGAAGTGGACAGGCATAAGGCAAAGCGCTTCTCAGTGTATGTATCCCTGGGCCTGGATGTGAGTTCCATTAATCAAACTCCCTTTTGATTTCTTTTTTTCCCTTTTCATTAAGTTGGTCTTCCACAGACATTTTGTCTCTTTCCACTTTCTCCCTTTTAATCATGCGAATGACAACAGCACTAAGATGGATGTATTTACAGCCTAGAACTGGGCTGGTATCTCAAATTCCTCTGCGCTGCAGACAATTGCGTGACTTCACCCACCAGTCACACAGCAGAAGGCCAAGGGGCTGCCAGCCAGCAATGCCCAGCAGTGTGCAGGAGTGGCACTTCCCAGTTCACTGCTGGCACGTGAAGAGATGAAATGCAGCAAGGGATATAGATGCAACATGCCTCTGGCAAGAGGAAAACCAGGTTGTGGGTGGACTGTGCCTGTATGTGTCTCCACCCCGCAGTTCATCCATCTGGAGAGACTGAGCAGGCTCAGGTGCATGTGGTGAATTTGCACCATACCTGGCTAGCCACAGTCTGGCACATGTGCACCCTCACAGTGTGTGTCACACCCTGCCCTGGGGCACTTTAATGTGGAGGTAAGTCTTGCTCCTGGTCCCTGCAGGACAGCCCTAGCAACTATTCCTGATGTCTGAGGCAAAGAGAGGGAAACAAGCCCCCTTCTGAAGAGACCACTGTGTGGGCAGCTCAGTGAGCATCAAGATCACAGCCTTGCTTTCTCCAGGTTTGAAATTTAGAGGTGGCAGAACGGTAACTCCAGCTGTTTTACAGACCGTTTCCTTACAAAGTACAGACAAGTTCTGGAGAAAGACGAAATGCCCATCTTCATTTTAACTTCATAAATTCCCTGCTGTTACATGGGCTAAGGACATTGACAGTACCTGATCTTGGCTTCTTCTTTCCTGAGGCATATGATAATTTTTTTGGCTTCTGGCCTTACCTGCTGTAGGTCTGAAGTTTGCTGTAAGGTGTTGGACAGTACGCTGTGGCTGCCAGCACTTGGTATGTGGGGTCTGCCACCCTCCCAGCACACACAACTCAGCCAGTCCCAAGGACGGGACCCAGAGGCCCAGGTTTTTCCTGACCCAACATTGCTTAATTGTCCAAGATAACAGCAGAGGTGGGTTTCACTGTGTCAGGGTCCTTCAGAGGCTTAGCAAGGCAAATCAAGCTGACCATTGCCATCCTAGCTTGGGAAAAAGAAGACGATTTTATAAAGGGCATTGTTTTTCTTCCACCACATTCTTTAGAAATGTCCTCTAAAACAATTTCACATTTCAAGTAGCTTAGGAATGCTCAGATTTCATCTCTGGTTTCAGCCTCTTCTGCCGGACTGAGGGAATATGGTGAAGGTTGGTTTGCAATGAGCAAACAGCTGAGGTAGGGATTTTTGCTGCCTCCAAGAGATTTCCCCATCCCAAATTTCCCCAATGACAATTTCCCTATTTCCCCATGCTGTCCTACATATTTCTAAGAAAATCTTCTCTATGAGAGACGATTTTGAGACAACTTTTTTGCTTGGCTTTTTCCTGGTGATTTTGTGATCAGATATGTGGACTGGTTGCATGTTTCACCACCTTCATTTAGTATGAATTGCCACCTCAGGAGCACACTACTGATAGCTGGTCTCACAACTGAATTCCTGAATCTATGTCTCTTCCTGGAGCAGAGTTGGAACTCTTGCAGTGCCCGCTTCTCGGGCAGTCCCAGGCCAAACGCACATTTTAATGGATGTCACACAAATGCAGAAGATAAACCATATCATATTATCAAATGGGTCAATGTGTACTCTTTCCAATGCTGGTTCTAATGCTGAATGTGGTGTGTGAAACTATGAAACAACCACAGAGAAAATATGAAACAACCGCAGAGAACAGAAACCAAAAGCTCCCTGCAGGTGTATGCTAGTCAAAAGGCCAAATCTGAGATGCAGCTTTGAACATCTTTCTCTCTTGATGCCTTTTCCTGGGCTTAGAATCAAAAGCTAGACACGGTTAGAGGGGAAAAAGGGAATTTACCTCAGTGTTTATTAAGGATCCTTAGATCCAGGCAGGAGTATCCCGCAGGAATGCCCTGCCCGGACCGATGCACGGAAAAGCCCCCCCCGCGACGATTTGCTTATACAATTATAGACATTGCATATTAGCATATTTATCACGGATTTCCCAATGGGAGGCTAAAGAGAAGCCCCCCATTCAGGATTGTCCCCCCCTGCATGGGTTTATCTTAGTTTACAGAATGTGTTCTGGAGAGGACCTTGGATTTGGGGCTCTGACGCCCTCACTACGACAAAGCCAAGATGTTTAGTCTCTTGGCTTAACAGAACTTTGGGTTTAAGCTAGCTATTAACCTTAGGGAATTACAAGTATGTGGGCTAAAAGTGTTTGGGATACATAGAAGCTGCATGAAAGCATATATGAAGGGGAATATGAGAGAAATATATAAAAAGCAAAAATCATTCTGGCATCACTCTCAACTTCTATTACAAGAATAATACTTTTAATAATAAGAGAAACACCTACGGTTTCACCTGATAAACTTCATCCTTTGTCCTAGGGGTTTAAAATGGTCACAGTTTGCATAGTAGAGGGATGTTCTAACAGGTATTACAAAAGAGATCTTTTTCCTACTCTGTCGTTTCCCCACAGGAAGGCCATTGCAAATGGGGGATAAAGAAAGACTGAAACTTCGCACAGATAGATGAAAAAATAAATGTAAGGGGAAGAGGTGCCTAAAGTCAAAGAGCTACAAGGCTGCATGGCTTTTCATAGATCTTTCCTCCACCAGTGTGCAGAATCATCACCTCCACCCCTGCGGGCAGCTAAAAGTGTTCACAGGCCATTTTGGTACTAGGGAATACAAAACTCTCACACAGAAGCGGTCAAATCCCAGCATGAAAATCCTTGATAGCACACTGTGATTAAAGTAAGCATCTATATTAAAATGTACATAATTCCAAATTGTTGTACATGTCAACAAATTATAGACACCCTGCTGATAATGTCTCTCCAGTGCCCCTGTAACAAAATGTAATTAGTAATTCATAAAAACACTGTCATTTCCAATCTGATCTCCTCCATGCTTTCTTTTCATGTCCAGAGCATAAAATTAGAAGAATTTAAATCTGAGAGAGCTGAGGGTCTTTTGTTTTGTGTACTTCCTCGTCTTTGCTTTAGATACCCAAATCATAATTGCTTTGCAAATGGAACTTTTTGCATGATTAAAATAAGTGGGACCCATAATGTAGTGAGCTAAAAAATGCTGTTTCTAGTGGGAATGCCACAAAAAATGAGAGGTGATGATCAATATTTAAAGGTTCAGATGTGTACAAGCTTAAAAACAAACTAGTGAGAGGCTCCAAGTCAGAAATACAATTTAATAGGAAAAATAAAATAAACCCAATAGTACAAACAAACAACCCACTGACAGATTCAGAGTACAACCTGACCCCCTGACAGTCAGGGGGTTGGCAGCAGCCCAATCAAATGGTGGTTGCAGTCCTCTGGGAATGATGGTTCTGTTGAAGCAGTGATTCTCTAGAAGGGTCTGGTCTTCCTCTGAAGGTCCAGTGGCAGTGTAGAAGGGTCTTGTCTTCCTCTAGGAATCCAAATCCCAGATTATATCCAGGTGGGAATGCTTGGCTCCTTCCCCCTGGGCAGAACATCTCACAATGGGATGGTGAGTCGTGAGGCAAGGCATTGTTGGGCCCATTAACAGGAGATAGTCCAGAGGGAGGAGGCAAGGAAAAGGAACATTGCTACACCTGGTTTCAACAGCTCATGAAGTTGGTAATTGAATACACTGCAACCCAGGACAGGATGAGCTAGGCAAAACAGCAGTCCTGGCAGCAAAGAACTTGACAGCTCCATCTTTACATCCTGTCATTACAACCCTTCCCAGGGACCTTTGCACGGAAAGGTCTGGTGTCCACATCCTGGCCTTTGCTTTTGGGGAAGGGGCTGATGGGACTGAAGCAGAGTATGTTTGTCCCACAGCTTGTGGGGAAGGGGGAGACAGCCACCTTCACCTCAGCCAAGCCAGGCATCTCCAAAGCAACTGATGGCAACCCTCATGCTGCAATGGCTGCCCTGTTTCTGGTACTCAGGTTACCTTGTTCAAGGCAAGCTTATGTATCTCTGTACTTACTGTGCTCTGCTATAGAATCCTCATTCAATCACAGCATACTCTGAGTTGGAAGGGACCCACACGGATCACCTACTGAGTCTAGCTCCTGACCCTGAACAGGACAATCCCAAGAATCACACTACGTTCCTGAGAGCTTTGTCCAAACACTTCTTGGAAATCTTGAACTCTGTCAGGGTTGGTGTTATAACCATGTCCCTCAGGAGTCTGTTACAGTGCCCAACCACCCTCTGGGTGAAGAAACTTCTCCTAACCTCCCCTGACACAGTTTAATACCATTCTTTCAGCTCTTTCAGGTCTGATGGCCAGAGAGAAAAGGTTAGTACTTGGCCCTCCCCTTCCCCTCTTGAGGAAGCTGTAGGATTCCTCTTCAAGTTTTCCTCTCAGTCTCCTCTTCTTTAGGCAGAACAAATCTCAAGGTCTGTGTAGATGTTCCCATGAAAAACTAATTTCCTGACTTAGGAGAACAAAAATGGAAACCAGACTAAAGTTTTTCTGCAATTTACTCCCTGATTATATTTATTTCCACATTAGCTTTGCAAAAACTCAGCTGAATCTGCAATTACACCCCACAACCCCTCCAAGTAAAAGAAACCAAACAAGAATCTTAAACTACCTTTGAAATTTCTGCCTCCTTCAAGGGTTTGGCAGGGCTAGGTCTTGCTTTTGAAATGTAAGTCTCCCAGTGAAGGACCACTCATTTGTTACTACCTTCTCTAGGACTGGGGAAAGTTTAAAATGATTGGGGAAGTGCATCAGTATAATTTTTTTTTCCTCCAGCATTAATTTCCTGTTCTTTTTTCATGTGAAAAGTTACCTGGACAAAGCACAGTGAATGATTTGCCTGGTGTGCTTTCCACATTGTTGTAAAATATAATCAGATCAGAAGCTATTCAGGGTGGATTAATACCAACCAAAAACTAAAGTTTACTGTGGAGAGCATCCAATAGAAATTTCCTTTTTCTCACCACAGTTTTATATGGGATTAAAATTGTATTCATCAGCACTTTTGCAAATGTTTTTCACTGACATTGCAACTAATGTTTTATCCTACTATTTTAAACAGCTTGATCAATTACCAAGCACAGTAAGTTCCCAGTAATTCTATCGGTGTTATAAGAAGGAAGGTGTTTTGCTAAGGTTTGGAAATTTCTGTTTACCACAGACATATGTTAAACACAGCCCTTCCAAGAGTTTTGGAGCCAAAGTTTTTCATTTTCTTCTTCTTCCTTGGAAGGATGCCTGGTCATAACTGAGGTTCTTTTGCTTGTTGCACTGCTGGTGCATGTAAGGACTAAAACTGCTTGTGCAGATTTGTGAAAAATGAAAGTTTGGAAAGGAATGAAAGCAGAGTGAGGTTTTGTCTAAGGCTGCAGTGCAGTTTGTGCCCGTGCAGCCCTCCTGCCCCAGGCAGGTGACACACAAAGAGGCTTCCCTGTCTGGTTCATCCCAAGCAGTGCTATTCTCTGCAGACCATCCTTTAGCATGGGCATTAGTGCATTGCTTGTAATGAACAAGGATTTCAGAACTGATATCATAGTGTGTGCAAAGGTCAGAATGTATCTGCGTTGCAAGGCCTGGAGCACAGTAGCTGACTTCGAATTCTGACTGGTGATTGAGTGCTATAAAATGGAGTGAACAGAAAATACATTCCCACTGTGTAACACTGGCCCTTTTGTTATTTTTCCATTTGAGGCACCTCTTGTGCCTCAACTCTGGCTCTCACACGTCCACCCAGCCTCCCTGAGCTCTCCCGGGCATGTGCACTTGCACTCTTATTTCTAACACCCTGTGCAGGCTCTAGTCAGCCCGGACTGACAGTTTTTTAGCTTCCAAAATCCACATAAGGTTGGTCACCACAGTGACCATACTTGAGAGCAAAGAAAACAACTCTCAGATAAAGGGGTTTGCCTAATCCAAGTCACAAGCCACACTGCCCTCAGCATGCTTTGTCTTCTCCCAGGTAAAAAATGATGCCAAAGGGTGAATGATACTATTGGGGCCCAGAACTTCGTTCACTTACTCTGAATTTTTCTCACACAGGTGATTCTTATACCAGTGACATAGCTTTAAGGATATGTTGTGTGAGGACAGATGGTGGTATTAAGTGAGGAATCAAGGTAGTCTTGATTGTCTTCTGGAAACTCTGTCAAGAGATTCCTGTCTTATTTCTGGGGCAAATCCCCAAATCTGGATGATATGAACACTCTCTCTCTACCCTGCCCAAGAAACCCTATGTTCTCCTCCAGCAATGTTTCCATGTAATTCCTTTGCCAGGTGCTGCTGGCTGCAGCTAAGGCCAAGCTCAAATTTGTATTTAAATTAAGCTGTGACTTTAAGTCCTAACCCAGTATTTATGGTCTCACTATATACAATCCCAGAGTGCTCTTTCTAGGCATTAAGTTTCCATAAGAGTAAAATCCTGGCATGAAAGGACTTCGCAATGTAGAAAAGACAGCACGGATTGACCTAACAAAAGGAAGCACTGGTCCTAATGAACAGCAGTTTGAACAGGTACTAGAGTAACTCTGAGACCATATTCTCCCTGTACTGGGCTGAATGTGCAGAAATCTCCATCAGTTTCCATCACACCACCTCCTACAGCCACATCCACTGCAATTCCTGTACCTAGTTTTGTGCTATAGTTGCTGTATCATCTCTTCCAGACCTTGGGAAACCTTGCTCATCTTTCAGGTGTAGCAAAGGAATAGCAAGGAGAAGAAAATGTAATGGTAACTGGGACGGGGCCATCAAATCCATGAGCGGTTTATTGTTTTCTGATGTTATATATGCAAATATGAACTCAAGCTCTCAAGATCAGTAGTTGTAAGCCAGAAGGAAAATGCTCAGGGATCACAGGATCACAGAATCATTTAGGCTGAAAAAGACCTCTGAGATCATCAAGTCCAACCTTTAATTGATCATTACCTTGTCAAGTAGACCATGGCACTAAATGCCACATCCAGTCATTCCTTGAACTCTTCCAGGGATCGTGACTCTAGCACTTCCCTGGACAGTCCATTCCAATGCCTGGCCACCCCTTCCTTGAAGAAATTCTTCCTGAAGTTCAGTGTGAACCTTCCCTGGTGCAGCTTGAGGTCATGTCCTCTTGTCCTGCCACTGGTTGCCTCAGAGAAGAGACTGACCCCCACCTGGCCACGTGCTCCTTCCAGGTAGTTGTGGAGCGATAAGGTCTCCCTGCAGTCTCCTTTTCTGTAGGCATGGAAGCAGTCAAAGACCAGTGCAAACCAGGCCTGGCTCCTGATCTGGCTTAGGGAGCCATGCTGGATTCAGCACTCGGATCCAAAGTCTTATGTGTCTTCAAACCACGATACTGGACAGCAGTCTGCAAGCTGAGGTCAGGACAGCCTTGCTACAAGCTCCTTCAAAACCACCACACGTCATGTTACGGCCCTGTGGCCCATGCTGACACCCTGTTATCCAGAAAAAATGGGTTCTCCATAAAATTGAAAGGAAAAGGGTTAAAAGGAGATGCATCATCATTTGTATCCTTTTCATTACCATTGCTGTCTAAATCTAAAACTGGTCCAAATTAGGCAGCCTGCAGACAACTCTCATTTACCTGATAGCCCTTCAGGCTATTCTGCAAGCTTGTGTCGGGGCACAGACATCGCATAGCTCTGTATGCCCTGCCCCACACCACGCCCCTCATTGTTTGTAACCTCGGTAGAGTTTTCAAGTCTGTAGCTTTGGATCTGGAGTCAGGAGGAACAAGCCCTGTGTGTCTTTAGGACAGCTGCTGTACCACTATTCTCTTGAACGCCTCAAAGTCAGAGGGAAAGCCCGACCCTCCTCCACAGGCGCTTTGCTTTGCTTTCTCCTTTCTGCCCTATAAAGGTGAGGTACAAGGTCAAGACAAGCACAGAGTGATGTCCTGCCTCATAAGGAGGATAAAACCAGACTGGAGATGGCCATATGATTACCAGAGAATGACGGGGTAGGATTTATCTTCCCCCTTTGGAGGCAGGCCCAGAGCTGAGGGTTTGTCCCCACCATGAAGGCATCTCACTGGCACAGGTTCCCCCCCATCCTGGTCCTCAGCTCCTCACCCCAGGAACACCCACCAGGGGTGCATCAGTTCTGTTCCCAGTGCCAGGCCACTCTGTGGCAAAATCCCAAGCCCTGTGCTTCAGGCACAGTCAGGGGTTGGTTTTCTGATTCCCTTATTTTCTTTTTAATCTAAACACCGCAGAGTTAGCAAAGTATCGGCTTACAGAGCACACAGGGGCTGCTGCTGTAAAAATAGCTGGGTGATGCCAAGTCCCTGCAGGGCTGTTGTCAAAATGTTTGACACCATGAAGCGTCGCAGCAGAGCAGCCTGCACATCTCCCTGTAGAATAAGTGATGCTCCAAAATAACTCAGTAAGAAAGACACTTATCAATCAATTCACATACGAAAGTTCATACAGCTGCACCAACTTCAGCACATCAGGACAGTTTACCATGGGTGAAGAAAATCAGTACCCCTGACCAACTGATCTGAGGCCCAAGGTGGGTCTGGCTTTCAGACTCCCCATAAATAGAGCATACAGTGCATAGAGGGTCAGGTATCCCAGGAATGGATCCCAAACCTCCAGCAAGTCAGGCAAGGTATCCTCCAGTGACAGTATTTTAAATGTTTAGTTTCCAGAGCTACACAACCTCCTGCCAGTGAATACTGGAATAACTTCCAGATATCAGATCTTTTCTATGTGTGGGAACTTCTGCTTTGAGAGAATGATGCTGAATCTTAAACCAAAAAAAAGCCAGAACAAGTGGTTGAACTCACATATGCATACATGAATGACTTACTGAATAAGGTGAAAAGCAAGAGACAGAAGTAAATGGACAAAGAAAGAATATAAAGGTTTAGTGGAATACACATATGAAATAGGAGATCACGGCCAAATCACAAGATCAGAGAAGAAACTCAGATAATTTGTGCGAAGAAAGATAAGCACAGTAAAGAATTGTTTTGTCTGAACAAAAGGTGAATTACTGAAAGAACATTTTGAAAAGTTATAAAACATACAGAATATCCCTTGATGCATTTTAGGTCTGTGTATTTAACAACTATAAGTGGTGATCAGGAGCAGGGTATCCACTGAAAGGAAAAAGAGAAAGCTCAGCTACTCTTTTTATGCAAAAATGTGCTGTCTTTCCTGTAGATCTTGTTTCTAAGCATCTGAAGTAGTCTGTTTGGGGCAGTTGCTTCTCAGTGGTCACATGGATAAAATGTGGAAGTGTGTGACAGTATTTCCACCAGCAGGCAAACGCCTGGTTTCACTTCTGCTGTCCAGGTGGAGGGATGGGAGCCAGGTTTACCCTCCATCTCAGCATCGGACTGTCTGGTTAAGGCAGATGGTTACTCTGGGCATCTGGAGGTGTCCAGCTGTCCTCCTGTCTTCTAGCTTGTGTAAGATGATACTGACAGCTGGGTCAGGCTTCAGGACAACTTCAGTGTGAGACAAGTTTATGACAGCAGGTTTGAATGCACGCTGTGCTTCTGGCTTCCCATCACATTCCCCTGGATGTTGAAATATTTATGCGGAAAACCATCTTACTAGCTGAAAGTAAGAGATAATGAGCTACAAAACTACTGATTACCATAAGGACTCATCCTCCTCTGGTGGACTTGAGTTTCTCCCATTTACTTGCAGAGACAGGCTTTCTGGAATGGAAATGACTGCAGTCCAGTATTTCACTTGTTTGACGAGATGGGAATAAATGCCTTACAGCAAGTAGCTCTTTCCAATATTCATTCTGTCATAACTGTCCTTTCCAGTTCAGAAGGGTCAAATCTTGTGATATCGAGTGGGTGAGGTTTTCCTTAAATATCCAACCTACGCTTGCTTTCCAAGTCACAATACTTTCCAAATTTTAAATGCTATCCCCGATTTTTTTCTTTTCCCTTTTCTTTTCTTTTTTTTTCTTTTTTCTTTTCTTTTTCTTTTCTTTTTCTTTTCTTTTTTCTTTCCTTTTTCCATTTCTTTTTCTTCTTTTCTTTTTCTTTTTCTTCTTTTCACAGTGGCAGTTAAATGTTCCTTTTATTGATAGCAGAACTCAGACTCCATCAAGGTTCAAGCCACAAATTCCCTGTGGCAGCCAAAACCACTGAGTAAGGGAGCCCAGCTTGGAAGGATTTAGGGGAGAGCGGTTCTGGGAACTCCAATTTGGGATGCCTGGAAGATGCTGGGAATGTGGTGCAACTCAGTTTAGGGCTTTCAAGATGCCATGAATTGTACTTTGGAGGAGGCAAGCTGGAGAATCATTGATTATGGTACGCAGGTGGATAAAAACAATGAAATTGTTTTACATATCAGTCTGAGATGCAATCCTAAAGCTAAGAAATCCTGTTCTAGGATCAGTTCAGAAAGTTTTTCATATCATTAAAATCCATCAAGTGGCTACTTTTCCCTAAGAACAGAGGATGTTTCCATGGCAGCTCCACATGGCTCTACCAGCTGCCAGTCCATTCCTCACCAATATTCTCTGAAATTATACAGTGGCAGGCAGTGTGAGCAGAGAAGACTCCATCCCTACACTGAGTGAATGTGTGGGTCATGCCTGACAGGAACAGGATGCAACACCTGTCTTTTAAGAGGAGTTGATGTGGTGAGAAGCAAACTGGAACAAAATGGGACTGTTGAAGACTGTGAGTACCTCCACCTGTCACTGCTGACACAACTGATGGAAGGAAGACAGATCCTTATGGCTTTAGGGCAAAACCTCACTCACATGTACCTTCTGCATGGAGTGGGAGGCCCCATGGGTGGTGGGTGAGGGTCCTTTTGAAGCTGGCCTTTGTGGGAGCAGCCAGCACCAGCCTGGCCACCAGAGCCCTGCCATGGGCAAACCCCTCTCTCTAGCCATCCCCACATCTCGACAGGGAGCTGCCACTGCACAGTCCTCACACCCCTGTATGGCCCAGTGCAAAAAGGAAAGTTGGGGAATAGTTGGAACATTTGGATGCTCTGGCATCCCAAGGATTTCCTTTCTAGCATTTGAAATGGCATTCCCTTTTGAAAGATATGTTATTTGAGAAATAAAAAACATTTGGAAACATTTTTAAAAGGTCAAAATCAAAATAAAGATTTGGAAAATAGAGAATCTAGTCACTCAGTGTGAAATGTTCATTTCCTTTGGAATCGTTATGTATAATTTTTCTTTTTTTCCAGGACTTCAACATTTCTTCTTTTCTGGTCAGAAAAGAATGTCAGATCCTGACAGTCCTTGTGGAGCTGGAGGAGCCTCTCCCAGCCCTTGTGTGCACACATCATTCATATCAGGCACTGGCCCTTGGACCATAAACCAGTGGAGAAATTTGCTTCCAAAAGGAAACCACCACCAGAGTAGAAAAAGATGCTGAGAACAAAAGTTATTGTTTAATGTCTTAAAGAAAATCAAGTGTTGAAAACAGCTTCCACTCTATTCCGTTTCCTACAGCTTTGTCATTTGAAAACAAAGATTTTTCTCTCTCTCTTCCATGAGATTGACCTAAAGCTTATTTTTCCTCTAGTTATGCGTCACCTGAATTCTACCAATTTTACACTTCCTCTCTGACTCTGCTTGTTGGAGTCATGGAGCAGGGACACATTTGTTAGTCACTTTCCTCAGCACAGCAGGCTAAGGCTCCCTGATGCAGACACTATACCAGTACAGATAATAAACAAAGGGGAACATGCCAAGCCATACAAGAGTTAGAACTTTGAAGTTTTCTCTATTTTTTAATTGCGATTTTAATGTAGTTATTTAGAAATTAATATATTTCACCCTTGCTTCTTACTGAATATCCTCGACTCAGCAGAGATGTAGAGCTGCTGAACACACTTAAAGCAAGGAGAAATTGATTGCCAAACAGATGCAGAACATTATTACTAATTTCTTGGTTTTCATCATTCTGCTTAAGTAAAGAAAAAAAAAATCAAATCATTAAAGTCTGAAACTGGTAACGAATCTTATGGCATTTGGATTCTGAAATAAAAGAGAAAGCCTGTGTCTGCAATCATCCAGCAATTTGTCCTTTAGCCTAAATATGTTTGTTGTCCTTGGCACTATTTTTAAGACATCTCTATTTCAGAAGTGATCCTCTGACAAGTGGGGATTTCTAAGGTATTGGCGGTGCCCTCTCTCTGACCCTGTGGAGGCAACAGTCTGGGCTATCTCTTGGTTTCTCTGACCAGGCTATAGGTAAACACAGGCTTAATTACCCTGCCTTTATTCTCACTGTGCATCTGATACACCAGACGTGATGAAGCCACGACAAATCTTATTGTCCTTCCATAGTTCAGGTTACACAGTGATGAAACCTGAGTATTAGGGGTGCTGCCAGGAAGAATTTTGGCTTTGCAGACCCCATGCATTCACCTTCACTCCCTTGCCTAAATATAGGGGTCTAAGGATAGGCACCTTGTGGGTTTAGGGGTAAAACACCAGACCTTCGGGTGACCCACAGCTTCCCATGATCAGGTGTAGGGGCCACACAAGATACACTAGTGCACCTTAGGGAGAGGCCTGTGTTCAGGCGTCCGAGTCCTACCTCTAGGAAGCAGCAGGCACCAACACTCAGGTGCTTGCCTAGAGCTACATCCCTCCCCCACTTCGGGGTGAGATGAGTCTTTCCACAAAACCTGTCCATTTCTTTTCTTTGACTGTACAGGAAATCCACCCAGCTGTGCTGCAGGTGCTGGAGACCTCCTGTCTAGGAGAACGCTGTGACCACCACCTCCATACAGGCGAACACTGAGGGGTTCTTCATGTTTGTGTGGCAAAATTCTTTGGAAGTATTGACTTCTTTCCAAGGAACTGTTTTATCCATTTAAGGTGGGGAGAACTGAGGGAAATGATTTTGTTTGTTCTAAAATAAATATCAGGTTGACAAATTTCTTTAACACTGACTAGCATGCATTTCTTTCCCATTTCAGTTTTTAAAACTTTGTGACTGTACATTCATTCCTCACAGTGATGTTAAAGGCAAGCAGTGCTGCAGGCTGAAACCTCATCCAGCCAAAAATGATGGAAACTCTCTTATGAATAACAGTAAGGGCAAGATTTTACCCCTAATTTTTGTTGCCAAAACATTTCCACAGATTCTAGTTCTCCAGCATACGATTGTTAGCTGGACTAGATCAGGCACCACAGGGAAAATTCAGGCAAGTTGATCTGAGATCTTAAAGTGGGGCAGAAATACCCTCAAAGATCACATGCTTGCACTGGGATACTACAAGGGGATTTTAAAGCAGTAGAGCAATAAAAAGCTGCAGGAGGCTCTCAGGAGTAGAAATGGTTCTGGAGGAGGTCGGAGGAGGACAAGGTGAAGACATTTCTCTGAACTGCGTGAGACTGCAGCTTGAAACTCGGTGAAAGTTCGGGGCTGTGCTGCCTTTATCCAAACCAGATTTCCTAGCTTCACTCTCTGTGTGCAGGATTATTTTTTAGTTATTATTTCCTAGCTTTCCTCTTGCTGTATGTAATTGCTCTAAGGAATGCTCAGCTATTTTCAAAACTCTGTGCTTAATAACCAAGGTGGGTTTTTGAGGAGGTCACAATTTTGTCTGCACCAACGTTCGGTGTAGCACAGTCAGAATAGGTCTGGGAGTGGGTTAGTGCTGAGGACCCACCTCATATCACTCTTCTCTCCTCCAGCCTGGTTCAGATGCCCATGAAGATTTGGTACATGCTACAAGGAGTCCCAGGGATCTCTCCCACCCTGATTTCACCTGCCAGTCTGAGTTCCCTGAGGCCAGCCTGCAGTACAAATCCTTGCAGATTGTGCATGGGGGAGGCAGATACTCACTTCAAAAACACACTCCTGCTGCAACTGAGCGCTGGTGCCAGCACAGCCCCAGGTGTCTGTAATGCAGGGGCAGCAGAGTAACTCCCCTCTTTGCCCCCAATACAGCAGACAGAGCCACAGTGCTCCCAGGTACAGCCACACTGCTCACGAAGTGTCAGTGGCACCAGGAGGGAAATGAGCCTGCAGGGCTGGACATGGCTGCTATTTGGACAGTAACTATATGCAGCTCCAACTATTTTTTCCACAAGCCACAGCAAACCATGCTGATCCAACCCATCCAGAACACCTGGGAGTACAGAAATTGTTGTGTAGGAAGTGGTTAACAATTGGTTAAACATTAAGCTGTCATTGTTAAGAAAGGGAGGGGGAGAAAGTTCCTTTCCAGTAACCTCTTCCAAATCAGTTCTAACAAGCTGAGCTAAAAACGCAACAGCTCAGCTTGCACTCAGGTGCTGAGAGCTACATGTTGGGATGTAACACCTGCCAGGATGCTTGCAGTTCATCTAGCCTGTAAAAACATAAATCACCTAATCTCTGGACTGAGCTTGAAGGGAGTCAGTAGTTCAAGCTTGTTTTAATTGTAATTTATATGACTATTCCTGCTTGGAGGAGCAGGCACCAAAGAGGGAACACACTGCAACCCTGTCCTCTCTGTGATCACTGACCCATCTCTAGCCCTACAGGGATGATGGATGCAGTTTGTTCAGTGGAAGACTGAGCTGTCATGCAAGAGCACAGTGCTGCCCAAATGAAGCTCTGTCAGCCCTTAGGGCCAAGTTTGCCATCTTTCAGGGCAATTCTTGCAGTGCTTGGTGTTCTGCTTGCCCTCTAACTTCTGAAATCAAAGTAGCAGAAGTGTATCAGAGGTATTCTATTTCTTGAGCCCAGCTTTTGCAACCTTATGGGAAACATTGTGAGAGCAAAATGCTCCAATTCAAGAATGCAAGTGAAGGGAACTCTAAATTTGTTGTTTAAAGAAATGTTTAATTTTATACAACTGTCTTTGGGGTGAGAGGTAGACTAACACTTGGTGATTTTGTGTGAGTTGCAATATTTAAATAGCACACTCCAAGGGCTATCTAAGCTCTTCTCTCTTTCCAGTTTCTCTTCTAAATTAAGTCAGCACCTCCTATGTGCTTGTGGTCTCCTTGTCCAGGAATGGATCCTCATCCCTGAAAAGAGTTCAGAATATTTATCTTGAATGACCTGAAATCTTTTCCAGGATCCATAAAGACATAGCTCCTCCATTTGAGTTGGAAATTTCTTTAATACAAATGTTTCATGATCAGATCCTGCAAATGCCCGTAAGTAAATAAATCATAGAATCACAGCATATGCTGAGTTGGAAGGGACCTAGAAGGATCATTGAGTCCAGTTCCTGGCCCTGCACACAACACCCCAAGAATCACACCATGTGCCTGAGAGTGTTGTCCAAACACTTCTTGAACTCTGTCAGGCTGGTCCTGTGACCACTTCACTGGGGAGCCTGTTCCAGTGCCCAACCACCCTCTGGGTGAAAAACCCTTGCCTAGTATCTGTATTAAACCTCCTCTGCCTCAGCTTCACGCTGTTTCCTCGGGTCCTGTCACTGGTCATGAGAGTGAAGAGATTGGTACCTCATGGGGGAATACCTCATATTCCCCCATGAGGATGGTGAAGACCAAAATGAGGTCTCCTTTCAGTTTTTTCTTCTCCAGACTGAACGAACCAAGTGACCTCAGACACTCCTCATATGGCTTCCTCCTTCTTGCCCTTCTTGAAAACTGGGACAATGTTCACCAGCTTCCAGTCGCCTGGGACCTCTCTGGATTCCCAAGACCACTCAGAAATTACCTGTGGAAATTGCTCACGTGCATAAGCTGGAACTGGGTCACCTAAAAGGATATTTTTAGCAATGGTCAGCAAAATGCTGGTTCTACTTAAATAAACCTTGTGGATCAAAAATGTCTGGCTGCAAATTCAAGCAGTAAGAAAGTGGAAAGAATTGTAACACTTGCAGTATTAGTCAGACCCCTGAAGAGCAAAGAGCATCATGAAGAAGAAAAAACCACTGGAAATTAAATCCACCAAACTTTGCTGAAATTGCAATCTGTTGCTGCAGATGGAAAGAATACGATACATTACCAGAAATGGCCAACCTTTCCAGGTCCATTGCAGTCAACCCTTCAGCAGATCTGTAACTTCAATCTTCTTGTTATCGGAAATGCAGCATATCACTGCTCCAGGCTTCTGATTGCAGTAATGCCACTGTCCTGCTGGCTGGTGGCATCAGTCCCTGCAGGCCACCAGGATCCTGTAGGCACCTGACCTCGAGCCCAAGCAAGTGTTTCACAAGCAGCACCACGACTGTAAGTGCAAACTATGTGAAGCAGGAGTCACAGATCTAAACAGTCAGCGCAGCTTGATGAAGGAGTACACACACTCCTTTGGCTCTCACTGACTTCATAAAATACCAGCACAAAACCACTGCTCTGAATTCCTGTATGGTTCGTGTCTTGCAATGCTGGATACAGCATCACTATAAGCAGGGACTCTGTGCACTCATGCAGCTTGGTACATGACACACTTGCAAGGGAGCACGGGGGTCTCGCAGGGTAGAGCTTTCAGGGAAACCTAGAGGGGTGGTGCAGGTCCCTTAAGTCCCAGAAAACTCCTGGCTAGTGTTTTGTGCACCACTCACATGGATGTGTAGGAAAATGGATGAGCAGTTAAAGATTCAGGCTGACAGCATCCTGGACTTTGGTCTTGTGCTAGACAGGGAGGAGGTGCCTGCCCAGAAGGGTCTTGATGTAGGGCTGGGAGGAGGATTCAGCTGTGTGAATCAGATAAAGAGCAGTTTCCTCTACATTCATCCCTTGAAGTTTTAGTAGTTAGCAGCTTACAGATTCACTGGGTTTTGTGGTTCGAGGTATTTTGGCTATTTTTAAAATTGGTTCCTGCATCCCCCTGTTGCTCTTCTCCTTAGCTCATGATGGGAGAAAAAGCCCAAGTACTGAGGCTGAAAACTGTTTACTCTGATCCAAATTCTGCTTTCAGGTCTGCCAGGATAAAACTAGTGACTAATTTAAGCATGAGCAAAATCAGGACTGTTCTCTTGTCCTTTCTGTCCAAAGGCAGCGGAGAAGGCCAGCAGCTCCCTGGGCTGTGTGAGCAGAAGCACAGCCAGCAGAGCAAGGGAAGTGACTTCTTTTTCCACTCAGCACTCAACAGACCACGTGCAGAACACCGCGTGGAATTTTAAAGTTCCCAATACTAGGAACACATCCATAAACTGGAGAAATTTCAGTGGAAGGCCACCAGTATGGTCAGGACTAAAGCACTTGCCTTGTGAGTAGAAGCTGAGGGAGCTGGGTTTGCTCAGCCTGCAGAAGAGTTTCAGTGAGACCTAAGAGCAGCCCCCCATACCTTCTGGTCTACTTTGTGAAGGACGGTATGGGTGACCAGGTTGGCCAGGGAACAGCTGTGGTCTGTGACATCAGTCTTATGGCCCCCAGCCGTCTGACTTTCCTGTATCCTCACGCCATTCCATTACTGGACATCATTAAGGGACCTGACCTGCCAGAGTGCTTGGGTCTGCTTGGCTCTCAGCAAGGAACATGTTCCTCACCCCTGCTCTGAAGAAAACATCACATTTCAAAAGTGTTCAAATAGCTCAGCGTTTCCTTGACAAAAGATGCTAAGTTTTTTTCCTTGACTAAAAAGAAGCCAAGTCTTTGTAAACACTGGATTCATAGTGAGACTTAATAGAGTTGGGGGTGCTGGGGCTCTTTTGGTGATTGCTGCACTCCACAAAATTCTAAAGGGCTTGTTATAGTACCTAAAAGTGCCAAACAGGGTATTTAATGTGGGTCTGCGTTTCAATGGCAATCTAGTTTCAGCATTGTATTTATAAAATGGAAAATGAACTACAGGTGTAGAAACTACCTGCTACAGCAAACTTACTTGTGACTTGCAAGAAGCAAGGGAGGCCTGAACCTGGAATAGGATGTCTCAATCACAGAGGAAAGGGATTTGGCTTGAAAAGCACAGCGTTAGAGCTGCCCCATACCACCACTCTGTGTTGTACTGGCAGTACAGAGCAGACACGAACTAATCCTGGCCAGCCATGGTCTGGCTGTAACATGTAAGTACCCACCTCAGAATGTTCTGGCTCTGTCAGGGCTTTGCACTTTCCACTCTTGGCCCTTTCTCCTACTTCATATATTTGGGACGACTATTTAAAACATGGATGAGGGAGCAGTGCTCTGGCAGTGGCACTAGCAGGAGCTGTGTATTTTGGAATGCCTTCTCAGCACAGGCTGAACAATGAAACCACAGAAACCCCAAACCATGCTGATGACTTTTCATTTCTTGAGGGATTTTTATCCCTGTCCCCAATATCTTGGAAATGGCAAGGCTTAGGAATGTAAAATTATTTTTCAGTGTAAGATATTAAGGACTTTTGCAATGTTCTTTAGGGAAAAAATATTCTGATACTTAAGTGCTTTGAAAGCTTTATTGATGGGGGATGAGGTGGGAAGAGCAAATATCAGCAGACGAAAAATGTGTGGATTACAAAAAGGGGAAATATAAATTGATTTGAATATTTTTTCTTATCTCTAGCTCACTGCACTTCTGTGCTCTTTCCAGCTCAGCAGGACTTTTAGCCAGCTCAGATGTTTCCTCAGAGACCCATAAAAGTTCTACAGCCCAGAAAAAGCCCCATAAAATAAGTAAAACCTCCCAGTGTGAAGTTCTTCCTCCCTCCCACTCAGCAATTAACTCTTCTTCCTCCCACTTTCATAGAAGTTGGCTTCCCACACACTGGATGCCAAGTTTTCTGCTACTTCTTTTTTCACACCAGCCTCAAGAGAAGGACAGTGGATTTTTAACCATCGTTTCCTTGGACTGTGCTGTGTTCTTCTCATCTCCAGATCTTCCCTGGGACAGCTGCACTCTCTGCTATGGGCCTGTCCCAATTTTATTGGCCATTAAAGGACACTCAAATCTCCTTGCTTTCAACTGCTCCTCCTATGGGAATATGTCTTAACCATACCTAAATATCTTCCTCTGCATAACCACATTCCTCTCTATTACTACCGTCTGTGCCACCAGCTTAGAGAGAAACACTCTGTCTACTGGAAGCAAAGATCTGGTGAAGGTCTTGGCCTTTGGCAGCTCTTTTGTCTTGTGTCAGGCACACAGAGAGGTTACAATAAACAAAGTCCACTGGCCTCAGGTAACTCCCATATCTCCCTGTGACACAACCCCAGCACTGTCCTAGCTCACACTTCTCCTTCTTTGTTGGTGGTGGACCTCCAAAAGGTCTCTTTTAACACCCACATTCACCTTCTTAATTTGTTTTTTGCCCATTTTATTTTCTGGAGGATGAGAAATCACTTCTACCATCCATTTCCTTTTCCTGCAACTCTAGATTATAGTTACTTACTGTCTGAGCATGTTTGCTCAGAAACCCTGGAAGCACAGTGCAGTTTGTTTTAAAGACCGTTTGCAAGTGGAAAATATCAAATGTTGGTAGTGGTGCCAACATTTATTATATGGAGTTTCCCCTGTAGCTGGTTCATATGAAGTATTCATTGTACAACATTGCAAAATGCATGTGATTGATTGACTGGCTGTTTTCAGGAACAGTAGAGTCTGTTCTGTAGCTGGCTCCCAGCCCCTCGACAGCTGGCTAGCTTCTGCTAGCTTCACAGGGACAAGCTGGATAAGCAAATTCATGTGTCTGGATGTGGCTACTTAAGCTCCATACAAAAAGTTGACAGCTCCCAATACAAGTCTAAGCGAGCAGGACATATTCAGATGTGGATGCACCATTCCTTGAGTGCTTCCTGGAATTCAAGAGTAGGTTAAGCTGTCCATGTCAACACAGCCATCAACTAGACCATCCACACATCAAGGGAGACAAATGTAAACCTGGCACTGCTCTGTTGGCTTCTCTGTGGGTCTATTTCCTACTTCAGTAACTACAGGGCAATTCATCTGAGGGTCAACTGTTTCTGTCAAACCATGTCTGCATGTTCTGGCCTGCATTCTTTCCCATTAGATTGATTCAGATCTTGAAGGAGAACCACTTCCCAGTTCAACATCATAAAGCACAAAGCAAGATAACAGTAGCCAAACAAACATTTCTCATAAAATAGGGAAACACAGCAATGATATGCATGTAGAGAAAGCCACATTAGCTGTGTGACTAGAACAAATGCCTAGAATCAGTCAGGAAGGGGGGAAATGGCAAACAGACCCTTACGTGGCACTGTTCATTCTTTCTAAAATATTAATTTCTCTATAGTCACTTCGGGCCTCAAAGTAATGACCCTCTTAGGTGAAGCTCAATGGAGGCATCTCTGCTGACCCATGGTGTGAGTTTGTGGTCACAGCTGCTCTGCTCTCATGCCAGCACATGGGGCAGAAACTACAACACGAGCCTGAACAAAAACGTTCAGTTTGTTGCATCTGTAAACAGTTAGCTGTCCAATTTTATATACCAATTTAAAATCAAGATCTCTAAATTTTCTTCTGTGGAGGCTAAAAACTGAAGTGTAACTATAACTTGTCTCCAGTCCAGTACTGAGGCAACTAGCTACCAATTAATGCCCTTTTTTTTAATGGGAAACTTCAGCTTTTCAGAAGGCAGATTTTGCATTCTCAAGAAGTGAAAACGTCTTCTACTGCAATATAAGGAAGGAGGTGGGGATTAATCATCTTGTCTGAAGCCTCCAGCTCCAGACTGTTTCCTTGCAGTTGTTGGCAGCTGGCTAACCCATACCCTGATGACCCAAATGAAGGAGGAAGTTGCAATTCCAGCCGTTAGTTGAGACACTGAAAAGGACTACAGACCCATGTGTGTGAAATGTGTGGAATCTGTACCAAAGTGACTTTTTACAAAGTTTTTTCAGGCTCAGTGACAACAACAGAAACAAAAGCTGGTGGAAAAGATGCAAGACTGAAAACAAGACCCCATACTGAGGGTTTTTCCTATAACTTCCTAAACAATGCACAAGTCTCTAAGAGCAGTGAAACTTGGAGAAACCCATGACCAGATTTAGTCCCATGCTGAGAGATCCCCAAGATATCTGATTCCAGTCCTGTGAAGCACCAGGAGTCAGTAAGGATTCCAGAGTCCCTTTTATACTTCTGTAATTGCATGAAGCAACATTAAGACAAGGATAATATTTATTACAGGGTTTTCTTGTAGAGGAAGACCTTCAGATATTTTTCCATTTACATTCTTGCAAACTCCTTTCCTGTTATTCTTTGGCAGAGTGAGAACCAAGAAGACCAAATCAGCATTGGCTTGGTGTACTGCTACTGAATGAAATGCGAGGTGTTTCACATAAGGAGACATCAGGTTTAGTTGCATGCAAGGGATGAACAAGGGAGACTTGGCAAAGTCAGTAAAACCCCGGAGGGCACCAGGCTATCATATTGAGTCTTGCCTCTTTTTCTGTTTGGAAAACAAATGTGTCGGTTTTGATGTGGCTGGTGGAAGATAACAGCTACAGAAAAGTGAATGCACGCCATGCAGAAGCACACTCCCCTCCACAATGATGGAGCCAACAAATAAAGCCTTGAAGGGAGAGAGGCAAATTAGGCAATCTCACTGGTTTTACAATACAGCTACAAAAATCTCAACATTCTACATGCTGCAGATATTAACCCACACCACATTTTTATCTCCCAAGTGATATATTACAGAATTAATTCAAGAAAATGTTTTTTACCAGCCTGAAGCTCTTCTTTGGAGTTATGACCTCTCAGGTGAACAGAATGTTTGTAAAAATGAAAATTTGGATGACAAGAAGGGACAGCTGCAGTTATACACCAAGATGACTGGAACACCACTCAGCACAGAGAAATGAGACACCTGTCTTCAGCAGCTTGCTTTTGCTCGCACAGAAAAGATCCCTGAACAAAGAATGTTTCCATTAGTAGGCTGTGGTCCTGCTCTTTTTGCAAAGGAAGCTAAGGCCTAGGAATCTCAGAAGTTAGAGGGATCACAAAAATTGCATCACATTTTGATCACTCAGCTTGTCTGACCCCAAGCTGTTTGGAGTAACTGGCAGTACCAAGGGACATTCAGCCTCTTGAGAGTACTGTAGAAGGTGAACCAGTGAAAGATTTCCAAATGTTTTCAGAATTTTCCAAGTTGTAAGCATAATTATTCTTCTAATACCTACTTAATCAGGGTGTTAGAAACATCAGCATGTTGCTAAAACTCACTAAGAATTTGTTATACACCACGCGTTGTTCATGTTATATCCTTCAGTGCCATACATTTTTCTCCTCAGATGAAACTCAAGCAACTCTTATAAAGCATTTTGTCCCTGTATCTTATATGATGGCTCTTTGAAGCAATTCTGTTTTCAGTACAGGTTACTCAAATATCTTGTGATATATTAATTGATGTATACAATATTATAATATACTACATAATAAATGTAAGAATTCACTAATTATATGAATAAGTGGCATGTCAGTTTCTCTGAGCAACATGGTATTTTTCAGGTTTCTGAACCTTTGAGCTTTTAAGGAAAAATGGTCCAAGGAGATCTCTCAGCACACATGATTCCAGAATAATTTTCAGAAGAAAATTTCAAAAGGAAGAAACCAAAGCAGAGATTCCTTTGTAATAAAAGATCTGAAAGCATACTTCTAGTAGGGAAGTTGAGAATCCAGAAAAATAATGTAAACTTAAAATATAAAATAAGAGCTGCAGCAGCAGTAAAGGTAACTGCGAAATGGTTGGTCAGCCCTGACCTAACCTAGACCATTCATGTTCAAAAAGCAAGCAGTAAAGCTAGGAATCACCAGCTTTCCCATCACAGGAAGATTCCCCATCATCTTGAAAGTCAAACCGTGTTTGTTGGCATGATCAAGTTTGAGCCTGTGCAGACTGAGGACGAGCAGAGTACCTGATAGGAGAGCAAAGGGACCGCAGCGTCACCACGGACACTCTCTGCAGGAGCCAGGCTGATGCAGTACAGTGGACAAGACCATCAGCGTGCAGTTTTGCAAGATAAAGTCTCAGAGCAGGAGAGTATCAAAAAATGAAGAGTAGATGTAATAATAACCCATAGTGCTACTTGAAATGAAGGGACAAGTCCTCATTTTGGTTGGTTACTTCTCTGTTTTGTTTAGGTTGCACTGCCTCAAGCTGGTGTTGACAATACTATTCATTTTGTAGGTTTTGTTTTTTCTCACATTCAGGGAGAGGAAATTGTAATACACCCAGAGCTTGGAACAATTTTCTCTTGTTTATTCACTGCTGATTAGCAGCATAAACTAAACAGATCTCAGCTGACTTGTAGTTACATACTCAGCTGTTTCAGTAGAGAACACCAAAATACACAGTGTATCTGCTCCGGGCAGCTTTTCCTGTGTATGCTCTTGCCTTTAGGCAGTTCTGTCTGTATGGGTCACCATGGCACAGGTTTGGGCTCTCACCCAGGGACTCCCAGTGTCTGCCCATGGATGTCTGTCAGGGTGAGGGGTGCAGCTCTGCAGATGGCCTCTGCCTTTCTCAAGGCTCTCCCAAACAAGAGCAGCGAAGCTGGAACACTCTGAGAAGCCAATTCGAGCAGCCCCTTCCCTCCCCTCCAAAGCTGCCCTACAAATACTGACCTTCCAAGCCTACCCAAAATGATCCCCATCACCCAGTGCGATTGCATGTGTAGCCTGGGAGAAGGTGACTCACTGGTGACTGACTCCAGCCCATGAGCTTGCCCCAGGCAAGAGCCGCGATGCAAGCACTCCTGCTCAGCAGGGACACCCATGGGCAGCACAAGAAGGGCTTACCCAGGAGAGATTTTACAGCCTGGACCAGGCAAGACAGAGGCCAGCATGAAGACAGAGATGCTGGGTGAGGTGGAGAAGCAGAGAAGATCCGATCCCAGGTCCTCCTCTGTGTTTTATCCCCTCATGATGCTGCTGACCAGAGGGAAGGAGGAAATGCTGCTACTGCGTTTTTTGGAGTTTGTGGCATTAACATCTGCTATGTTTATGCAGGAGAGAAATGTGTGGGCAAGGCAGGTTAAACATCTGCTAGCAGACATTGAGTGGGACAACACAGATCATGCCCATGGGTGCCAGGGAGGAACATCTACCTCTGAGTGACCCACTGTGAAATGTTTTTGGATATTCCTTAGATCATACTTGCAAGACATAGTGCTTCAAGAAAAACATTCAGCTCCAAGAAAGAATCTCCAATTACCAAAGGAAGAAAGTCAGTGAAAGGGAAAAACAGAGGTTAATGATGGAGAATCAACAAAAGCTTCTGGGATTTTTTCAGCAGTTAAAACAAATGCAGCCCATCTTTTTAATGATGAAGAAGACCTTCACATAGCAAAGACCTTTGGAAGGATGGAAGTGTGGAAAGAAATTAGGTGGGCAGAAACACTATTTCCATTACATTCAAGAAGAGTTTGAAAGCCTCCTGGAATAGTCAGTAATGCTTTTATTCCTACTGCAAGATAAACTGGTTCTTGTTGCCCACAGAATTCCTGAGAAAATCACACTGCCTGCAACCTTAGGAAAAGTATCACCTGTGAAAGCCCAGGAAGATCACACTGTGTTTTTGTACCTGTTTTGACTTAGAACCTTCCAAAGCTTCAGACAGAGCAGGCTCCAAGTTTTGTCTTGTGAGGGATGGACTTCTTCCTTAAGATTCTCTCTAAGAGCTGAGAATGGACTTTGCTGCTTCTGAATCAAAACTGTGCCTTCATTCCCACAGTGTGTGTGAAATGATGAATGTACATAGAATAGAATCACAGAATATGCTGAGTTGGAAGGGACTCAGAAGGATCACCAAGCCCAACTCCTGGCCCTGCACAGGATACCCAAAGAGTCACACCATGTGCCTCAGAGCATTGTCCAAATACTTCTTGAACTCTGTCAGGCTTGGTGCTGTGACCTCTTCCCTGGGGAGCCTGCTCCAGTGCCAAACCACCCTCTGTACTAAAAATATTTTCCCTGATATCCAACCTAAACCTCCACTCTTGCCACTCATCCCCTGCAGCATGGACATGCTGTAAGGCCTGGCCAAACACTATCTCCTGCCATCTAGAGGCTTTCTGCAAAACCATTAGGGTACTGCCCACACTCACGTGTGACCTGATCCCCAGGCTCAGTTGAGAGCTTTCACAAGTCACATCTGGAAAGCATGTGCAGGAACTACTCTCAGTAAGAAACCAAGGTCAGAAATTCTTCATGGGAGTCCAGGAGGCTGCATTCCTTCCCTGCTGTCTCAAACTAAGACACCTGCTTTTGCCCTCAGAGCCTCCCTCACTTCCTCACAAATGATTATGTATTATCTGGGAGCCAGCTTGCAACTTCCATTTAGGAAAAATAAAGGCCTTTTGTTTGTTTGTTTTAATTGAAGATGTTTATTTCCCCCTTATTCAGTGTTCCACACTTGGAGTCCTCTGTACTCAGCTACAGGTTCTCCAGTACAAAAGAGACATGGACATAATGGAAAAAATCCAATGAAGGGCCGTGAAGGGGATGAGGGAACAGGAGCACTTCTGGTATCAAATGAAAGGCTGGGAGACCTGTGACTTTTCAGTCTGGAGAAGAGAAAGCTCAGTGGAATCATATCCCTGATGTAGAGAGTAACAAAGATGGATCCAGGTTCTTCTCAGTGGTATCCAGCGACAGACAGAAATCAATGGGCACAAACTCAAATATAGGAAAATCCATTTAAATGAAAGAAAAAGATTTCTTTATTGTGGGATGGTGGTTAAACACTGACACCAGTTGCAGAGAAACTGTAGAGTTTCCATCATTAGAGATCTTTAAAATGCAAGAGGACATGGTGATGATCCTCTTGGTTATGATGATTTCTGTCCAATAAATAAATCCACTGTGGAAAATGTCTGGAGATTTAACTTTGTTTTTTGTGAAATTTTGGTTCTGGTTTTGTCTGGCTGCATAATACAGTGGTTGGTATCATTCACAGACTTGTACATTTCTCCAGGTTGGAGGAATCTTTGAAAATCAGATCCAACACATTTGGACCTCAAAACAAGGGCAATATCAAAGTTAGATCAGGTTACTCATGGCCCTCTCCAGGGAAGTCATGAGCACCTTCAGGGATAGAGTTTTCCCTACCTCTCCAGGCTGCTGTCCCTGTACTCGATAAGTTTGATGATACACACATTTTCTTAATACTTCTTGGAATTTCTCGCATTGCAGTCTGTGTCCACTGCCCTTCAGCCTTTCAGTGTGTGTATTGCTCACAAAAGTGTGGGTCCATCTTCTTTATGATCCCATTCGGCCATTTGAGATATCAAATCACCGCCAGCCAAACCTTCCCTTCGCAAGTCTGAACAAACCCAGTGCCCAGCCTCTCCCTCTATGTCCTGTGCACCAGTCCCCTAACCATCGTGGTCACCCTTTTGTTGATGTCCTCCAGCTGGCCATGTACAGAGGGTAGAAGATACTCCATGTGCAGGCTCTCCTCTGTTGGAAGAGAGAAGTACATCCCTGAGCCCACTGACTGTGTCCTTGCTAATGCAGCTCGGTCTGTGGCTCAGCTTCACTAATGCGAGTATGTGCTTCCTCGGCATGTGCCATGTGGGGGTTCTCTAGCTCTTCTTCTGCTGGTCAGGCCATGTTTGGAGCTGAGTGACACTGGCACTGGTGACACAACTGGCCCTGAGGTGTTATGGCAACTGATGGTACCTGAGGACCTGACCCACAAGCTGTTGCCTTTGACACTTGACTTGCCAGTGTTAACACCAGGACTTTTGCACTCAACAATTCCAGTAGTATTTTGTCCGAGTGCTCATTCTCACCAGGGTCAAACATTTCACTGACTGTTGTGGTGCAGTTTGGCAGAGTGATGTGGCACAAGTCCTGTGGGAGTGCTTCCTGCTTTATGGGACACACAAGCAGGATGAGAAAGGGAGCAGCAGTACAAGGCACGGCTTTGTTTTTAAATGTTACCAGCTAAGGGCCCTCAGGCAGGCTGGCAGGACTCTGTGGGTGGGGCTTTTTAAACACCCATGGATGCCAGTTTTGCCTTAGGAAGCAGAGCTGGGCTACTGCCACACTGACCTCATTCCCTTCTGCATTTACCTCTTTCTCTTCTGCCAGAGGAAGATAGCTCTTCACTTGAATAACATCTATCTGCCTGGTGAGAAAAGAGGACATGGGCTCTGCAGACAAAAAACTGTTCCTTGTAGAGAGGAACTGCAAGGATCTTTTCACATTGTTCAGAGGGTTGGGCTACCTCCCACAAAGGCCTTCTATTATCTTTCCAAGTGGCACTCAGTGCTTCCTTCATCACCAAAGAGCTCCTCTGTTCACATGCTGGGTCCACATGCAGGGCTTTGGCTGCCCCTGAGAACCCTTGGCATTTGTCACATGTTGGCAATTGTTCCTGCTGCCTTTGAGGCAGAAATCCCAATTCTCACAAAAATATGGTACAGTGATCAGAGATTAGCATCTGGAACTGACCAGGCCAGACAATGCTTTGAGCAGCTTGCTTGCCTTTTCGTCCCCACCCCTTCCTCCGTTGTGTTTTTATCCCTTTCTTCTTCAACTCTGTACAATTCCTCACCAGGCAGGGCCCTGGCATCCCTCCACCCCTGAGAGACTTGGACCGGAGGCTATGCAGGCCCAAGCTGTGTGAATTTTCTCTCTGTGGGGATCCTCCTTCTCCTCCATCCCGTTCCCTCAAGGTCACTTCGACAAGAAAGCAGGGGTGGTGCAACACCCCTCAGAGCCTCTGAAGGGACATGGCATTCTCTGAGCTGGCGCCAGGAGCTTGAAAACCAGATGCAGATGTGGCGTTGCCAGGAAGAGAGGCATGGGAGGAGAGCTGAGAGAGGAAAAGACCCATTCCTCTTCCACTAGCACTATCTGAAGTCACATAACACTCCCTGATATACAGGGCAGCCACAAAGCTGTACAGCTGCTTCAGTTGAGGGGAGGTTTAGCTCCCAAGCGGGTGTGCTGCTTCTCCTATGGTGGCATGGCAGGACCAGTGTGTCATGGGGATAGCAGGGACGCATGGGACGAAAGGGGGGCAGCCCATTGTTCAGGACACTGACAGGACCTCGGAGAGAGGATCTCAATGGGACATGGCTTTCCTGACCCACACGGCTTTTAGTCATCTCTGTAATCCCACCACGTCTCAGATGAAGAAGAGCAAGATCAGCATCATCTCTTCAAGTAACTACCTGGTATCACAGTAACTTGTTTACCCTACGCACGGGGCAAAGAATGCAAATGTGTCCATCAGATCACCTCATACAGCACAGAGGACTTACCCAGCCCTCAGCAAACAGACTGCATACCACTGTACTTCATGTGTTTCCCTGCTGTGCCCTACTACTGACTCTGCCCCGGCTGGTTTAGCCTCAGAGAATATTTACACTGGAGGGGAAGAGTGCGCAACACCCTCCACCGCTGCCCCAGCACCCTCAGTTCCTCCTCAGCTGAGGCTGCAGAATAAACAACCGTCTCAGATCTTCACCCATAATGACATCTCTGAATGGGACTGTATTTCCCAGGGTATTTCCATCAGGGAATGAAGGAACCATGTCTCTGCAGATGAACAAAACAGAATTTACCTGTGTTCTCTGAATGTAAAACGCGTCTCTTCTGCAAAGCTGCTCTCTGGACAGTCATCCCAGCCTGTATTGCCACAAGGACCAACATGTGGGACTTTTCACTTCCCTTTGCTGAACTGCTTGAGTTTCTTGACATTTCATTTCTCCAGCCTGTAAAAGTCCTTCTGTTGAGCAGCTCTGCCCTCAGCACATAAACCACTCCCCAGCCCCAGTGTAGTATCAGTGGCAAACTTGCTGATGGTGCACTCCATCCATGCATTCCGTCCCACTGTCCAGGTTACTGGGCCATACCGAACCCAGTACTGGCCCCTGGGGGTGGCACTTGCAACCAGCTGTCATTTGGACTTTGCACTATTTCTGATCACAACCCTTTGAGTCTCAAAACACAGTTAATTTCACACCCACCTTAAAGACCAAGTCTCCAAGCCATGTTCCACCAGTTTCACTAACAGTGGACACTGGGAGACCATGCCAAATGCTTTACAGAAGCCAATGACGTTCCTTTTTCTCCTCTGTGCACAGAGGCAGTCATTTCAACAAAGGATATGATCAGGCTGATCAGGCATGATTTGCTCTTGGTAACTCCACACTAGCTGCTAACCATCTTCAAAAGGAAACAACACATTTGCATGCTTCCAGTCCCTTATAAAAAGTTGACACTTACTGCTGTCCCAAGGAGGACTTTTTGAAAGCTAACAATTTGTCACTTAGATTACCCGATACAGATGACCAGAAAGGATGAAATAGAATTGGAACCATGTATCATAGGTTTATTAGGGAAAAAAGTTATACTTCAAGACCGTATATTTGGCACTGTACTGAAGCAAAAATACGTGAGAAAAATTAAAATATTAAAACCCAAATCACCATGAAAAAGTAAATGCTCTTTTAATCACTTTAGTTTGCTTTTTTGCCCCCATACAATTTAAAATAACTACAGGAAACAACTCAAGAGGTGTTAGACCTACACTACATCACATGTAAGCTGAAACGAGAGTGAGAGATGGGCCAGAGACTGGATCTGTCCCCCAGGTTACTGCTACTCTCCCAGGCTGCCAGAATAGGTGAGTCTTACTAACATGAGCAAAGGTTGTTGAGATGTTACCATAAAACGTTAAGACTATGAACGGTACTGAAGAAACCATTAATTCTACATTGCCCAGAAGGACTACAAAAATCCTACATTATTGCAAGCTTCCAAATGCCTTCTAAAAAAAATAATCATTATACCTTTCATTCATGTCACTTTCTGCTTTCTGGTCTGTCTGGAAGAGATGTTGATAGTATTTAAAAAGAAGTGTATCCTAATTTGTCCCCATGGTCAAATGAGCTTCCTGCTAGTTGACTCCTGCAATGGTGGCTTGGGCTTCTTTTTGGAGAGCAAGTAAGTTAAAAGCAGTTCCTAATTTCCAAATTACTCATCCTATGCCTCTGCAAGTAACATGAAAGATACTGACAAGGAATAAATAATACACAAAATAAGATGAGAATGAATTTATGGAAAGTTGCACTAAAACTTTTAAACAGTAAAGGATAGAAACCTTAACTGATGCTGATGAACTGCTGTGTATGTGTTTTTGCTGGACTATACAGTGCCACTCTAACATGGATAGACGGGTAGAATTCCATTTTATGTCCAGTCCAAAGGCTGTCAAGGAAGTGGGACACAGGTCTTCTATCAATAATTCAAATGTTACATCAACAGTACTCACAAGAAGAATACAGCTCTTTCCTTGGTTATTATATTGTGCATAGCAATATTTCAAAGAATTAACAGCACCTTTTACATAAAAATTCCAAATATATTTATCTAGTGAACAAGAAGATCTCAGCATCTCTAAGAAGTATTTCTGCAGATGTACAGTACTGTATTTATATAGATATAGATACAGATATATCTCGAAGTGAATTTACACTGTGACCTGGTGATTAGTCCAGCAGTGGGGGAACCCCACAGGGTAAGTCTTCAGGAGAATATACTGCCTTTGGTGGGTGGCCAGTTACACGGCATGATCGCATAGGGGAGCCCTGTCGGGCAGCAAAAGACAGTTTAGCATCCCATTAAGCAAGCACAGCATGCTTAGGTCGTTCCTGTAAGATATAATAAACTTCCAAATTTTCATGGCTAATACAGTTCTAATTTTCACAGGTTGCACACATTGCAACCTTCCCTCTGTGCCTTAAAGACACAGAGGAGGAAGGCAGGACACCAAACTTATATTTTATCTCTGCTTCCAAGCAGAAATCAAGTAGCACCACAGATTTAGGCTGGTAAAGGGTGTCCATGTTTGTCTTCACAAGGGTTTCTTGGGCAGCTGGTCTTCACTGGTTTGCCCCGTTTATCTTTTTTTTTTCTTTTCCAAATCAGCTGCTCACAGTCCTCTGGCAGAAACAATTTGAAAAGCATGGTCTACCTAAGACAGGAAAGCAGACTGCTACCATTTCCCTGGGATGGGCACACCACACTCATACCAGCCCACATAGTAGTAGGGTGTTGTGTATCCAATGCGTCCAAACGACACAGGCTCCTGGCGGTACTGGCGGTAATACCCTGTCAGGAGAAAAACATCCATTTGTATTCCAGAACAAAGACACAGCAATTTAACAAACGCAGCAGATGCAGTGAGAGTCAATCCCACAGCACAAATGGAAATCTATAAACTGTCTGGCAGAGAGTTGTATCAAAAGGGTACTGGCTTGCCCTGGTATTTGGCTGAGATCTTTCTTGAATGATCTAACTCTGGTCCTTCATATTTCTTGTAGTTTTGATTGGGTTTACTGCTCAAAATCTCTTTTAACTGTTGTGTAATGCTGGGGTCTGCCAAAGAGCTTCTGCATTTCACTCAAAAAAGTGGGCATATTTCAGCTGTGTTTATGAAGTTTCTAAGTCAGTTTAAATATATGAAGGACTCTGGGGCAAAAAATACCATCAAATCATATTATCTCACAGGGCTTAAGAGACTAAAAGTCAGCTTTTCACGAAACAAAAAGGTATCATTTCATGTTGTAAATACTGAGTTAAGCTCTCCCTTCCCCTTTTAATTCATCTGCCGAAAGAATGTGACTGCTTAAAGCATTAGAAGAGGTGCAGCATTCTTGTCCGCATAGCTCGTGCATTGGAACATCTGAAACACTCATGGCTTGTGCCAATAACAAAACTTCTGTGTGCTCTCTATCTCTGTCTCCTAGACGCAGTATATACACATCTGGATTAATCATCTGTCTTCTGAGCTAAGTGCAGTACTTCACAGTGATATATAAATATCAATGACTATTTCAATTTCTTCCTGGTAATGCCACCATGCAAAGAATATCAACACATAATTTAACCTGGAAATCACTAAAGCTAACCAAATAATTTAAACCAATAGACTTACTGAAAAGATTGGCTGACTTCCATGACTGGTTTCGTTTTGTGAAGCAAGCTGTCACCCTCTTGGTTATGTAAGGTGAGCAATTTGCTCAGAGGAACTCCTTCAAGGTAAGAATTTTCCCTCTGAGAGATGTATCTACCAGGCCAGAATGAAAGTACTGACCTTAAGTCACTAGACATTCCTTTGTGTTTTGTATTGAATGAACTAATAGAAATCATTCACAAAAGCTGTATTTGCGAAGATGTAGCTGGTTCCTTTAGGCACATGGAAGAGTTTTGCACCTCAATTTATAGACCTATATAATTTTTTTGTTTGGTTGGTTTTGGGTTTTGTTCCTGCATAGTATTTGGATCACATGCCCCTCTATTTCTGTCTCTGTCTCTCTCTCTCTGCACCCACAAATCCTCTGGGATTTGTATAATCTCTTCTCAGCTCCTGCATCAGCTGGACTCCTCAGAGAGCTGCCAGCAACTGTGGACAGAGCTTCACTCTGTGCTCTCCTCCTTACCCCTTAATCCTACAGCTGGGATAACAGGCTCCTGGCCAGCATCCCACTCCCCCATTGCTGTACCTCGGATGGTGGGCAGGGCTTCAATGTATGACTGGGGTCCTGTTCTTCCATCCAGGTGTGAATCCACAAATTGGCAGTGGTCCTCACCCCTTCCCCAGCTATCCCCAATGCTGTAGAAGGTATCTGAAGAGGGATAAAGACAGATTACTTAACTCAGCAATACTTGTGTTTGGGATACTCTTTACCACCAGGAAAGCAGTTGTGGAAGAAAACAGGAGGAATATTACAGTTACCATGAATACACACAGCATTACCAACGAACAAACAGTGACTGGAAAGAGGGAGAATGCTGCCTTCACAGTATGGAAGCAGAAATTAAGGAAAATAAATGGGTTACAGCTCACTAAGGAATAGTCCCCATTTTGCAGGTCCATGGGCAGTATACCACAGGTACACAGGTGGAGAGAATTTCAACTGGATTAGTTGAATTATATCATGTCAAAGTAAAAACCACTCAATATGTCAATACCATTAGCTTGACTTCAGTCTCAAACAAAAATTAAAAACTGTGGAGCTCTCTTTCTCTAACAAACAAGGCTGTTTACTTCTTATTATTCAAACACTCTATTGAAACTATACCAAGGCACTACAATAGTCATTAGCATAGTCTGAAAGGCAATTGAGATAATCCCATTAGCCCAGCTCAACAGTACGGAAAGTTTTCTTCATTATCTCTCAGCCAGTGCACCTGTGTAAGAGCTACTGCTAATTCTTGAGAGAAGGACTCCCACACAGTGGTCACACAATTCTGCCACGTATGAAATGAAGAAAGCCAGAAGATAGGAGATGACAAGTAATCATGTAGCAGGAAATTAATCTTGGCGCCTACCTTTCAGGTCATCACTGAGGTAAATTTTGTACCTTAAGGAGTTGCAAAGAACCACTCCTACAAACTTGCGGTACCAAGTTCGTTTCACATACTGCTTGCCAGTGCAGTCTGAGTAGGTGGGGTCATATTTAAAAGTGAAAGGGATCCAGATAGGCTCACCGCCTTGGAGAAAAAAAATAAATTCCACATTAGGGACAAACTTTAACATTTCAGTCCAAGTTTCGCAGAGGTTAACATCTAATAATATGTTTTACAAGACATGCTGCAGCAGATTAATGCATGACTTTTTTATATTGAGAAATAATACTTCAAGAAAAAATACTATTCAAAAAAAAGTTAGAGACTTCATTAAATCCCTCTTTGGCAGCAGACAATAGTAACTGTTAAAATGATTAAAATATGATTTCATGTACTGAACCACAGCTTTAAGTAAACAGTCTTAATTGTTTTAGTAAGACTTCTTCTCTACCTAGTATTACACAGTTTCTTTTCTTAATACAGCTTCATCTTAGGTGTGACAGTGACTTGCATTTCAAGACTAAGTAAAAAACATAACCCTTTTACAGAAGAACAGATGTTAAGAGCTCTGTGGTGAACAACAGCCTGTGAAGTCTATTCTTGCTATTTGGTTAAAAAGATCATATCACAAATGTACTTTTCTGCTTTGTTTCCCCAGATTACATCAAAACAGATGAGTTTCCAATAACAGACAAGCGAAACCTTTCCTGGGGAACTCTGTTCAGAGCACTGCTGCAGAGAAGACTGCTTAACTGCATTGCAAAAGGCTAAATATTCCTACTGGTTTACCTAAATGTTTGCTTTGTACTAGCCAAGACAATATAATTTATTTTGAAATAGCTGTTGTATTAACGTATACAGAATGATACAAAAAGCTTCCAATGTGGTAATTGGTATTTTTCTCCCTAGCTACAGCCCAAAGCCCTGTTTTTACTCTGCTATTTCCAGGTGGTTTACAAATGAGATTGAAATTTTCTGTTAGTCATTCTTCCTCTCACAAGGCACACGGACCAAATCCTGCAAACACTTGCATGTGAGAAGCAATCACTGCTCAGCAATCCTCAGAGACTTCAGAGGACACAAAGAAACCAGACTAGCAAGCGCAATAAAACTGTTTTCATGAACAGTGTAGCAAACAATCCAGAACCAACCATTTTAATTCCTTAGGAAAGCTGACAGAGCGTAATAACCATGAGATCTTTTTTCCTGCATCTCTTCTGAGAGCATGTACTGCCTGGGGTTACCCTACTGACGTTCATGTCAGCAAGGTTAGTCCCAGCACTAGGAAACCAGATCTTCTGATTAGGAGCTCAACTCGCTTATTGCAAATTTGGAAGTACAAAGCAAGCTAAACAGCTTCGTGGCACGTCATTTGGGTCAGTAATATAGTCTTGAATTTTTCACCATTTTTAAGGGCATGATCATTTTTACAGATGAGCACCAGAACTAGAGAGAGAGAAACCTGATCGTGCTATTCAAGCTATGCTTAGGCAACTGAAGGACACAGATACAGAAGTAACATAGTTTACTGCTTATTACCAAGCAATTAAAGCTGTGGTACCAGGGAAAAGGATGGGCCAAAATCAAGTGCTTATTCGAACATACCTTTACAAGATTTCTTTTCAGAAAACAGAATAAGGGGTCTCAAGACAAAAAATGTTTTGTGAATTAGTCCCATGAATTACTACCTGTTCCTGTTTAAAACTGGACCTAAAACTGCATATTTAAATGTTTCTCATTCCTATATTCTGTTTTGCACAGGCTTTGTGCACTTCATGAATGAAACAACAGAGAAAGACTTACCAGGTGGCCTGACAATGAGGAGAGGATTGTCTAGAAGAAAAAACAAATAGAAAATTTATTATTTCGTTCCAAACCTTGTTTTATAACATAAAACATACAGAGTCACTGATTGAACGTTTTCAATAACGTGTTTCATCCTATGATGACATTCTTTATTGAATATTCCCATCAGCTCAAACTTTACACTTGCATTAGAAGAGCACTCTGACTTAGCAATTTCTTTCTCTTATGACCTATTCCATCACTGTAACTATACCACCAGGCCTTGCACATTTAGCAACCTGTTTTTGTACTTGTGCCAGCTGCAAAGCCACCTTTGGCCATGACAAATGAAAGATCAGTGCTGCAAACAAAACTTTAAATTTGGTGTATTTAGCATGTTAAATAAAGCTCACAAAGAAGCTGATTTTAGATGGGAAAACTAGGCATTCAGGCCCATATACTGGCAGCAGGAAAACAATCTGCAAGATACAGCACAGAATCATGGAATTTTTTAGGCTGGAAAAAGGTTTTTAAGATCACAGAGTCCACTGTCAACCCAGCACTGCCAAGTCCTCCACTAAACCACGTCCCTCAGTGCCACATCTACATGTCTTTCAAATACCTTCAAGGATGGGGACTCCACCACTTCCCTGGGCAGCCTGTTCCAAAGCTTGACAGCCCTTCTCTACAAGTGTTCCAGCACCTCAAAGTCTTCCTTGTAGTGAGGAGCCCAAAACTGAACACAGGACCTGAGATGCGACCTCAGCAGTGCCGAGTACAGGGGCACAATCATTGCCCTGGTCCTGCTGGCCACACTATTGCTGATACAGGCCAGGGTGCCATTGGCCTTCCTGGCCACCTGGGTAATGTCAAATATTATGCTTGGATTAATACTTGAGCCTCTTATTCATTTAATGAAAATCTGAATACATTATCCAGGACCATTGATTTATCTTGCACTTCTGCCTCCCTTCGGTGATGATTAACTTCCACAGTTCTTCGTGGAGCTTCTGAAGTGAGCACTATATAGTGAAGTCAAATGAGCAAAGGCAGAGACTGAGTAAACCACATGTCATCAAAAGGGCAAAACTTGCAAGAAACAACAAGACCTTTCACTCAAGTAAAGACTGGAAAATTTGTCCTTTATTGTTCAGTGGAGTCGCTGGCCTCTGGCTTGATGGAAGTAGAAGAAGAAACAGAAAAAAAATAGCTCATTTAACCCACTATATTTAGAAGGGGGTGTTGCTCTTGATTGTTCTTCTAGCCTTGTGAAAGAGCAGCATGCCTTGTCAAAAGAAACAACAGAGAACTTTGCCTGTCTGATGGAACTACTGCTTTCTGTATTTCTTCCAGAGACAACTGCCTACAACTGTTTAGCTGTTCACAATTAGGAAACTAATTTACTAAATGTTTGGTCAATCTATCAAAGACATTAAACTTTCCATTGCTTCTGTATTGTTGAACATTAGTAGTCCTTCGTATTTGAAATTCAACTTCCTGTTCCCCTGGAACTGACTTTAACATCACTTATATTTTCATAGTGGCATTAGGAGTGCTTATTATTTTCCTATCTTAACTGAAGACAAATAATTGAAGTAAAAACACCCATACTCTGAAAGCAGCAAGTCCAGAATAAGCACTGTTATTGGCATGCTGGTTTCAGTCGTTGCCCTGCCACATCTGTTATTACAAGTTTTGAGATGAAAATAAAAAGCAAACCATACCAGATTCTGTGATAAATGAGACTGAAGAGCTAACAGGTCCATAACCAAAGGGATTCTTTGCTTGGACTTTAAAGTAATAACTGAAACAAGAAGAGAGGGGAAACAATATTAAAACAGATTCCACTGCAATGGCTAAATTATAAATAATACTAAAACAGGGTAAAAATCAAAGCAGAATTCCACTGAGTGTCCTTTGCATTAAACAGAGTTGGATACTGAGCCAGAGTACGAGCTGGCTGTTACAGACAAATGTCTCCTTTTTGCAATTGCTCCCATGCATATTTTTGGAACATTTATTTATATATCAACCCCCTTCCAAAAACCACATACAATGACATCCACTTTCTACGAAACAACTAATAGCAAGAGACTAAAAGAGAAAGTTGCAAGGAGATCAAATTCTGATCTCAGGAACAGTTTTAAACCTGATTAACCTGTAAACTGCAAACTGAAATTGGATCTGATTTATATGAGATTAGAAGCTAAGCTTTTAACCTTTCTGTAAAAACTCCAGCAGCATTAAGATCACAATACTTGAGTAATAGAAGAAAGCATCACATGATGTCTTATTGATTTCCCCAAGGTATTTAAATCACATGCTTAACTCAAAGCACGACTCGCCACTAGAACTCCATTCTTTGCTCAACAGAAGCAAACTTATCTTTACCCTTAGAGAAGAATACAGTTAAGTACATTTTTAGTTCATTTCCAAATACAGGTAGGAGATGCCTAGCCTGACAATTTTCCCCAGATTAGTGTTTTCTTCTTTTCCTTTTAAATTTGTAACAGCCCAACAGAAATCAACTACAATGCAGAATTACTTAAAAATTTCCAGCACAGCATTTTTTAAATTCCTGAGTTTAGTTTTTCCTCTCTTGCCTGCTTCCTCAACTTCATTCTTGTGAAGAAATTATTCAAAAAATTAAAAAAATACTGTGCCTCTGTAATATCCACATAGCATTTGGATCTAGATTTAGCCTCTCATCCAAAAGCAGACATCTCCAAAAGCTCTACACACGTAACAGGGCAAGTGACTACTTGCATAGAGTCACCAAGCACTGGATTACCTCACATGACAGTGTCCCGCCTGAATGGCAGCCCTGATGTATCACAGCTGGTGAAAGGGAGTCTGCCCCACCAAAAACATCAGGCTGCTCTTCCTGGTGAAGCTCTCCCCATCCTGCACAAAAACCTGCCAGTGCTGCTTCATTTGCATGGGCCACACTGGGCTGAGACACGATGTTCATGCTTTACCAGGCAGCAGGGAAATTCAACAGAAGCGCATTGCAAGAACTTTGCTGGTTTTAGTCTGCCACTCAATATTTACCATGTGCACTTTCCTGTACCATCAGCTGTATCTGCTCCTCTGGGACTCAACCACATAGCAGGGCCTGGAAGGCCTCTCTGGCCTAAGTGCAGCTAAGCACATATGAAACTATTCACAACAATAAACCAGAGGGGACATGGTTGACCATGGTTCACTCAGCCGTCTGGCAAAGATAATTTTCTTTTTTCCATTAAAAAGGAGTATCTTTTGTCAAGTAAGGTGAACGGCTTTGCCTTAAAGTCAAACTGAGCTTAATGAAAAGGCTGGAAAGATGTGCAAATAGTATCCTTCCTCTTTGCCCGAAGGGTGGTAGTGACACGAACACTGGGTTTTGCCAAGAAACAAGGTGGTCATCTCCAGGGTATGGGCCAGGGCATCTTGTTTACACCTTTAAAAATTACAGGTAGGTTGTCTAGGTGAACTCAACATGGAAGCTACCAGAATTGAAATATTCTGGACTTCACCCATGGCAACAGATTTACCTTGTACCTGTGTGGGACCTGGAGCACATGCATGGTCAGACCCTCCGTGGGACATGTTCCCATGTCTGCACAAGGGACATGTCCCCTGTCCCCGCTGTGTCCTGCTGCTCACACCAGAAAAGTTACTCCACTCCTGCTTTCTGCAGCTAGTTCTGACTTTAATTAAGGAGTATACGATGCTCACAAACAACTCACGGCTTTTATTAACAGACACATATGCTGTGGCAAAGAAGAAAACATGTTACATAGCAGAATTTAGCAAGGCTGTGCTTTTTGCTCATGCCCAACACAATCCTCTTGTTGGCAGAAAAATTTGCCCGTTTTTAACTACTGACCTGGATTTTTTGTATAAAAGAGTGTTTAGCATGTCTGGGGAAAGAGGAAAGGGAAGGCAAAAAGCCTCCCATGTGCTCCTCCACTTCTGGCCAATGCCCTCATGGGGCACCTGCATCCATCCACACCTCTCTCACCAGCACTTCTGTCACCTGGATCAAGACAGGGGTGAGCAG
The DNA here is from genome assembly GCA_013397175.1 of Platysteira castanea. NCBI lineage: Eukaryota > Metazoa > Chordata > Aves > Passeriformes > Platysteira > Platysteira castanea. The sequence continues at coordinate 331,387 of VYXC01003864.1, read as the reverse complement.
CACAAGCCTGTCCACAGGGATGGGACACAAGGCAGCAATTCCTCACTCTGGTTCCCGGAAGAGCTGCAACACAGCACCAAGCTTAACTGACTCAGCTCAGTGTTTGCTGTAGCTGCTCCAGAAGAGCAGGAGAAAAATGTTTTCCAGCCCACACCTTTTCCATAATGCTTCAAAGCACAGAGGAAAGTACGGATGCCTGACTTCCCACTGCCTCCAAAGAAGTATAATCAAATACCACCTTTCAACACAGTGGCACTGAGTAACCCTTTCAATGCACGTGTAGCCTCCAAGCATTCCCATCAGACATACGAGTGAGATGATCCCCCTCAAAACAGCAGAGAGAGCAGCCCAAGAACCTCATGCACATTTTTAAGTGGGGAAAAACACGCAGTTTTGTATCCAGTGCATAATGCAGGAACTGATTACCTATGCAATCAGGACAACTGTGCATTCAGCTGTCCTGTTACATACATAGAAGCCCGTCTAGGACATATGATGGTTCATGTTGCCTGCCTGTCTAAAAAAAACCCCAGTGATGAAGTCATGAGTACATTTTTCTTTGCTAAATTAGAAAATTGATTCCTAAGCCTTTATATACACATGAAGCCTCTCATTGTACCAGAAAGAGAGCCAGATCTCATGACTTGCTGACCCATGATTTAAACATAGACAATCCTATGACTACTGTATTAGGAATGTCAATAAAATAATGTAGTTAGGATATATTTCTTTCTCAGACATGACAAATAAAGTAAGAAATTGCCAAAGCCATTCTAGATCCAGGAATCTGACATTTTCATTAGTCAGAATCTTTCAGCTGATGAATTTGCCAGGAAATCTCAAATCAGTATAACTCGACTGGTTTTCAGCACATAAATACAAAAACAAAATTTGCAATATATAATTTGATTTACACTTTGCTTAGGCAGAACCATATGAATTGTTACCATTAGGCACAGAAGAATCACAACAGATGCAGTACTATTTGTTGTTCATTTTCAATACAGTCAAGAAAAAGGCTTTTCCTCCTAAGAATATCTTATATAAAATCTTGAGATTTTATATACCAATTCTAGCGATACGTCAAGAAAGGACATAGTGAACTGTAACAGAGCATTGAATATATAATACGTTTTTTCATTTAGGCTACATGACTAATCGTTCAACATACCTGTCATTTGGAGCAAAATTATTCTTTGACTAATTCAGGGTGTCTCCCTTCTGCTGGAATGAAATAGCTGGCACTCACAGCGCAAAGTGAGATAATCACTCAGCATGATAATTAGGGAAGCAACTTAAAAAAAAAAATTAGCTGCAAATTCCTTTTTCCAGACTTTCCAAAGGCATGCCTGCATGGATCCTCAGCCCTGCACTCTGTCCAGTGGCAGGCTGAGATGACAGGATGCACCCCCATGGCAAGGGCTAAAATCCTCCTCCTACAACTGCACCATCCCTCCATAAGGAAAATGTGTAAATCAGTGCTTGCAGGTTCACAGGTTAATGCAAAGTGTCTTCCTCCATTGAAAACAGCCCAGCACTACATCCCTCATCAATATTTACAACAGATTTTATAATAAAGACATTGGAGCCAAGCTGGAAGACGACCTTCCTACAGAGCTGGTGTGAGGTAGCTGTGTGCCACACAGGTGGCAAACCACTTGCACAGGACAACGGTTTCATAGACATCTTAGCTCTTTTGCGTGGTCCTGGTGGCACGCAGAAGCCAGCTGTGGTTGATGCTGCTTGTTGGACATACCGTAGCTGTGTTTTAATGGACATATAGAAAGGAAACAATTTTTTGGTGCTTCTGCCCCCCCTGAAACAGAAGATCCAGGCTCTGTTTGCTGTTGTAAGCCCTGAGTAAATGTTTGAGAACCTCTTATGAAATACTCTACACAACACTGGATTTGGTAGCAGGCACTATGGGATCAAAATATCCCCAGATGGAACAAAACCCAAGGGGACAGAGAGAAAGATTTCAGGAGACATGGAAATACGATGGTGAAGGACAGTGTTTTAAATCATGAGACTATCTAGTTACTCCCATCAGGCACTGACACAAGTTTCCTAAAAAAGGCAGGAAAAAGCCTGACCACGCTTAGGAAGGGGACTGAAATGTTTATGGCAAGGATTATAATGTTTCTGACTGCAGAACACTGGATTTAGTGGTTGAGCAGATGCTGTCCAGCCCTTTGCATCATCTTCTGTGACAGCTGAGAATTAAGGTTAGGGAAGGGACCTTGTCAAAACTACTGGTTTGAAGATTTAATACGGTTTAAAGTAGTTTTAGTGTTTACAATCACATGTCACAAGGAAGCAGCTCCTGTGCCCACTGAAGCTGACCAGAGTTTCGCTAATGGAAAAACTTCCACTTCTCAAATGGAGGTCAGATCAGGCCTCAGAACAAAACTTATGACATGGATTAAACGTAGATTTCCATTTTGTTTGTAAAACCTAAATACCAGGCAGATGTTTTCCAGGATATGTTGACAGCCTGAAATCTTCTCTGGTGCTGACTTCAGCCAAGATGCCAACCTGTTTCTCATACGCTGCGCATGCTGCAAAATTGCACCACCCACAGCCCCTCATGGGATACCCAGCAGCCAATAGCATCTGCTTAGAGTACATCCAACTTAATCAGACATTTCTCACAAAATGCACTAACAACGCAGTTGTTACTCTAAATTTTTAGACTAACTTCAGCTTTCGTGCCAGATTTTCTCAGGCATGGGATCTTTTCCTACTGGTTGGGGAGTTATTTTTAAGACAAAAGGTATGCAATCAATTCCGTGGGTTTGGAGAATGTAAATGAGAATGGCTGATACACAAAATTTCTCTGTTAAAAAGATCCCTCCTTCTCCACCACGGACCCCACATGAAGCCTATACTGCCTTCACAGAGCATACAACAGGGGCCAATGGATTATACCATCTTCAGGAAGATGCTGGTGAAACAATATGCTTAAATAAATAGCACTTGCTTGAACCTCCCTACCATGAAACAGAACCCTAATTCGACATGACAGTCACTAAGTTCATGGAGATGCATTAATCTGTAACTTCACTGTTCCTATAAAACTCCATCCAAATACAGACAAATTGTGACCTTCTGAAGCCTGGAGTTAATGTACATCTCAGAGATGTTGGCAGCTCAACTCCAACTAATTCCCCTGCACTGAGCGTAGCCGGGACAGCAGCTGCAGAATCCCATGAGCTTTCACTGCAACCACTCCTTCTGGTGTTCTGGAGCCCTTCAGGTGTTGGGTATGGGAAGCAGAGAGTTATTTCAAAGGCTGAAGAGGTGAGGAGCTTCAGCTGGAAGGTGGAAATGGCACAGAAGCAAGAAATGGAGGATGCAGCCAGGAGATGCTGGGGTGTAAAGGCAATGCCTCCCTGGCCTGCATGGGAGACAAGGTGAGAGTGGAGAAGTGAATACTAGTGAAGGGGAAAAGGGCTGGATATACAGAGGAGTCTGGGATGTGGAGGCAGGAACTGGTTCTAGCAGCAAGAGGAGAGTCATTTAGGAAGTGTCCTCAAGTCACAAGGATGTAGATGTACAAAGGAAGAACGGTCTGCAACTGCTTCACTCACTTTCTAGGAACAGTGTTCAGGAGATCTCAAACTTCTTCCATCTTTTTAAAACAGGTGAAACCCACAGAAAGCTGTGTCACATACCACCCTGCATACATTTGTAACAACGTTTTGTAACAAGAACACTCGCAGATGCAGACCATACCACTGAAGCTCTCCACTGTGAAGTAATTTTGCTTTAACACACCATGAACCAGCGTTAAAGACTGTCACTATGTTCTAGATTATCAGCCTTCTGAATAAGTGGCCTTTTTTAATCTTTTGTATATGTAAGAAAATGCCTCATGAAACACATGATTAACAGTACCGTAGACAGAACAGGAGAGGATAAGATGGAACGTGTTTTTCCTGTAACATCTTATTTCTGTACTTTTAACTCTATGGGTGCTCTAAATGTGCTTATCCTACTTCTCCATAATTAGCATTCTCCTGCTAATTTTCCAGGTCTTTGACACTGCAGGTGTCCTCTGCTGAACGTGTCCCTTGTGCAACTGCGTAAGGCACTGCCGCTGAAGTTGCTCCGGTTCTGGCTCTCCCAAGGAGATGAAATGTCCTCAGAATTCCCTGGTTAGAGGGAAATCTCTGGGGAGGAGGGAGGGGAGCGCACCCCCTTCTTAACACATACTGTGCTTGGATGTTTCCAGGACAGCAGGAGCAGGTGCAGGGGCAAACCTGTGTGAGTCTATGCTAAAGTCTGGAGAAGTGTCATAATGAGGTCAGAAAATATATGCCTCATCATATTTGACACCCAGTTGCTATACTGCACTGGCTTTTCATAAAATTATAAAATAAGACAAATAAATTATCTATTAAGGTTTTAGATGAAGGCCATGCTTAAACAATTCTGTTTTTTCAATCAACTGCTTTTAATCCTCAGAACCTTCCCACCCCTATGAATAGTCTTGGAAAGAAAAGATACTTTGGCTGACACCATTTCTCTCTTCTGTGCTGTCCTAGCACAAACTCCATGTGCCTGTCCAAGCAGTCAGTGCTCAGATCTGTAGCTCACCAGCAGGTAAGGCATACTACTTCTGGGCCACAGTCCCAGTGCATCTCTCCACTGTGTGCGCAACACCTTCCACCAGTGCCTAAGACACTGCAGACAGCAGCATGCAAAGGCCCTAGCCCAAGGGAGCACCAAAAGAATTTTAGACTCAGAATTTGAAAGACAAGTATGTAAGACACTGAGCATCTCTCTAAAGGAGTAATTTTAATGCAGACCCTCTGTAGCTGTTTACTTTTCCCTCAATCGCCATAAATTATTCCAATATCCTGTGAAGCATGCATTCTTGTTCTGCCACTTCAGTCAGATGTTTTGCAAGATAAAGACCTAAAGCTCCTGCCAAACTGACTTCTGAGCAATTGCCACAGCCTCACTTTATACCACCAAGCCTTCTCTTCCAGCACTACCCATGTGAACAGAAAGCAAAAACAGACTAGTGGGCAGCACTTCCCCAGCAGCCCATAGGTATCAAATCTTGGCCACTTGTATGCTGGAATGGCCCACATCACAGCAAGTCACATCACAGGTATATTTTAGTATACTTTCCTCCCCAACATTTGATTCAGTTATGCAAAAGACTAGAAAATGCATTTTAAAACAAGATGTTCTTTGTTACTGATATGTGTTCTTACACACACAAACATATATATACATGTACACACTGCCATCGGCTCCAGGGTTAAGCTGGTAAAGATATCATGTGCTTGTGCAGTTTGTAGAACAATTTGCTGTCCAACAAAATGAGTAAAATCTAAATCGGATGTAGGCATTTATACTAAGAGCAAGAAGAACAACTGACAATTCTCAAAATTTGTTTTACTTCCTTAACAGAACTGCAGTGGATCAAATCCTTACCGTGTGTTGGGCTTCAGGTTCTCAATTGGCAAGTGAGTAGACCCTGCAGTCCTGGTTGACCACTTATTCTTTAGAAAGTCATCATAGGATGCACTATAAACCAGATAGCCTGTAAACAGGAAAGATAAATAGTTGGGAGGATTCTAACTATATTTTAAATAAATGATATCCCTAGGTGTCACAGTAAATTTTATGGATTAAAAGGAGTGAAACCATCTTTGAATATGAAAGTGATTCCATGCCTAACTCTCCTGGAGAATCCCAGCCTATAGGAATTTCCCATCATTTGCTAATAATGAGGGAGCATTACATCAGAGGATGGCGCCCAGTTGTGAATTCTGATTTAAAACACAATGAAGGCAAAAAGATGACAGAGGCAACCCATTCACTATTTTAAGTGATACACTGACTCTGCAGACACTAATACAGTTGGAAATATCAAGAGTTTTTATGGGAAAAAAATATTAAAATTATAAAAAATTCTTAGAAACTTGCTTGTCAGACTGATATTTGATCAAAATTTCAGTAAAACAAGCTAAGAATAGCCTGGGCCCCAGATTCTGAGATAACTGACTATGACAATTAACATTCTTTTCCTACCAAAGAAAAAAAAGCAGACTAGAAGACCACCAAGCCAGAAGCCCCTCCACAGGCAGTCCCCTCCTCTAGCCACACTCAGAGCCAGGCAGGACCCAGACCAGGTCCAGCCATGCAGTCACCTCTGCTTGTAACAGACTGAAGCCAAGTGTGAAAGAGGCTCCAAAGCAGGCCCTGGAGGTGGCTGCAGTGAAGCTGAGGGCAGAAGTGCTACCAGGCAGGCAGGATGTGATGCCTTCAGAACCACTGTCACAAAAACAGTGCCAAAATCTCAAGATATCTGGACCAACATGGGCTGCTAAGCATGGCACTGAGGGATGACTGATGGACCTTTCTCATTCCTCAGAAAGTAACTCACCTCCCTCAGAAAACTGCAGAGGAGTGAGAATTTCATGAGCCATCAGCTCAGTTTAAATTAGAATTTGTCATTTAAGAAAACTTTCCCTTCTCCACTCTCCCATCAGGAGAGAAACCCCCAGGAGAGTACCTGTTACCATGTCTCCTTGAGCAGGTTTGGCCCAGTCCACAATGACAAAGGAGTGACAGCCTTCAACTGCCACGACCGTGATGTTGTGGGGGGCTTTCAGGGGACGCTGATCTTTCTCTCCGAAGTCATTAGGGATGATTTCATCAAGGCTCTCCACTTGGAAATGCTCCAGGGCCTCTGTCAAGGAGCAAGGGGCTGCTGGATCCTTACTGAGATAGGTCACATAAGGAGCTAGAAAAGACAGGGAAGGGTGGCACTTGGTTAGCAGTTTGAGGCATGCTGGAGTAGCACACAGGCTGGCAATTTCCTAAAGAGAGTCAAGTTTTGTGGTGCATTTTACAGTTCCTCACCTTCCAGCCCAGAGACTGCTGCCCACAAAGCACGGCTCACAGCCAGTTTCATTGCTGAGCAGGGGGAACGGGATGCCAACATTCAGGTTTACTCCACACTCACAACTGCACCGAACTATGCAAAGATGGAAGGACTGTCTTTGCTACAAGAGGCAGAAGAGAGCAGCCTGACTGCAGCACTCTCCGCACACTACCTCCAGCTACTCTGGAAGGTGCGATGAAAATGTCACCCAAATTCTGCCTTTCCACACGTGGGAACACACCCCTGCCAAGGCCTTCAATCATCTAAGACTTTACAGGTCTAAGTCGTTGGTTCTTACACAAATATCCTGAAGCTGCAGTGAAGTAACAAAATAAACGTGAAGAGTAATTCCAAGGTGAAGTCCAACTAGTTTAAAGGGATTGTTGTGGTCCCCTGGGTACTAAGGGACCAGAAGTCACGAGTCCTTACCTTCCAGGCATGTGCTTCCAACCTGTAACTTCTATTTTTAAAAGCTTTATACTGCCTGGAATTGCACTTCAGTTCAGGAAAAGATTAAACCGTCTTTTTATTGCCTTAAAAGTCACCGTAACATTCAAAGTAACGACTATAAAACTTGCTTTGGAAATGTTTATTCAGTTGCAATAATACAATTCATTGAAATGGTAATATTATTTCCCTAGTGCCTTGAAATGTTCATAAACCAACGTTTCTTGGTTTATCTTATTGGATTTCATGCCCTAAAGGAATTTTTTCCAGATCTTGCAATGAAGTTAATTTTAGCCTTTCCAGCTAAATGAATCAAGAAGCACTGTCAGTGAGAGAGCTGAATAGAAACATCATGAAATTGTTTGGACAGGGAAACTGAAGATGCACTGGAAAAAGTTTTGGCATATATAAAAACAAATCTTTTACTCCAGCAGCAGAGTTCCACTCTAAGCCACATGAAGCTTGTGGATATTGCAAGGGAAGCCAAGCCATGTCAAAGATGATTCTGCATCCCCTGAACTCTTCTCTGAAATGCCACCTGAGTCGGCAGCTGACCTGACCCCAGTTCAAGTGCCAGAAATATGTAAAAGGCTGCAGGGGGTGTCACCAGCCTGGGGTGGAGTCTGGAATGCAGTGCCCTACAATCTCCAAATCCCTCTGTTCTGGCCCCCAGCTGCTTCTCCGACAAAGAAGCAGAGCAGCTCTGAAGTCAGTGCTGCAACACCAACCTACACACTCGAACGGCTCGTGTACACAGGAGACATGGCTCATGTAATGGGGGCTCCTTCACCTAATTCCTTCTACTGAGAAAACATTCAAATAGCAAAATCATATCTATCTCCACTGGATTTATTTTTTGAAAGTTCATATCCAAAGTACCATTCAGTCTTTGACTTTGAAGCACCCTTTTGACACACATCCTTGTGCAAAGTGGATGAAATCACTGGGGTTGGATGGATCAGTGTAAAAGAATCAGGTCCCCCAGAGGAAAACTCACTCCTACATGGAGACTTGCACTGCTGGAACTACTGGTGTGAAATTAGATGCAGTTAAGATGAACTAAGAACTGGTGTAGACACTCTTGCTCTCTTACTAACTTCAACTAGACCAAATACAATGCAGAACACAGAGCAGAGCACTTACACTGAAAGAGTACAAAGAGGTTTGTACTGGTTCAACAATACCATTGTGGGCCCAGACATAGACATGCAAGCATTGAAGCAAGGAAAAAAGTACTGCTGTTCAGGTTTCCAAGGTGGCAATCCTCAAAAGGACCACACACAAGCCTACTGGATGTGTTTGTGCAATGGTCTCAGCTTAAGGGCTGGCCTTGCTGGAACAAGAATTCTTTGCAGCACATGTAGTAAGCTACATAAAGCAAAGGACATCCTTACCGGTGAAGCGTTTCTTCCCAGCAATATCATATTCAGACACAGGGCCAGTGCCAACAACACTGGTCTCTGGATAGACAACCTCCAATTCCGTCGTTGTGGAAGCAGTGGTGGTGGTGACAGTGGTGGTGGTTGGTGGCAAAGTGCTCTCAAAAAACTCGTAGTCTTCAGAGGAAACATAAAATGAAAACGTTAGCATGCTTCATTTAATTTTGGCTTAACTTTGAGAAGGGAAACATTTCTGCCACAGTCCCAAAGGAGTGCCACACACCCTGCCCTGGCTGCTGCACACTCCTTACAGGCCTCTATGTCGAGGCTGGTCACACCTCAGCCTTGCAATGGTTTCTCCCAAACTGAGGGACAGTGAGCACAAAGTCTTTGCCTTAGAATACTCATGTCATTGCTGATTTAGACCTCAGTCACACAGTTAAACAGGATGACAATTAACAAATGTATTTGTACAGCAATATCCTGAATGTGCATCTGCCCCCTCCTCTCACAACACCCAAGAGATGATGGCACAGTAATTGAATCCCTGGCCAAAGCCCTCAGATGCCAAAGGAAGGAGATAAGGAACAGGAAAAAAAGGCTTTTTAAGAAAACTGTATTGCAGTTCTAAAGTCCTAGAGGTGGTTCATACTGCTCTCAAACCCTCCTACGACTGGAGACATGGAGTCCAGCACTTGCCATTTGTGGTCCCTCCAGGGCCATGTAGGAAGGCAAACTGCCCCATATGAATCTCGTGATGTTCAATCCTGTTAAATCCAGTGCTCTTTGAAAAGCTACTGTGCTACCTGACTGGCACACAAAATGAAGGGAAAGTAGCATTTGGCATCCCTGCCATGATCTCAGGCAGGCTGCGGAACTCAGCTCATGTCTTTGATTATTTTGTGCTTAAACTGCTAAAGCGTTATGTTTTCTGTAGGTGACCTGTACCTAAGGGGAGGCCTGGCAAAAGACCGGTGCACTGAAGATATTCTGCACCAATAGAGATGTAGGGAACATGGGATGTGTGTCTTGTGCATTTTCTAGTTCATCCCCTCCTCCCCACATTCTAAACATCAGTCTCAGTATGAAGTGGTTGGAACTAAAAGTACGAATGTCTATGATATCTTCCACTCAGCTGCTGCACTCTCTTTTTAAATGTTTTTCTCTGGTTGGTTAGACTTAGGATCCCAGCCCTAAAACCACAAATAAAAAAACTTTCATTGTTCTAGAGCCATAAATTCTACTAAAAAGCTTTTTGTTTAACTGAGGTCTGTACTTATCCACTTTCATATGCAGGGGTAGGAGCAGGAATTTGAGGATTAAAAGGGATAGAACATCAGATGTCAGTGATGGCAGAAAGTGAATGATAGCTCCAATAATTGAGAATCTGCATTCCCTATGCAAACTTACAATTAAATGCTGTGACTTGACACTTCCACTTCAGCAAAGTTTTGTATGTCCTTGATTATAGTATCAAGATGACACGAATATAACTCTGAAAAAATCTATCCCTCTTTTTCTTTCATCTGATTTTAAAGCTCTTTGATTTAAATTCCACATGAATTAAGCTGATCAGTTATTTTATATGTAGGTGATCTCATTCAGTATGAGCATGCTTAATTGTCTAAATACAGACTACACATTAAGAAAAAAAAATCAACTCACTAAGGTATTTCAAGTTTCCAGGGCTCAAATGCTATTTGGATTTTCTATTTTAGAGAAGGTAATTGACTTTGACTGGGCTGGAGTTAGAAGTTGTACCAGAGAGAGTGAATCCAGAGTTGATGCAGTGTCTATATGACACAGCTCTGAAAAGTAATTTATTTCCTCAATAGGCTCCTGTTAGATTGCAGGACTGATAGAAAGGGACTTTTATGTCCAGCAACTGGTGGTTTTGCACCCTTTCTCTTCACATGCGATGCAGAACTGTTTTCCAGCTCACCACCACTTGCTTAAGCTCCTATTTACCAATCTGCCTCCTTGAACCCAGTTCCAAAGAATGAGGACAGAGAAAAAAGCAACATGACACTTGCAATAGTTTTCTACAGTTAAACAGTACCATCATCATATATCACATATGCCTCTGGAGTTGCTGTCACATCTGCATCCAGTCCTGAGAATGTATCTATTGAAGGAGAAAGAAAAAAATGCCATAAAAATTCAATAAAATAATTCTGGAATAAAGTTTAAAATAAAAGTATTCAGCCAGTTGAATTGTAAAGAAATAAGATAGCTGCCTATTTTCCAAATAACACATTGACAGTCTGGAATAAAGATTTAATATAACAGATGAGAAGCTAAGTGCAGTAGCCAGGAGTTTTGCTGGGGGGAAATGGGTTCAGGGCTGCTACACAAAATAAAGAGTCCAGAAGCTCTGCCCCAGGCCCCAGCTGCTCTGGAGCAAAGGTAGGCTGCCAGCAACTGCATAGTGCTCACATCTGGATTTGACAATATTTTATAGTCTCAGAAGCAGCAAATGTGAAAGCATTATATGCCAAAAAAACCAACCAAGCAATTAAATATTTCTACCCAAATATTTTTGCAGAGGTATAAAAACAAACAGCCCACAGAGCCATGACATTTATAGACCATGTCAATAGTCTTGCAAGTAATGCAGCCCAAGAGGAATGGATTTGTAGAATGAAGAAATTAGCGCTGCATTTTCTGGGATTTTACTCTGCATTTGATTTTTTTACTCTACTCTGATCCTATGGAATGGCTGCCCATTACGGGTTGGGCCACATAGGTGTAAACCTGAAGCACTGCTTCTGCTTCAGCTTTATCCAACATGAATTCAGTTCAGGAAATCAGAGCAAGATTGCTCCAGGATGCAAATGAAAGCATAGCAAGGACAGATGATTATGAGATGCACATCAAAAACACTCTCCTGATCCACCCCAAAACCCAATGCAAATGCACCAACAGACTTCCCAGATGACTATTCCTTTATATTATCTCAGTATCTCTGCAGCACATGAATCCAGCACCAGATACATCAACCATCAAGTACCTCATCTGTTGAATTCCAAAGGCTTTCCTGCACACTCTGAGGAAAGCGTTTCCTCACATGTTATTCAGGGAAGCCAAAGAGTACACAAAGCTCAGAAAACTCATAAAAAGCCATGCAAACAAAGCAAAAGCCCTGTGCTATGACCCGTTGCAGGTACCATCAGAAGTCTCCAATGAAATGCTGGGGCTGGGGAGTGGCCAGTGTGTGAACAAAGACAAGAGAAAGACAGCTTTAACCTCAGTACACTTCACATACATGGGTAATGTTCCTGTAACACTCAATATGGAAGCAGTAGTGTTATTTTCACTAAACCAGTACTGCAAACAGTGCAAAAATTTCAACTGCTGATGTTAATTAGTTCACAAATATAATATTCATACATTTTCATTTTGCTGATTTTTTTTTAGAACCAACAATTACGGTATGACGGCTTTTTTTCTCCTAAAATAATTTTCTTTTAAATACACTGTGTGATTTTAATAACAAAATAAGCTTTAAAACACAGGAAATGGGTTTATTCTTGTCAGACTTTCATATATTAGAATCTGAGACTTCCTCATGCTAGACTTCTGCAGTCACTCTTCAGGAGAGGATCCCCTTCGAAGTCACTTGACTTCTCTGAGGGTAGTCAGTCACAAAGTAGATTCTTTGCTGAATTCTGCAGATCTACCCACAACTGGCCAGCATCAATTAACAACTATAATACATGCACTTATCTTTGACTGCCTATATCCAAGTAAACCAGAAGATCAGATATGCAGAAATTTGAAATTTTTCACGGGCAGATTTCAACTCATCCATGCTTATTAGCTAGTAAGTCTGTGGCCTACCTACAATCCAGAAAAGCCAAATTTCATTTTCTATTTTTGCACTCAATTTCAGTGTCTGTGCTTGTTTAGCATTAGCTGTGTCATGGTGACGATAGGGGTACTTCCCAACAGACCTCTCATTTTATTATTTTCTGTACATACTCCAGCTTCAGTTCTTCACCTTGCTCCATCAGCCTTCACTGAAGCTCTTCAGAAAACCCTGCCTGTAACAAACAAGGTCAAGTCTTCCTATGACCACTTGCTGCAGACTTTTGGCATTTGTAAGGACAGTCTTGTTGTCTTACTTGTCTTACAAATTCCATCACTTGATTTTATCACATGTAATGTGTGGTTAAGTCTCTACCTGTTTTTTTCTTTATGAGTTCATGAATAAAGTTTGGTTGATTTCACTGACAAATCACACTTGTGTGGCCAAACTCTTGAAAGTTAAAGACTGCTGAATCTAGTGAAAAGCTGACAATAAGTTCTGCTGTGTTGAGAAAAAATCCTGCCAGAGATAAAAGGATTTGCCAAAGCTTGAGTAGACTATTTGGCAGTGGGTTTTGGCACTTGCAGCCCCGTCTGTTTGTGAGTAAAGCGCTTAGCAACAAATATCAAGCTTTGGCAGAAAAAGTATTTCACTAAATAATGTGGAGTAATTTCTAGACTCAGATTAAAGGGAAAGACAATATAAAAATATAATTTAATATAATTTGGAAATGGTCAAATGAAAACTGCATTAATTATTTTAATAATTCAAGTAGTAGTCGTTTACCCTCTTGAAATACACACTTCGCTTGTTAAACAATAACAGCCATCATTAAATAAATACCATAAAGATCTTTTCTTTTATAGCAAGTTCCTTTGTGGAACAGGCAGGCTGTTTTGCTGTGTTTATCTAATCCTGAGGCAGGTTGCTAGGATTTTAAAAAACTGGAAAAAAAGACGCTTCAGAGAAGCTTTCAAAATTGCCAGGAAGGGACTAATACTGCTCAAGCTATATACCAGGTAAGAAGCAGAAATCCAGCACCATCTTGTCCTTTCAGTCTTCCACTGTGAGGCATTTGCAGACATACTGTCAAAATGCCAGGCAGTTTGAATTACTTGAAGGCCATTCTCACTGAACACACAGGCTGAATAAAAACTTAGTTTTCATTCATGCCTCTGTGAAGTTCAAGGATTCAGCAAGCCCATCTGGTAGAAGGCAAAAAACCCAAGCAGAATTTTTTAACTGTTTAGAAAATCACATGAAAATTTCCCAGTCCACAACACTGCTAAATGTAACATCACAAAGGATTTTGTTGCTCAGCTTCTGGAGCCTACTTTCAGCTTAACCCCAGATATATTTCATGAACTTTTACTGTTCTTACAGTGTGTATTCTCAGAAGACATCCTCCAGGTACCAAACAGCACAGGCCAAAAAAAGAGAAAACATTACAGGATATAATCAACATTTAAGATAAGCAAAAGGAGCTGGGGAGCGTGGGAGTGATTCTAACTACAAAAAATCATGGTTCCCTTTAGGCAACTTTTAAAGTATGAGAGTGACCATAACATAACAATATTTGTAACACTTCTGTGTGGATGCTGAAAGTTCAATCAGAGAGAAAAACTCCAGCTTCTAGCAAGTTTGTGAGAAAAAGCCTTTCTTTCTCACAGCACGAGCTGGGAACCAAGAGAAGTATGTAAACTATTCTGTATGTTTTGCAAACTATCTTTTGCAGGTATTATTTGTTACATCTAATTAACCGACCAATGGTTATGAGAGGTGTCCATCTAATGGACCTATGACCTCCTGCTACTTGTGTTAGCTAGCCTATATAAGCAGCTCGTTTTTCTTAATAAAGTGCTCCATTTTTGCCTGCCTCAAATTGTGTTGCTATGTTGCCATCCCTGAACTCAACAGCGACACTTTTGTAAGTACAATTAAGAACTATGAACTACCATAGAGGAACAGCAAAAATCTTCATATAAATATTTAATGACGGTATCATTTTTACATATGTTTATGTGTGCACACATCTGTGCATACATACACATGCAAGCACACTTCTATAAATGCACACTGCCAAACATGGATAACCGTTAATAAATACTAACACTATTAACTACTTGTAACTCCACCTGCACAAGGAACTGACATCTCTGACTCATTAGTTACCCAGGGCAGCTGGTAAGGGAATTCTGTTTTCTGCTTCTGAGATCCTCTCCCAAGATGCCATCCTTAGACTCACTGTGAGCTGCTGAAGCCATACCCTTCCAGATCACTGCCCTTTTCATCTTCCTAGGCCATGGTTATGTGACCTGCTTGTAAATCTACTTCGACTTACGAGATACAGGTGTATGGGAGAAAGGTGAAAGGGTTTCATGACCCATTAAAACTGGCTGCTGCAGTTGTCAGATGTCTGACTGCCAACATGCTGGTAAAGTTATGGCTGTGCTGCTATTGCCCATTAGTAGACTGGGTTGAGGATTACAAATGGGAAGAATAAGGGCTACCATGGTGCTCCCTGATCTGGTTTGGCAAAATAAGCAGCTAACTCACTAGCAGTGCAACATCCAGGTGCTGAAAGCATAAAACATGATAGGGAACAGGCTCAACACCCAAAGATTCTAGTGCATTTATATGTGTTTACTTTGGATTTCAGTTTGGCACCAAAACCTAAGCTTGTACAACTGCTAACAGGGGAAAATGACATGCACTGACAATGGTTTGTATTTTCAGATAATAAAAAAATCAGCGTGCAACTCTCTGCCTTATCTGTGCAGAACCAGGGTTGCCTTTCACCAGCTTCATCTGTGCTGTCCTGCATTCCTGCTAGACAATCTATCTCCAAGGGCTGGCAAGAGAACAAGAATCTCACTTTGCAAATGCTGTTGCCACCATGGCTCAAAACAGAGACTTTTCAGAATTCATTGTGATAAATGAATACAAAATAGACAAAATGTATAGCTCCCCTAGGTCCTTCCCTGACCTGAAACTGAATGAGAAAACCTTTTATGTAAGTGCTTTGACCACAAAGCTGCCGCTTAAACTTGTGCCCCTGTGAGTGAACGTATGTGATAAAAGTGGATCCAATACAAGGGAAAAAATTGCTGAATACAATACAATTCCACCAAAAACTTCAGCTATGGTGAAAGTTGGCATTTACCAATGCAAAACCATTTAACACCCAAACTCTTCTTCATATGCTGTAATCTCAGCTCCTACCTTATCAAACGGACCAACATCTTCAGAGACAGATTCTTTCCCATTTTACATCCATGTAACTGTGCTGAACAAATAGTACAGCCATGGAAATTCAAACAGCACAAAAGGAAATTACCTTCTGCATTGCACACTGGCAGGCCATCGAAGCCCAGGAGCAAGTTGCCTTCATCATCATACTCTCCATAGGTGCCTGGAGGACAGGTTGGTGTGGGTTTCTCGGTGGGTGGGTCAGTGGTGGTTGGTTCAGGAGTGGTGGTGGTGGTTGTAGCAGCAGTTGTTGTAGTGGTTGTGGTAGTTGTTGTGGTTGTTGTTGTAGGTACTGTTGTAGTAGTAGTTGAGGGAGTGGTTGTTTTCTTAATCATTTCAAGACCAATCAGAGGCTTTCCTCCAAGACTTATTATTGGTTTATCTTGTGCACTCGCTACAGGTTTACTAAATCGGCTATGTCCAAACAAAGGTAATCCATCAGGACTCACCACTGGAGCACCCTTTTCATCTAGAGAGAAGAACAAAACCAAAAAATCTCACCATTAATCCACTTCAGGCTTATAGCATTAAGCATTACTGTGTTTTATCACAGCAGATACCACAAGAGCATTGACAGTGTGAATACAGCCTCCTGTAACTAAACTGAGAGAAGACAGAGGCTGTTACTTAGGAAAGAGCCACAGCTAAGGAAGCTGGAAAATGGGTCAGAAGAACCTCAGATAAACCACGGTGGTGTTCACATTTTTCAGCTGTTTGATAAACACTCCAGGGAGGTTTCACTTCAGAATCACAATGTGCACAATGTGACTGCATTTCATCTAAGTCACTCTCATAACTGTTGATGAAATGTATGATGAATCCATATTCTGCTCCTTAATGCCAAACATGTGCAAGGAAGAACTGGGATGAGCTGGCAAGATGTTGTCACTGCAGATAAAGCTGTGTGCCAAATTCTGGATATTGTAAATATTCATGGTAGCCAGTTTAATAACTGAATTTGTATTTGAGAGATCTGTACAGATGGACTAACATGCAAACAGCAGTGTCTTCAGAGAACACACACAGGGTTTCTTAGTATTTGTGGTCAGTTTTAGAAGAAAAATGAAATAAACACATACATATGGCTGGTACAGTGCTAGCAGTGGGGCATAATTATTTCTATGTATATAAATATATAAACAATCATCAATCCTTATTCTAATCATCAATCCTTATCCTGGCTCAGTTCTGCAGTCCTTTCTAATGCTGATACAAGTGAGATGGACTTGAGTGATTCCTGCTGCCTCATACTCAGGAGTCCCACAGGATGCCTCAAAGCCTCCCCACCTCCTGCAGCGTGCTGACTGTCTGGTGGAGACTTGAGGTACCAGCAACTCCAAATGGCCTGCACGGGACCTGGGGATGCCTGAAGCATTCAACAGCTCAAAGACTTGTACTATGTGTACAAAAACTGTAGAGCTTTTTTCTGTAAGAAGGAAGTAGTAACTTACCAACAATTGTACGTCCATCCCCTCCTAATTTCACTCGGAGAGGGTTGCCTTGGGAATCTTGGAGGTATTTTCCTTCAGCATTTAACACTAGCCCTCGGTCAAGATCTACAATCTAAAAGCAACAGATGGACTCAAGTTTAGCTAGCAGAAGAGGGGGTGAAATGAAATTTCACAACAGCAGAAATCCTGAGGAAATTCAGACACTAAGTGTGATGTTCAGGAATAGCTACCACACACCTGAACTTTTAAAACTAAGTGTATAGCAATCACTGAGATATCACTGCTGAAGAAAGCATATTTCCAGGAACTGGGCTCCAGAGCTGCACAGCCATATTCATATTACCTTGTGTGCAAAGGAGCAAATCCCTTGATTTTCTTGGGCTGCACAACTCCTAAGGTGAATTCCTGTAATAGTAATTTCAGTATGACCCTGAGTAATTTTGAAGATGGGATTTAGAATTATGTCTAACCAAACAAAACTTAAAAATTAGACTAGCTAATTTATATTGAAACGGCAGTGAAAACTAAGTAGCTAAGATTTTAACTGGGATAGGAGACTGAAGAAAAGCCTCTGTCTCATACAGCAAATATGTCTGAGAGCTTGGACTGAATTCCAGAGCTAACTGCAGTTAAAATCCAGTCCTTGTTGCTACTTCAACCCCAAACAGCTGAACCATATGCTGTTTTAACCTGAGGTAACAGACACTGAGCCACAGAACACAAAAACACAAAAGGTGTTATGTGCTGGGAGGAAATTGGGAAGGGGACAGAAGCAGCAATTCCAGGTTGGCAAGACAGACTTACATCTGGTGCTGAGGAAAAGACTGCAGCAGAAAGGACAGCACATGATGAGATCAGTCTCTGAAGCCCTCCAGGCCCCATATTTGGCACAGATCCTCTTGCTTTACAAGGTGTTCATCCTGCTTGCAGCAATGCCTTCCCCTCGTGAGGCAGAAAAATGTCCCCTGGCCTTCCAAGGACCTTTCTAGCCCCCTTTCTGGAGTCTATTTGAAGTACTTTGGGCCTGCTTTTCAAAATGCCTCCCTTGAATGTGACACACCTGATGCACTTTCTTATGTTCCTCTAATGAAAATGGTAAGCTTGAAGTGGCCGTAAAATAAATGTCTTTATGTGTCATGCCACATGAGAGCAGCTCTGCTGGCGCCAGGGAGGCTGATCACAGACTCCTACTGCTCAGCACTTGGGCAAACACGCAGGAAGCACCAGTTTCTTCCCTGCTTTCCTTGGTTAAAAACTCATTGTAAAGGATTTTAAAAGACAAGGCATGGGCATGTAGGCAGCTTGTGTGGCTTCCCTATCAATGGCATCTGAGCTCTTCTGCAAATACCTCTGGAAATACAACTGTAAGAATGGCAAAACTTACATAAGTGCATTTAAAGCATTGTGACAGTTATGGAGCCACTTCTTATTTCAAAAGTCTTGCTCAGGAGCTTCTACCAGGAGTGAGAATCTGGGAGAAGCATTGCTGAACATGTCCTTCACAGCAGCTATCCCAGGCAGTCTCCACTCACACCACACAGCAGACAAGAGCCTGCTGTGACAAGCGACCCTGAGTCACTGGGCAGCACAAATCTCACTGACTTTGACAAAAAAAATGTTTCTCTTAATTTTATAGGAGTAATGGTATAGTTTAAAATTCAACCCATCAGGCCTTAAATTTAAAATGTTAAAGTAAAAAAACCCAGAATTTGTCATTAGATTTCAGTGGAACTGTGGGAACTAAACCACTAAGTATAGCTTCACTTTACAGCTGCATTGACTGAGGCCACTGCTTGCCTGCCTTTTCTTAATGAAAATACAAGTACAATAAAAGGCCAAAACATCTTGAATTTGGAGAGAAGGTCACCCTACCCACTTTGTTCCTTGAGGGCCATTGATTACTTTCTGTCCGCTTGGTTTTCCAGTATTACCAGGAATCACTTTTCCATTTCCATTTCCATTTTTCATTGTAAGATTTGGTCTGCCATTATAACCTGAAACAGGGAAGAAAACACAGTATTCTGAAGAAAGCTGTGCAACCTACAAGCCATACTTTAAATTGCAAGTATTTTCAGGCTGATCTGAATATAAACAAGAGCAGAAAGAGCCCTCACCACACTCCACAAACCAGGAACTCCATTTATTCTTGGAGCAACTGTTGTGGCACTGTCAGATTTCTGTAGCTGACACAAGAATCTGAAATTGTTTTTCCTGAAGAAGTTAAACACTCATGGTTTGTCTCCATCATGTTTATTTGGTCTCTTTATTCCCTCTTTTTTTTTTTTTTAAGAAAGCAGGGCAACATTTCTTGATAGCACTACAAGCATTAAAATGTTTATGATCTTTGTAAGCATTTCAGAAGTAGGATGAGGGAATAAACAATTATTAAACACAACCATTTGTTCAATCCTATCCTTATAAAAAGCTGTAGTGACAAACTGAAAGGAGAGGGGATGAGAATTATCTCTATTTCTATTTTTTTTTAACTTGGAAAAGGAAGGAATCTTCTTCTCTAGCTGAAAAGCCACTGCTAAACAGAAGCATGCTCAGGTCACAAGTGGAGAAGCAGTAGCACTGAGCTGCAGGCCCCCCAGTTCCGAAAGGGCAGCAACTTTCACATCTCATCTCAGAGACTTGCCTTCAGATAAACATAATGGGAAAAAATATAGACTGGAAAAAAATTTAACTGAACACTTGTTGGCTATAACTTCACAATTGCATTGCTAGTAGTAAGCTTATATAACCTCCATATAGGAATCTGTTATTTTCTTCATGCCATACCTTTCATCCTCCATGGTATTATTCAAGGTCTATTCCCATCTTAAAGCTCTTTAAGCTGGTGAACCTCTACACAACACTGAGTCTGACTAAAGCCTATCAGATGCAACAGCCCAGCTGCACAGTCCTCACTGTGTAAGAGTGAGGCTGCATTGAACAAAACATCATTACCTACAGATAGCACAGAAGGTATTAACTAAAACACTCAGGTCACTAAACACTATTTTAGATGTCCATGCATCGCAGGGAGAAAAAGTATTTCTACCTAGCAAAGTCACTGAGACTGTCAGGGATTTTCCACAGGTGACATGAGGAATCAATACCTTGATGTGTAGTGGACCCTCTATTCTACTACCCAGGTCAGCAGATACTCTGTCAGAAAGCAGGTCTCTAACGTTTGGGGTAAATCACAGCCATAAATGGATAGATGGCCTGGCTGTGATGGGCACAGTCCTCAACAGGTATGGACAACCCTGAGCTGTCACTTAGAAAAAAAAGGATAGTGGCTTAAAAATTCATTAAAGAAAAGAGGGAATGCCAGACCATCATGAGGAAACACCTCACTGCCTAGGCATGGGCAAGGCAGTACCATGGAACCTAGAAAGGCCTTTCAGCAATCCGTGATGAAGAGCTGTGTACCTGAGAGGCTCTCATATTCTGAGTACAAATGTGCTTTCAATGAGCATTCGGTGAAGTCATTGCTAAGTAAGGAACACAGCCCTTTCCCAATTCAGCACCTAACTTTGTCACCCTCTCTGTGGATCATGGGATCCTGTGCAGATCAGACAACAGGAGAAAAGGTCTGGGGCACCACATTACACCAAACAGGCACTGTCCTCAAAAACTGGGCTTCCCAGCAACCACCAAAATAAAACGCAACGCATTATACTTAATAACTGAACTTGCATTCTGCTGGATGACTTTTCATCTAACTGCTGATATTAGGAAAAACACAATTACTGGGATTAGTACAGCAAAAGCAGGGTACCTGGTCTATAAGGAGGTCTAACAAATTGCCGCTGAGAAGAGCTCCCTATCCTGGAGTTCAGTAGTCGCTGACGAGGAGACGAAGTGGAAGAAACTGCTGGAGAAGAAGTGTGTGTGGTGGTAGATGCAGCAGAACGTGGCCAGACAAAGCTTGGTTTAGACGGAGTATGCTTGTTAGAGGACTGAGTAATCCGTGATGCTATGGAAGAGCTTCTTGGTGATTCAGGAGAAGACACTTTTAATATTGGAGGTTTTTCCATCTCATCCTCTTCAGAACTTACTTTGTGAGGTAGACGAGTGTCCATAGGTTTTCTTTTATTGCTAGTAGTGTCTTCATATACGTTTTTGTTACCTCTAGAAACAGAAGGGGACCATTTTGCTGCCAAAGATGTGGGTTTCTCTTCTGCTTCTTTCTGATCATGTTCACTGTAATAATCGTCCTCTTCATTAGAAACTGACTGATGAGATTTAGAGGAAGAAGCAACTTTTTGAGGAAGTTCAGTGTTAGACATTTTTGAGGGCAACAGACCATATTTCTTCTCTGTTTGGGATGCTGTTCTTGCAGCAACTCCTGGGCGAGTAGGTAATGAAGGACGAGCTTGTTTCAAAGTGGGTGACAACCTTTGATTATACTGGCTGTCTTTTGCTGTATCACTGGCAGAACTGGAGTCCGGCTGAATATGTTTTGGTTTGTAGGATGGTACCTGAGAACCTGGCTGCTGTTGCTTTGATCGAGATGAACTTGAGCTTCCCTGAGAGAAAGATGCAGGTAATCCCCTAGAAGAGGATGCCTCTTTAAGAAACACAGAGCGCCTGCTTGCTCTGTCACTGCCCTCTGTTCCATCCTCATCATCATCTTCCTGCAACTCTTCATTGCTTTGGGATGAGATGTGAGATGGGAGGCGCCGGCCCCTTGAATGCAGTATGGAAGGACTGGTTTGTGCCTTCTGTGGAGGCTCTGAGTGGGAGGTCTTCCCCACTGGAAGATGAGAAGAGAATGACTTTCTAGGCAAAGACTCGCTTGGTTTTGGTCGAGCAAGCGTTTCTTTTACCTCTCGATTGCCCTGCTCTTCAGGTTTGTGTTTGGAAAGAGAGGACTGCAAAAGAGAATGCTTTTCTTGAACAGCTGTTTGACTTTGTTGTTCTTCTGAGTCAGAGCGGGGTGATTTTTCACCATGTGTCTCTCTGGGGTGAGAATCAGAATCGACCTGAGGATTTCGTCTCTTGGAATAGACGGCTGAAGAAGGTTGCCTGGAAGAGGGCAAAGAAGGAAATACGGGATTTTCATCTTTTGAGTTCTCCCTATAATTCTTATCAACATCCTTTCCCTTGGATTTGGCACTGGTGGAGGAGCGAGAGTGAGGTGAAGTGTAACCAGGAACAGCAGACCTTGATGAGACTGCCGCTGCAGCTAATTTCGAATCCTTCCATGTGCGGGAACTGGAGCCTGAGGATAGCCTTGTGTGCTGTGACTTAGAGCTAGGCTGTCTTGCTCTGTCCTCTGCTTCTTCACTATCAAACTCGTTATGGCTATCGTGAGCATGGGAATCTGCTGATTTGGAAGCGGGCTGATGTGAATGACCTAGAGAGCCAGACCTACTGCGATGGCCTAAGACACCCTCATGAGAGACAGCAGACTGCCGATTTGATGGCAAAGCCTGGCCAACAGGCTCTGAAGTTTTAGAAGACACTTTCACCAGCATGGGGTCTGGCTTCCCTTCCACATTACCCGCAAGACCATTACTTTTGGCAGGCAGAGGATGGGGAGGGGTCTTAGAGGGCACATTGTTGCTGCTTTGCCTCAATTGCTTTGTTTCATTATCTGTGTATCTGGGAATGGACGAGGCAGAAGAGTGTTGTGCTGATGATGGTGACAGTGCTGGTGGCTCATGTTTCTCTGTGCTCATCTGGCTTGACACTTCAGATGTGTCGGTTCGAACAGAGGTCCTCCCTGAGGCAAGGACAGGGTGGACTGGCCGACTAGGGGACAAGGGCTTAACATTCCTCCTCTGGTCCTGGGCTTTCGGCGGTGATGTCGTAGCTTCCTGGGAGGAATCGCCATCATCTGTCACCTCAGTGGACTGGAGGTCAGGTTCCAGCTCTCCTGTCTTTCTAGGAGGTAACTGAGATTCACTTAGGACCCCTCGAGTCAGGATTTTATTCTTATATTCAGAAAGAAGACTCTTTTTATCACTAACACTAGGTGAATGAACAGACAACTGCTTAGAAGAAGTTGACGGCTGGGCTTTTGAAGAAACAGAACTTTGAGAAGGAGATGAGCCAGCAGTCTTTTTAGCCTCTGAATTAACTTGAATATTTGTCTTTTGCTGAGTAACTGAATCCTCATGAGCAGCTAGGGGCAAAAAAAAAGTGTTTATTCGCAACAGAAGATGCACAAAAACTGACCAAGGTAGCAAGAACAAAACAACTTACGAGAGTATGAAACAATAATTATTTCTGTACTAACCAGGCTGTGGAGCCCAGCCAAGCTAAGTTTTGGGTTGTATGAAGGTACCTATGTGGAATTACTGTAGCTTGGGTAAAACTTAGACCAGTTAAAATCAAATATCTAAAATAAGGAACTGCAGCACCCTTTCAGTGGAACCAAATCTTCAGCAGAATTTAGCCACGTTGATGGCATGGAGCACCTTGCATTATTCCATGGAAGGCTGTGGCCCACCTTGTCAGCTAACCCAGCAAATGTTCTGTCCCTACAACACTTTTAAGTAACAAAAGTTATGGCTTCTGCCGGTTTTTTAAGATGTTTTATGGCTGTTTCTTGATCTTAGAAAGTCCCACGCCAGAGCCAAGAAAGACTGGATGTTGCGGTGGACTGCAACANCTGTGCTTTCGTCTCGAGTTCTGAAACTGTCTGGCAGGGTTCCAGACCCCCCTGGACAGTCAGAGGAATACTCTGGGCTGCCACAAAAAGTTACTTACAACTCAGTAACTTTTTGGCAAACATCAAACACAAGGAGTAGTACCTGAGTAAGACACTAAGTGACTTTCAAGAGTGGGAGCTGTCAGGAACAGAGCAGCCAAAGACCCAGAGCATTGCATTCTTTGGCCTTTGGATAACAAGAGCACATAAGATTGTCACAGGGCATGGCATGCATTTATTTAAGAGGCTAAAATGTCCATAAATATGTCCTTTTCCATGTTGCAGAGTGACAAACACTTACTTGGACAATATAGTCATGAAAAGAGCAAGTAGAAACAGTATTAAGGAAGTAAAATCCCACAGGTTAGACAGAGAGCAGAGGAGTTAAATCAGTAAGAATTAACACAACTGGGACCAAGGCAAGAGTGAGTGAACTACACCATTGGTTCATGGCTTGGTTCTCACCTGCTGGGATGGCGACACTGAAGGCTTTTGACTGAGGACCTGGTCCCCTCCTGTTTGCTGCACGAATTTTGAAAATATAGCGCTCCCCGGCCTGCAGACCATCTATTATGGCTGATGTTGTAGCTCCAGAGTAGGTGATGGACTTTGCTCCAAATGGCTTGAGAGCCGGGGCGTATGAAAGAATGTATTCTGAAATGATTTGGCAGACGGTTGGAAGGAGGAAACTGAAAACAGTCCTGTTTCCAGCAGACAGACTGTATGGGTAGGATGAATTAGAACGTGCATTACTAAAATTAATACACTAGCAATGCACACCGAGTCAACAGCTGGAGTATAAAGACATGAGAGAGAGATATACGTATATGTGAAGGTTAAGTTGAATATTTGTTCTTATTCAGAAGAGATACTTCTACTGGAAAATATCAGCACTGTAGAGTTGCCAAATGGTAGCAACACCACCTCTGTCCAACAAAATCAAAATCTGACACACTGTGCTTAACCAGAGCCAGGGCCAAACACAACAGCAGAGAGCAAAGCAAGGTCTGGTTGCCACTTTGAAACTCCCCCTGTTCTCACCTTTGAGTTTTGAATTACTGTGATACCTGTGCTTTGTCTTAGCTTTCTGTATTGAGAGAAATTTCACCCCTATAGGGACAATTCTGGGCCTGAAGAGGAATCTTCCCATTATACTCCCAAGGAGTGCAAGTGAGATCTCAGATATGCGCAAGCTTGGTTTTCTTTTCAAATCCTCTGTAAGAGGCACAGGTATCAGACAAAAACAGGGTTTTTATAATAAATTTCATGGGCTGCCAGCTTTGTCTCTCTACATGAAAACTCACAATTATATCTGAGAAGTCACAGTGCCACAACAGGAAAACTCTAGAACATAATGGCATCTTAAAAAATAGGAAATGCAATTTTTTTTCTTCTGAAAGTGAGCCCATATTCATTGTGTTAAGAAATAAGCCACACATAGTTCATCAAAATCAAGGAAAAAACCATAATCAATATTTTATATGCAAATACATTTAATGCTCCACTGAAAACTGAATCAGTGTATCAGAAGGCATGGTAACCTTTGAATCTTTTTTCTTCTCCTTTTTATTACACAGGAATTGCTTTCATTGCAGAGACACTGCTGTAGCTTCTGATAACTCTGAAATGGCTACGGGAGAACATTTTTTCCATTATTTTAATATGTGGTATAAATATATAAAAGGACAGGGTTGAAAAACAAAAGGATCAAAAGACAAAAGTTCCTGATTACCGCATGCTATCAAAATGACCATGAAATGCTAATTCAGTGGTTCTATTTAGCCAGTAAAAATATCTTGTCATTTATTTAGTTTAAAAGTAAGACCTCTCATGTAACACTTCATACTCAAACAATGATATATTAGATGAGTATAAGCATTCAGCCCTTGAATATTAGGTGTTGCCCTGGAATTCTGTAAGCCTTCTGTTTTAACCTTGGAGTCAAATTCTTTTCACACAGTTTTATGTAAATAGTAGCCGATGTTTACTTAACGGTATTTTCTGGTTTTCATTTCTTTTGTGATATGACAACTTTGATGAGCACCTTTCTTCTCCAGTGAGATGGAGAAGGAAGTGACATGCTCTCCAATCCCTTGTGGAGTTGGGATGTGTATAAGAATAAGATAATGTCAATAAATCGATGTCATATCCTCCTTTCTGCTGAACCTGGCAAGTGTAGAGCATCTTTATTGTGTCTCCCTGGACACAATTAGGTATCTTTAAAAGGATTGCCTTGGATGAATCATCTAATAACAATGCAGACAAAACTGCAAAAAGGGCTACAGATTGGTCAAAATTAGAAGCAGACTTGAAATACCAGATAATGTCCCTGCATGACCCTACTTACAGAAATAACGATTCTTGGATACAACTGCAGCTCCATTGAAGCAACTGGCAAGACTTCTACTGACTTCAAAAAAGGAAGGAATTCCACCACTGCCCTGAAGAACACATAACGTGGGTCTTGCAGACACGGTGTACCTCCCTCCAGGCCAATGGGCTTTTAAATCCTGAGATGCTGCAGTGCTGATAAGAGACCTCCAAAAACTTGTGTAATTTGAGAACACAATAATCCTGTCAACCACGGGAGAACAGGAGGCTAAAAAATCAGCCTCATTTTCAGAGGGAAACAGGAACAAAAATCCCAGAAAGACCTTTTTCTTTTTCTTTAATTCTATGCAAAAACATAGCCAACTGGCAAACTATCTTTATGACTATGTACAATAACACTATAGTACACAAGATTTATGCATGATACCTGCTGAAATCAGATTTGTGCTTGCTTCTTAAGCTGAGGATTTCCTTGCACAACAAACTAGAAATAAAACACAACATAAATCCACTCACTTTTCTGGCAACTACCCAACTTTTTCTTCTTCAACTAATTCTTAAAAATCTTTCTGGAAACTTCCTTCTTGAGCCTGCTTATTAATGGGAGAAGAGGGAAAATGAGCATGCATGATGCCCCAGGAACCTCTGTGACATCCCAGGCAGACAGTGACGGTGCCTTCTCAGTGGCGCTGTGGAGACACTGGGCTGGAAACATGAAAATCTTGCTTGGGTTTAATCAAGTGAAAAAGTCCTGGCACAGCCAAGGTTCCAGCTTACTGCAGGGCAGCAGCCTGACTTTGAGACAACCAGCTCCTTGAGGGAGTTAGAAACCAACAGTGAAGACTCACCTTTGACTTTTCCTTCACTCTCTGGAAGAGCATCCCAGGATGCTGCTACAGAGGTTGGTTTCCCCTTTAGTGGCCAAACATCCAAATTTTCAGGTGCACTGGCAGGAGCTGGGAAACAGCCATATACAGAAGGGGCAAGTAAGAATCAATACAGCATACACCTTTTGCTCCCTCTTCTCATAGCAAAGATTCCTATACAGCTGTTTCAAAGATAAACGTGAAGAGTACACATGGCTCAGGTCCATGCTTGCCTCTGTCACATCTCTCTCTCAGATGACCATAGTGAAACTTTATTCCTTAATTTTAGGAACAGGAGGTCTGCACAAGACTGCTATTGTGGCTTAGCTGGAATGACATGGTAATTTGGTTGTTACGGACCACTCCCCAGTACCAAAGGGGCCTGACAGCTTCTCCATGGTGGAGAGAGGATTTAAATTTGCTGTGAGAGTAACGGAAGCCAGGTTGCTCTTCTCAAAGGAAGAGGCACATCTAGCTGCAGGTCCAAGGTGCTGACCTGTCCCACAGAAACACCCAAGCCATCTCCCCCTGTTCTCCTCGCACCAGAAGAGCAGCTTGGTGTGCTCTCCTGGTGTGCTTCACTACTGCAGGGATGCAATTTCCCATATTCTCAACCCTCTGCTGCCTCAAGCAATCACTTGGCTCATTCTGGCTTTCCCTCAAGTCATCCCTATTCCACAGCTCAAACCCTAAGACCTATGTTACACCAAAGACTCTTTCAATACATACCTGCCTCCGGGGTTCGCTGGTAAACAGACACACTCCATTTGCCTTCCTTCTCTCCCTCCAAGATTTGGATGGCAAACTCATACATAGTGTCTGGCACCAGGTTCTCCACCAGTGCCCGCCGGTTGGACACCTGCTTGTAATCCCACCTTGCCGATTCCCCCTTTTCCCGATAGCGAACATTATATTGCCTGGGATCAGAAACACAGGAAAATAAAACGTTCGCATGTGGAAGCCTAGCACTAGCAGAACCAGAGAGGGACAGGGATGCTTTGCCCTCAGGCAGCCTGCTGGGGCTTAGGGAGGAGCCTACCGAAGTGCAAATAACAAAGGACCAACAACAAAACCCAGCATATTTTAAACAAACATTTTTGCCTTCCTCTGATGGCGTGTGACTGCTTTCACCCTGAAGGGTGGACCGCTCTTTTAAGACTCTTGCTCGAAACACCCTCTTCCCTGGGGAAAAGCTGCAGGATTTTCTGAACTGAGCCAGGCATCCTGGGGGGCTCCACACCACCATCTCACTGCCCCATGGCCATGAGCATGGCCAGATTGCCGGCAGGCCCTTGCTCCCAGAACAGCACCAGTGGCTCACTTCCCACATGTCTGCCTAGATAACTGCTTCCACAAAGAAACTGAGAACATCTACAATTACTAGCTCTCCTGAGGTGACTCTCAGGGTATTTCAGCACCAGTTTGCACAGTTCTTCAGTGTTCCCAGGCTGAGCAACACAGTCCAGTGCTTTCATACCTTTGGCAGTTTCCAGGCCATTTCCTTGTTTGTTTTGGTCTCCAACTGCTGCAGCATGCTGCCACAAGCCAAGCTCTCACTCATAGGAGCCCCAGCCTGCTCAGCCTCAGCTGCATGAGGCTTCTGCAAGGTCAGAGGATGCAGGGTGTGATGATGGGTGTCTTTCCCACTGCAGTGATGCTTCCTTCACCCACAGTATGGTCATCCCGAAGCCGTAGTCTGTTTGGACAATCCACCTCAACACCTCACCTCTGTGGGCTGTGCTGTGTCCCCCATTCCTTCCTTCCCCATGCCTGCTTGGGGATTTGCTGACTGTGGTGATATACCAACACTGGAACAGCCAAATACCCAGCTGGTGCTGGCAACATTTCAGAAGAGATGTAAACCCCTGTAGCACAACACTTACACAGATCTCTAAATGCTAATGAGCAGGGTGCCGGGAGGCAAGCTAAATTATTCTCATAACCAACAGCAATTAGATAAATGCAAAATCATTCAGTAGCTTGTTGGCAGCAGTTCCCCTTCAGTACCCATTTTAAAAACCCAGGGTTAAGTACCTATTTGCTGCAACCTTCCGCTTTTCATGCAGTGGGTCTGTCCAAGTAACAAGCACAGACTGAGAGGACATAACTCGAACAGTTACGTCTTGTGCCACCTCCACCTCTTCCTCCTCTGAAATGGCAAAACAAAACAGCATATCAATAACAACACGGGAGTTCTCATACTCCAGTGACTCTCTCTCAACTGACACTGTAACATTCACATGGTAAAGCTGAATTAGAAATATAGGTGGGAATGGAAAACCAAGTACATTGATTACTGATGGGATTCCACGGAAAGATAATTTCTTTTGTTAGTGGTGTGCCTGCAAGACCAGAGTACTAATACATTCTACAGTCCTGCAATATTCTGTTGGCCCCCAAAGTGCTACCTACAGCAAATGTTTTATTAATATACTGATATTCACCATCTATGGCAAATGCAGTGCTAGAGGTACCTGGAGAGCAGAAATTTTGTCTTAGAGAAAATCTTGAGATTTTAAAATTTGGGTTCATTTTGAAGGGCAATAAAACCCTTCTTCAAAACTTTTTCACAAGGGAGAATTACTGCATATTGTATGTTTTTGAGTGCTTCAAACAGGTTGTTTAAATTCAACTTCTAATTTTTTTACGGTATACAAGGAAAAAAATGAACAAATTCATTGAAGTGGGCTGTTTTTGACAGATCAGAACACCTTTTGCAAATATTTTACAAGATTTTAACATTAAGTGAAACTAACTTGATATTTTGAGGTTTTTAATTTTGATGAGGTTCCCTTTTCTATCTGTTCATCAGAGTTGCTTTAGTCTAGTCTATCTACTGGCCAATGAAAGATTTATTACTTCTCCTTACTAGTGTAATAGCAGCTTTTTCCAAGTCTCCCAAAGGCACAGAATGTACAAGGAACGACCTTCCAGCCAGAGTTTTATAGACAAGTAACACTGGAAAAAATATCGATGTCTCAGGAAAGGAAAGGAGCCAGTAAACTCTGGAGGATGACCTCATTCCCTAGGGATCTTACTCATGTATGACTGAAATTTCAGGAAGAGATTGCCCTTCTCTTCAGCAAGTGGCACATTAGCCCAAAACCCAGCACTGCCTGCACAGATGGCAGGCAGCAGGGAGGCACATGTCCCCTCTTTCACTAAGGTTTTTAGTGCAGAGGGTTCTCAGACAGTTCCAAAGGTTTTCCAAGCCGAAGACTTACTAAACAAAATGGCCAAGCGCACCCATCTACTACTCACAAGTGGCTTAGGGGGCCTATTTACAAAGTTTTGCAATGGGAGCACCTGAAGAAAGAGAGTGAGCATGAGAAATGGGTGGGAATCACCGCTCCAGAAAAGGTGTGAGATGGGATTTCAGTACAGTTCAACCACAATTCTCAGTTCTGGCATAGGTGTTCATCACCATAAAAATACCCTGAACACTTTGCCATTCCCATGCCATTCACATCACAGTGTGAGGGGGTGAAAAAGCACACTGGCATGGAGATGACTCAGAACCTCACTCATCCTTTTTAACCATGGCAGCAGCAGGTAATGCCTTCTTTCCAAAACAAAGTGAAAACTTTTGCTGACCAGGTTGACACTTCCAGTCATCAACCCTTCAGAAAAGGGGTTATAGGTCTGAGAAGAAAGAAGGCATATCATTCTGGGGGTCCTGGCTTTGATTTAATCAAATGTTGTCATGCAGTTACTACAATGCATAACATTTGTCAATAGATAGAGAGAAGCAGATTAAAAAAAAAACCAAAACAAACAATACCTCAGAAACTCAACCAACCATGTTAAAGAGTTGTATTATTTTATTAATCCTGCTTGAATTAGAGAATTGGAGACATCAATCAAGCTCTTTAACACAGAGAAAAACCTAGTAGCTCCAGCACCAAAAGACTTCCAGTAAAAATCACAAAGCTATCTCTGCATCCAATTGTCTCCACTCATTGACAGTAGATGTGAAAGAAACATACCTGTGACTTTTCTTTTAGTTAAAGATGACCTATAGACAGGTTGGCTCCGTCCTTGGGAGCTCCTTGATGGCAGTGAAACCACGTGAACTGACTCAGAGGCTGTGCATGCAGGGAAAAAAGAGAAGGTTTCCTGTAACCTATTTCATTTAATAGAAAGAATGGATTTCAGAGAGGTCCCACCACATGCAAGCAGAATCTGAGCTATGGCTCTTCTCTCCATCCTTTCCCTCTGCTGCTAATATGACAAACTGGCACATGGTGTCTCTTTTAACATAGCATCAAGTTCTCCTACAATTTCTACCCTATTCTCTAGGTAATACCCTATCTCTGCTAAGATACAGAACACAATTATAACAAGTACTTCCATTTACAGGAAGAAGGGTTTTCGATGGCTCGGACAACACGTGAGCTGCGCTCACCTAGCAGCCACAGGGGATTACAGAAGTGTGCTAGCAAAGCCAGGTGTTTCAGGGAAATCCGACTCACCTAGTTTTCTCGCTTCCTGGTTTTGTCGCTCTTGCGGCATCGGAGCATAGCTCATCCTTCGGCTGCTCTCTCCATACCCACGGGGGTAACCTTGGGATCTGCCGCGTGGACCTCTGAAGCCTGCTCCATAAGGTGGTTTCCACCGAAAAGGTAACTTGCCATCTGGAGAGTGGGCTCGCACTCTCAGAGGTCTGCTTGGCATGTCTTTCTCTTCAAAAGCAAACACACACACAAACCCCCTGACAGTTATTATGAAGCACATGACACATACAGCAGTCCACGTATGTCTGTTGTAAGCACATCTATTAACATCAGAATAAAGGGCATAATTTTATGGCTTTTTAATTTTTTCTATAAAACCAAATTGCAGAAATAACAAGCTTTCCAAGCGGGATGTACAATACTCAACAGTGTCTTTTCCCAGGCCCTTCAGACAGACTGGTGCAAGACCCTGAAAGTGAAAACATATCGTAATACAAGGACTCCTGCCAGAAACTGGGGATGTCTTGTAGCTTTCCTGTTTAAATATTTTCCTCCTCCTTTTTTACATCCCCTTTCCCTAGTTCAGGCACACCAGTACATTATTTTTTTCGCAAGTGCTAAAGTTCAGTGTAAAATGAAGCCCAGAACAGTTTTACTATTAAAAGCAGGTTCTTTTCTCCTAAACACATCTCTCATGGTTCTGCTCCCCAACACACTCATATCTAAAATGTCTGTTCTGCACACGCCTCAACTCCTGACTTCCCAAACTTCCATTATATGATCCCTTGAGCATCCAGCACTGTAAAATGTACCTCATGCAAGCTGGGTAGTTTTTAACATTTGCTGACACGTTGACAAGAGTTCTTTTAAGAAGTGACACTGATGCAAGGATTCCTCAAGCAACCAGTCTGGTTCTCTGAACAGCATCTCCAGTTACTGTGCAGGCTGCAAGCAGGAAGAAAGAGGCTGGTATCACCAGCCAGCACTGAGATCTCATACTTGTAGAGATTTTTCCCTCTTATATTTTACATTTCACACTCACAATAGGTTTTTCTGTCTTTTCTAGTAATGCCATTCCACCAAGTACAGAGGTTACAAGGTGTATTCACAGCCTCCCACTTGCTGGCTATGCCAGCCATTGCAACCACAGCACTGTCCAGAGAACAAGAGACTGGGGCAGACAACTGTCAGAAGCCTGGACAGACGACAAAAGAAATGCACCCAAGTACCCCCTGTCAGAGCAACACTGAAGTCATCTCTCCAGCACCAGTTCAGGAGCTCATATTTATTCATTACAGCACCTAAACACGTTACTTTAAGTACTGATATCTGCATGTCCATATATATGCCAAAAATAGGGGTTTTTCCAATATTTCTACTTGGCGACACCTTCTATAACCAAACTGCTCAGTGGTCTTGATCTGCTGACAATGCTTCATCTTCTTAGACACTCCCAACACATTCTTCTATTACATTACCATTTGGAAGGAATCATAGCAACTCTCAAAGCTGTTTGCAGAGTTTCTCTTGAAATCTCTGTGAGAAATACAAGGCTTCAGTGCTGATGAGGTATATAACACATGCAGAGAACCACACAGTTGCAGTGAATTCTGCTTTTCTACTGAAATACTGGGCAGCAGCTCAGCATGGGAAACCTTGCCTTTTTATTTTGCCCACAGAGACATGGATCATCAGTTTAAGCACATGGCCTTCAGCAGCTTGTCTCTTCTGTCTGCTCCTGACCACCCCAGCAAAACAAAACAGCTATAAAAGCAGATTAATCAGCCAGTTAAGCTGATTTTA
This sequence comes from Platysteira castanea, assembly GCA_013397175.1. Classification (NCBI taxonomy): domain Eukaryota; kingdom Metazoa; phylum Chordata; class Aves; order Passeriformes; genus Platysteira; species Platysteira castanea. Next base: position 298,049 of record VYXC01003864.1, on the reverse strand, counting down.
CAGACACTTTTTGTTGCCACAGCAGTATATATTAGCTGGATCACAGCAGAGGAACTGGTACCAAGTGTCTAACAAACAATAAATGCTTTTTGCTATACAATAAACATAGTTTTATTCACAGTCCCAGGAATGTTCTCAGTCACATACTATATTAAAAAACCCACCTGTTCTAAGTGGTTTCTTTTTTGTCTCTCCTGAGCAGTTGCTCAACAGAGATTTCAAAAGCCCGCGAGTCACTACTCATACAGGCACATAGCCTTCATTCACAGTAACATCATGGAGAACTGAAAGAGGGCAAAATCCAAGCTGGAGCAGACACCTGGACATCTCAATCTCCTGCTCAAAGACAAACTATCTCCAACACAGCATAAGGCCAGACTTGGCTTTCCCTAGCTCAGTCTTCAAAACTCCCAGGATGAAGGTGTCACAACCTTCCTGTGGATCTTCTCTGGTGCTGTATCAGCTGCCTGTGGTGAAGGCTTTTATCACACAATCATGGAATCACTTAGGTTGGAAAATCTGTTTAGGTTAGTTCCACTAACCCAGCATTAGTTCCTGTAACCCAGCATTGCCAAGTCCACCAATAACCCGTGTCCCTAAGTGCTGCATCACCATGTCTACTAAATATCTCAAGGGATGGTTACCCAACCATTTCCCTGGGCAGCCTGTTCCAGTGCTTGACAGCCCTTTCAGCGAAAAAAAATTTCCTAGTATCCAATCAAAACCTCCTCTTGGGTAACTTGAGACCATTTCCTCTTGTTCTGTCACTCGATACTCGGGAGAAGAGACTGAGTCCCACCATGCTACACCCTCCTTTCTAGCAGTTGTAGAGATGAACAAGGTCTCTCCTGAGCCTCCTCTTCTCCTGGCTGAACAACTCCAGCTCCCACAGCGGTCCTTTATAAGACTTGTACTCCAAATCCTTCACCAGCCTTTTTGCCGTTCTCGACTCACTCCAGCACCTCAATGTCTTTCTTGTGGTGAGGGGCCCAAAACTGGACACAGAGCTCGAGGTATGGCATCACCAGTCCAAGTACAGGGGTACAATCCCTTCCCTTGTCCTGCTGGCCACACTGTTTCTCATACATTTTCCTAATGTCCAACCCAAATCTCCCAAACAGCTACTTGCAGCTGCTGCCCAGCATTACAGCACTACACGTGCCTTGCTCTCACCAAGAAGTGGCTTTCTTGCAACCTCCCATCAAGGAGCAGCTGGCTGCTGAGAGATGTTGCCCTGTCCTCCTGTTTGTCAGACTGTGTCATCCCTACTCCCTCAGTCTCTCACTGGAGCCCATGTGCCATTGGTAGCCACCACACCCCCAGATCTCAACAGCCCTGGCTGAGGGAAGTAACATCTCCCCTCGACCTGCCACGCTCTCCCAGGTTTGCCGGGCTGCAGTGGAAGCACACTGTGCTGGCTTCCTCTCAGCAGCCCTGTATGTTCTGGGAAGAACACTGCAGCCCAACATCTCTGCTTCCCCAGTCAAAGCTGCAGCTCTCATCTGCAACTAAAATAGAGTTGCAAGGGACGAAGGATACAAAAGGAACCAGCACAGCCTGACAGCCATATGGAAAGTATTCAATCTTAAACAAATGTGGTTTTAGGCAAAGAGAATTGTATCGACCCTAAGGCTGAATGCAGGGGATCAGCTGAGATTTTAAAACCAGGGCTTTCCAAGGCTTCGATTACTTTCCTCATGGTAGCACCACACTCTACTCATTGTTCCCATTTCACTAGTTATTCCCAGTTTCTGTTTATCATTCCTCATCACAGTTTGACTGGCAGGAGTCTGAAAGCACCCAAAATGGAGCTATCAGCAATGGTTAAAATGGCATTGCTAGTAACTGCTGATCCACCAAAACCAGCTTTTTTGTGTGAAGTCTGTGCCAGGCTTTACAAGAAAGGGATTTCTCATTAAAAATGAAGAGCAGCAGCCCAGGAGCCACCAGTCTGGTGTGGGATAAGGCTGTGGCCCTCAGCCACACAGAGGAAGAAGATGAAGCTGGGTTCACACCTCCTTACACAAGTACCTAGCAAGTTGCTGTCCCACCAGGTTTAGACATGCCAAAGTGTCAGTGCTTCCCAGTCAGATGACATTTCACACTCCTTAAGTCCCCAAAAGAGTCACTGTCTCCTGCAGTCACAGCCCCTGGACCTCAGCATTCCCCTGTCCTGGTCTCCTGCTCTCATCTTGGCTCTGGGAAAAAAATGTGGATTTCCACAAGGAGGATAACCCTGGGACTGTAGAGACTGAGCCACAAGAAAAAGTCATTGTGTCCTAAAGACCAGAGTTTTGTCCTCCTGGCAAGGCTCATTCATGTTCAAAAAAATCACTCAAAACCACCACTACCAGCACCACCACCAAAAATCGCAACCAAAAAATGAAACTGTCCTAAACAAGCTACACTCACCAGAGAAGGGATAGGAGAAGGAAGAAATAAATCCCATGCATCATTTAAGCCATTCAACTCATGATGTAGTCCCCTTCTGTGGGGATACTGAACTCCCCAAGAACAATAGTCTTAAACAGTCTTAAAAGAATTAGCTACCAAGTACTTGACTGAACTTAATGTTGAGCCTTCCTCATCTGCCCATTATTTATCCCTGTAAACACCTCTTTTTTCTCCCCTGTTCCAAAACTGATTTCACAGCTTTCTGGACCTCTACTCTGGTCAAACTAAATCAACTGGTAATCATCTTCGGAACTCATCTAAAGAGCTACCTGCAAGTACATTAAAATAAAATGCTTTTCTATATTCTAGAAAATGAGAAAGAGTCACTCCCTTGTACTCCTTCAGCAGAGAAATCCAACATTACTTATAACTGCAGGAATCTGTGTCTAGTATCTTGGCCCCAAAAATTCAGGGCTGATTAAAGCTCTGGTATTGACTTTTCACAGATGAAATGTCCACAACTATTGCCAAAATTTCTCTGTGTGTCAGTACTGTAGGAAAGCATTTTCCAAATTATGTAAACCCAAAGCACGAGGTTTAAGCTGAGGGTAAAATGTCCTCTAAACAACCACACAAGGAGGCAGCTTGCATTTGCCAAATCAGACATATTCTTCAGGGGGTCTCATCAATTATCTAGCAAAGGAAAACACAAAATAGCTCCAGAAGAAAAGAGAAGTACTGACCCCTAGCAATCAATTTATAACTGCAGGGAAAAACATACCAAGTGACTCAAACCTATTAAGATACAAGAACAAAAAGTAGTTGAAATTTGAGGTCACAAAAAATTAGGCACTTCAATTTACCACCACAAATCTAGGTACAAATTTTTCCCTTTGTCTTCCATAGACAACAAAAACTTCTCTACACTTTGCTTCTATGTGCCATAGCTTCAGGGCTGGAAAACTGGACCTATAAAATGTGTTCTGCTGCAGAGATGACATATAACTTGGCACAGTCAGTAGACAACATCCATATGGTTTATAAACAACTATCTATCTCTCTTTTCACTTCAGACAGAAGTCTGGGAGACTGAGCACAGTAACCCAGCCACGGGCAAAGTAACAGCTTGGAGGCAGAAACTGTAGCTGCTGAGAGATAACAAAGTCATCAAAAAAGGCCAAAAATGGTCGCTGGCAAATGAAATCCTGCAATGGGCAACTTGACCAAAAATCACAGACTGCATTGCAATAGCAAAGTGGTGAGACTTTGGGGGTTTTTTTAGGGGCAAGGCAGTATTTTGTTTTTTATTATTTTAATTTAAGTTCTAAGCATCGAATGAGATTTAGTGATTCTGAACCCTGTACTTGAGACTACTGCTGCTTTACCAGACAAAACAGTATGAAAGATTAAAGAAAAACTGCCAAACAGCTCAGTTCACTCATCCTCCTCAAAGAGATCCCTGTCTTAAGAAGTCCTTAACGGCTCCCTAAGCTCAACCAATTGTCCTCTGAGGTAAGAACCTTGCACCACTGACAACCTGCAATCCAATTTCAGAGCTGAGCAACTCAAGTTTACAGACACCCTGCAGTTTTCCTCTCAAAACCCACCACTAGGACTAGAAAAGTACCTCAGCCAGATGTGGTCCCTAGACTTCTGAGCTACTTCTTCAGAAAACAACACTCTGTATACTATGCATTTCCATAAGCGTCCAAGCCCTACCATCATGAAAATGTAAGCTGTACTTGTAGCAAAAAATGATAGTTAATTAATGAACAGAAAAAAAAGAGGCACTATATTTCGATTCTTCAGCTGGCAACTCTAAATTTAATTCCATTTGTGAGGTAAGACTCTTTGTAAAACATTCACACTCCTATTGCACTGGCCACCCCTGGATGTAACTGCTTAAGTGGTGACACTCAAGTTCAGGACACACATGGCAAACACATCCTAAGACTACTCTACAGGTGCCTGTTTTGGCAGCTTGTGAAACCAAGACAGGATTCTGCCCACGAGTGCAGAAAGACTGAGGGATGCCACCCCCACAGAAAGGACCAGGGCAGCCAGCGAGTAAAGCCCCACACGTATGTGGCAGTGTTCATGTATTGGCTGTATCATGGCCACAACTTACCAGGAAAATGTTTATCATTTTCAAAAATACTTTGCAACATGATCACTTCTTTGCTCTTCATGCCTCCGATAGGCGCTATTTTCTACATGGTGCTCTACCATCTTCCAGTAGGTAAATCACTTTGTACACTGGCTTTAAGGGTTAGGGCAATTCTGATACACCATCTTATTTTTTCACCCTATTTAAAATAAATTATGAAACGGTGTGTATTTGAAAAGGTGAAAGCAGAGCTTTACTAGCAAAGCCAGACATCTAAGCTCTGTAGTCCTTTGTGCAACTTAAGGTTTTCAATCTTAGTTGATTATTCATGAACAGGAAAAGAAAAATGTCATTTTACTGTAACTGAAGAGCACAGGGGAAAGAAAACATCTCACGTTTCTGATCCAGCAATCCATACAGGGATGGCTGCTCTCCTCCTCACCTTCACATACTCTGACTGTTACCTGTCACCATACAGATATCCCCAAGCCACATCAGCAGAAAAGAAAAGAAGAAAGAGGACAGACAAAATATCACAGGAAGATACTTGTTTCCACCCAAAAATTAATGCCCCATGTCACTTTGGCAAAGTGTTACTGGATTTTTTTTAGGTTGGTAGTTTGATGCAAGCTTGGTTGAGAAAATGTGAGCAATTCCACCAGCTTCTATGAGGGCTGGCTTGGGGCCATCCCAAGAAGAGCTCACTCTGCAAAGATATTTCCTGCAGTGGGTGAGCCAGCTCAAACAGTGCTGATGTGGCCCTCCGAACTGCGATGCGCTGACTGCTTTAAATGCACAAGACTCTTAAGCTCAGTGATTTCCTTCAGACCTGCCCTGGCACAGAGCAGAACACGAGCTCCAGTGGGGATCGTCAGAGCACTGCAGCAGTTAACATGTGTAAAAACCTAAGTATATGACCAGGGAAAGTAGGACTGAAATGGGAGAACAAATCCACCCTGAGGCTTACTGGGTCGGTAGGTCCCCTAACGCTTTCAAATGCACTGTTAACCTCTTCCCTGTGTGGGCTGATCAACTCTTGTAATGCTGCTAATTTATACGCTCAACATCAGATCTCCTCCTGGAAATAAGCTAATCAGTTAAAGCAGTAGAGGCAAGTGACATAACAACCCTTTGTTTCTTGCAGAAAAAAATAAAAAATCATTTAGCACATTTCCACACACTTCTGCTTGGCACAGAAAGCAGGGACTGGAACGCTTTAGTTCCTGCAAAGCACAATGGAATCTGTGCCATAATTCACTGGGCTCCAGTCAGGAGTTTTGGGCAGAGGACCAGTATCCAACGGTAATGTCTGATTTAAGGAAAGCGATTCATTATACATCTGTAGAGGAGTTACCTGGCATCTGAAGGACATTCTTTAAACTGACAGCATCAAAAGAAGTTTCCAGTGCTCCCTTTGAAGAGCCCTCTGAATGCTAAGCACAGTGGACCAGGGCATTTTTCAAACTCAGGAATGTAATTCTACACGATTAACACGTGTATTACAACTTAGGAAAAACCAACAGTGAGTTACTGAAGGCTTCACGTTCTCCCACTGACATCAATGCACTGGCTTCCTTCTGCATCAGTGACCTTCGAAGGGAGCCCGCTGAGGCTGGACTACGTCTGTCTCTCACACCCACTGACTTTGGATGCCTCACATCTGGGCTTCTTCAGTGATCAAAACACTGTGGTGGCAAAGGCCCCGAGGAACCCCACAAAGGCTGTCAGAGCACACTGCAGCCATGGACCTGGTCTACAAGTGCCCATCCAGGGTGTTGTCCAACACCTGCCTGTTCACTGAGTTGGAGGAAAGGCGGTACTGGAGTGACAACAGCTTTGGGGACTCCTTGTAGGGACAGAGCAGGTGAAACCAGCTGGCAAAGGTACGGGATTGCCCCCACCATTGCTGACTTCACCCACAGGCTGAGGTGGGGAACTCCTTTCCATTAATTTATTGGGCTATAATTGTCTGCCTGTTCTCCCTGAAGACTGCACCCTTGGTATCTTGCCCTAACCATCACACTGCTCATCTACATCTGCTAGTGCATTTATACAGCCAAAACCTTTACACTGCAAGAAATCACCAGGTGACCATGTTGCTCATCAGGCAGGTATGGGCACTACAAAGAACTCCAGCATCAAAGCAAATGAAGTGCACGGTCACTGCAACCACATGTGAGGTATGGACAACAGGCATATGGTTGTGCACATTCCTTGCAGGACATCCTCCTCTTGTCAGTCACCCTGAGGACACAGCTGCCTTCTAACCCTGCTGCCTTGTAGGTGTGACTGGTTGGCTTGAACAGGCATGATTTTAAAACTTGCATTTTTCATCTTTCCACATTCTTCTCAAGAGATGCTGTGGACAGCTACGCCTTAACAATAGCCCCTTTGCTTTATTCTACATAGTTGTGTCACTACAGCTTACATTTTTCACTTATAATCCTCACTTGGACACTGACATTAGTCTCATGAGCACATCCCTCACCACATGTATTTGAGATCTCTGATTCAAAAATTCATTCAAAGGTCTTCAGTGCTCTCTCAGCTTAAACCTTGGTAGTTCCCAGCTGAAGCCTTGGTACTACACTTTGTCTCCAACTTATTTTGAAACCTACTCCTGCTTTGGAGGTAGAGGCATCAAGTCATTGCTCCTTTAGGTCCAATGAGAGGACTAAAACCCCTGAGAGCCCAGAAGAATTGAGCAGGTGTTTTTCAAGCTCTCCTGGCTGCACATCTCTGGCCCCAGGGTTCCTTGTTGCCACCCACACTAACATGCATGGCCTGGGCTCCAAAACACATGGTTTACATCAGGCCACTGTTTCAGTTCCTGGAGAAATACAGCCCACTGCTCAACTCAGCAGCCACTTCTGGGAGAGTAAAACACAAAACCTATTCCAGCAGCAGGCCTCCTGAAAGCTTCCAAACATAAGGCAGTGAGATGGATATGGATGGATATAGCATACTCTGTAAATTCAGGCACAGTATGTAGGGGTATGACCCTTCTAAAATAAAATCCTCAATCGCTAAGAGAAAAGGGACCAGCATTTATGAAGAACGTACTTTGTATGTCATAAAAACTTTAATTATTCCCAATTCCCTAATAAGTACAAAACAGAAAAAGCTGAACTTTTGGCAGACCCATTTCAGAAGTGTTTTTAAAACCAGCTACTCCAAAACCAGCACTGGAAGGTGGCTTTTAAATCTGTCACTCAAACTATCCCTTTATCTAGATACATTTCCTCCACCTGGCTGTTTAATACTAACTTGCACTGATATTAGTCTATTTTTCTTTGGGCTTCTCGTCAATGCATCTTTCAAGGTCCTGACAATATTAGCTGGCTTACATTTGAAGTATTTGAAGTTCTTCATCTGGTAAAAATAATTTTGTTTCTGGTGAGTTGCTCTTTTACATGGCTTAACTGTATCAGCCAGAGATACTGCCAAAATGACTGACAACATAAAGATTTTTCTTCCTATGCAGGACAGAGCCATAATTCTGACTCCAGCTGTTCCTTGAGAGTCCAGAAAACAGTCAGAGGATTAGGTGAATTGGGCTTACAGCCTTTAAGGTTTTGATAACAAATAAAAATCAGATCTAAAATATTTGACTAAGATTCAAATGTTAATACAGGTATCCTTTCAATCTTTGTTTACTGACTTTTAAGTCTAACCTTTTCTAAACTTAGAAATGGAAGACCGTAAGCAGGGACTGAATGCCTGTGGTACTCCATTTTGACCCGAAGCTCCCTGACTTCAGTGAAAAACCTCTACTTTATCATGCCTGTCACTGAAAATTTGATTTGCAAGAAGGGGGACTCACTAATTTTACAGAAAAACAACTTTATAGCAAAGCTCACCTATTTCTTTTACATCAACAAAGAGGAATAGCTTGATGTGTCAATGGATCTAATAAAGCCATTGATCCCAAACGACTCCATACACACCCCTTCGACTCCTCATCTGCAGGATAAAAGGAGTATTAGTGCCTCTCTGCTGAAATGCACCTGGGGTTTCCCAGTGCTGACACTGCACTGCCTCACAGGACTCCTTGCTGTCTCAACTGGCAGCTCCTGTGACACTCAGATTCTTCCTAGTGGACAAGAAACTCACATTTCTTGGCTTCAGTGGATATTCAATTGTAAAAATAGCACAAATATCAACTTACAACATCTTAAGCCCTGTTTCTGAGATAAATCAGAGCCTGAGGCTCCTTTAAATAGTGCAGTCTGAATTTAATCTGACTGCAATCACAAACATGAAAAAAGCACAGGATAAAGTTAAAACCAAGCTTGTTTTCTTCTCATAATCCTTGTACCAGCTATTCTTTAGCCCTAGTCAGAAGTTCAGTGACAGGAAGGAAACCTGCCTGAGAAAATTAGAACATGAACCCACACCAACCAACTCATGCCATGGCAAGACATTGTCAGGAATAAAACACTCCTCTTCACAGTCTGTGTCTTTCCACACTGTGCTCATGACTGTAGTCACCACATTGTTTTCACCTCCAATTTGTTCTTGTTTTCATATTCATGTTCTTTATTTACTGCAAACTGTGGTAACTTCTGTGTTTCTAACAGTCTAAGATGAAGCACACACTACATCAAAACCGTGTCAGGAAAGTTAAGAGCAAACATAACATTGCCACAAAGCTAACAGACCTACAATTTTGGTTAGTTTCCTCTTGAAAATTAGGGACGCCTGACTCATACTACTTTTTAATGCATATTTTTGTTGTTAAAGAAGATATTGAAAATACACTGTCCATTGAAGAGAAGTGGACATCACAGAAGAGAAACCCACAACACATTTCAAAGGCTGTCAGAGGAATGGGGATACTCTAAGTGCCACTTGGACGCCAGGCAGGATTTTGGCTGCACAACCCATGATGAGCAGCAACACTCTCATTCTCCTCTAACAACCTGGCGATTTCCGTGACAACAGCAGAAGGCGGCATGAAGACAACACAAAGCTTGCACCAGGATGGATAATATCCCTCTTGTAAAGTATACTGACTCCCACACTGAGAGCTGTCACCTCTGAGACACAATCTCTACATGTGTTTCTATGAGAAAGAATTGACTGCTGGTACAAATGCTTATGGTAAAACCCACCATGGCAGTAGGAAGAAATGGCAGCAGCTGCTTGCACTGCTCCATTTAACTGAAGTTTCTGGTGGTTTCATGAAAACCTGGAATAAGACAGAATATTTGCTCAGACTGACTAAAGACTCTCCATGCCTTTCTCACATTCTGTGAAGCTGCCACTGAGGAAATGTTTTCTTTAGAGATTTCCACACAAAGGAATATAGGCACAGTTTTCTTAAAGTTGAAGGTGAAACTGATACTTCTCCACCCACAGCTGATGCCCACACAGGTATGGCTAGATGGGAAGGATGACAGGATTAGAAGCCCACAAATGCCCTTCTCTCCAGCACTGACACCAGCATGGAGCTTGCACGGTGCTGCTCTGCCCAGACTGGATGTGGGTCCTGGGTGTGTGAGTTACCGCACTGCACTGCAGCTTACCCACATTTATTCTCACCCCCACGCACGAGACAACTTACTTCCCTCTACCTGGACCTCAAAGGATGCCCACAGGCAGGGCAGTAAAAAAAGAGAGAATACTGTTTTCTAGGCTCAGGCATCCCCTCCACCACTGTTTCCTCCCTGTGTGCCCACAGCCTGAGGTAGCTTTGAAGTGGGTTGGCAGGCAACTCGAGTCAGAGCCAGAGCATGCGCTTCTGTGAGCCAACCTCTGTCCTGCTCCCGACAGCTATGGCCATAGATCTCCAGGAAGGAAAGCACACCTACTAAAATTGCACTGCTCATTAGGAGGCTAACTAAACCGTGGCATCTTTATGCTATGCACCTGGATCATTTCTTTTGAACCTAAATCTTCACTCCATTGCTCTCCTTTCACATCAGTGCAATCTCGTTAAAATCACTGGCACGTTACAGAAACGGTCAAGTGAAGAACAAGGCCCTGCTCATTCAAAGGCTGAAGAAAACACTGTACGCAATTACCCTGATGGAAGATACGGGCTAGGCTTACGGGAATTCACAGCAGGCAGCACAGTTCTCTTTCGGCACCAGCTTTCACTCCAACCTCATCGAGCAGTGGTTTCCAACATCCATAAAGCGCACAGCTTCACATGCTTCATTCGTATTATTCATTTTTTATGAAAATTTTATTTTTAATTAAATATTTCTATCCAAACACTCAATTTCCTTCCAAATTTCTCTCAGCTATTGGTTGCTGGGATGCTTCGTGGCCCATCCTCAAAGCAGGGGACAAATGGCAGCCTACACCTACTCTGTATTGGTTTGTCATAGGCTGTGGGAAAAAACTTGACAGCTCTCAGTCACCGTCACCTTTACATCCCCTGAAAAACCTGTTTATCTTGGGCACTTTAACACTCAGGAAATGGATTACATCAGTCATTTGTGGACATAGCAACAAGTGTTAAGCAAGTCACAGCTATTAAAAAAACTCATGGTTTCAACTGTTATTCAAAAATCTAGGATTTGGAAATTTCAGAAAGCAGTGATTTTCACTTACACACACAAAAAGAAAAAAGGAAAAAGATAATCAGTAAGATATTTCTGAAATGACGATTGGGTTTGAATCCAAAGTGTTGGCAGTTTGGATGCTGTGGCTCTGCTTTTAGTTCATTCCTTTATGCGTATCACAGACTTCACCAAATCATGCTCAAGCTTCCTACTTGCTTTGGGGGGGGGGGCTGGTTTACACCTCTCTCTGAAAACACCTCAATACAGAAAAATTTGCTCCCTTACCCAGTGAAATAGCACAGATTTTTTAATCTACTGGAGATTCATACGTTTATGTAAAGTCTTTCCATTCCATCTCTAGTTGAAGTGCATGTTCAACTTTCCATTCGAAACTGCCAAAAATGCTTCAGACTCACAAAGTCAGAGAGTAGGAGTTCAAGCTTTTATCACGCATTGAAGGAAAAAAAAGATTTTAAATTCTCCATGTTTATTTCATATTTCAAAGCCTTTCAAAGATCAGAAAAGTTGGTTTCTGAAGGTGCAGGTTTGCTAAGAACAAAACACAGGCTCAACGTTTAGTCTCTGCTCTTTCACTAGCAGCTCTCAGAGATTAAGTTTCTTCACAGAGACTGGACAACACACATCTTAAAATAACATAGCCTTTGCTGCTTCCTCTTAATGGAAAATGCAAATAAAAACCACTAAAATATTATTTATCCGTCTCTAATATAAAACTGTTCACAATTCACATCTTGAAATAACACCCGCTCTGATTCCTCTAAGTAACTTTATTCCACATTATTTATCGCAAAAGTTCTTTCAAAAAGTACACATGTAGCTTTGTACCCTAAAAGGGAAGCTGGTGGCACACGCTCCAAGGCTCCCAAAGTGCAAAATTCATAGATCCCAGATAAAGTGCATGCCAGGGAAATGGACACAATACTATTACCGCTATTCTTAGGAGCTCATATTAGGTTGGGCTCATACAAGCATAGATCTTCATTACTGATAAATTATTTTTTTATTTAATTTCATTTCCAAAGAGCAACTTGCTGCAGCCATGTTCAAAGCAATGTCTCCATGCAAAGCCCTGGGCTGTTTCACACGTTATAAGCAGTTCTATCACAGCTGAGCAGACACAACTGAGGCACACAGCAGCAGCCACTCGGATTCACCTCAGCGTGGTTTGCCAAGCACTAGCTGGGACAGTTGGCAAAGATTCTACCAAATTAATACCCTTGAAAAGCATCTGAACATATCAAAAAGATGCAGTCACAGCTCTGCAGGTTTGTAAAAGAGAATCTATGCCATCCTCCTTGGGTTAGCCCAGGGATATCTAAAACTGAAAACACATGTATCTACATTGGTTTGGTCTCCAGTGCTGAGGTGCAAGACTTGCAGCTTCTCCCCACAGAGCACAGAATATCTCTGACCAGTGGGATATACAGCAAGAGGAGCCTCTGGGGAAGAAAACAGATCCTTCATGTTAAGAAAGCCTCTGCAAAAATCAGGAGAGCAAGTCTCAGGAAGGACTTCCAGAGTCTTTAGCATGCCATAGCTAGCATGACCTGTACATTAACTCCTAGACCCGTACATTACCAATGTCCATGGACTCCTATTTTATGCTATTTATGTTTGGTGTTTGAACACCCAAAGTAGGAGATTTGGAAGGAAGGATGCAGTGGAAGGGTGTACTGATGCAGCCCGCTCTCTGACTGCTGCTGGGTGACCTGAACACCCACCCAGCACTGCCTGCTCTGCTTGTGTTCTGAACCATCCATCACCAGTGCTGGTGACCTATAATGAGGTGGTGACGAACAATAATTCCCCTTCTCTTCCAACCTGCGCTTCTGACGAAAACCAACCCTTACTTCTGTGGCAGTGGTATCCCCTGCTGTCACAGGGCTGTGACTAGATCTATATAGGATGCAAGGACATGTTACTCAACAGAATTATGGGCAGCCTGAACCTGGGTGTTCTGCGTGGCCAGTGGGAAGCAGCCCTGCAGCGACAGCAGAGACAAAGTCCTACCTTGGATCCCTCAAACCAAGGCTGGCTGCCAAGAGCAAGGCAAAGAGATCTGCACTATTTTACAAGTAGCTTAAGCAACTTGCTACCGTTTTGTGGGTTGGCCATCTGCTACCATTCAGTAGCACAAACATTTTGCTAAAGCTGCAAAGCTTCCTGAAGCACAGTGATTTCCTTCCATACAAAGGGGGCCCGAATTACTCAAAAGCTCCTACAGACATTTTGAAGTTTCAGTATTTGCCTTCTTGGTTTTTACAGGGACTGCTTGCAACCATAACAAAAGTTTGGAGGTTTTAAAAATACATTTATAGGGCACAAGCAGAGAAAAAATGTATTTGCAAAAGGTCCAACTGCTGAAAAAGCCAAATGGTTCATTTCACATTGCCAAAAATCTCGCAAACTCTATGTCTAATTTTATGAGGCTCTTATGTTTGGATTCATAGGGTCTGTTTCTGCCACCCTTACTGCATTTACTACCAGCTTGTTCTGCAAGGGTCCAGTCCTAAGAAAAATCTTGCTTCTCCCAAAGGACAGCAAAAGGTATAATGGTAGGCACGTGCTAAAAATAATTCCCCCTGTCTTCAGGCACACCACCTCCCCTCAGAAACATCCATACTAACGCATCAGATACCCTGATGCTTACGCCCATCAGACCATGAGGTCCATCAGTTACCTGAGCTCTCACTTCACCTTTCTCAACTGAGCTGAATCCTTCCTCTCTTCCTGCTGGTGTTAAAAAAAAAAAGTCCTGCTTTCTCTTGTATTTCCTTCTCCCTGTCCTCTGTTGACACATGCAAGGACAGGTCCTTCCCTCCACTCCCTGCAGGAGTGTGGACACCATCCTCTCCCAGACACACTGCCACTGTGCTGCTGTGCAGGCACAGCTGTGCCCACACCATGCCGCCTGTCACTGCCCTGTGCTAGCGTAACACAGGACAGCTGGTGTGACACCACCACAAGGAAACACTTAAGCCAATGCAAAGCCATTTCTCTTTTAACTTCACTTAAGTTGTGGTTTGAAATCTGTTTCCATCCCTCCAAGGTTTCACACTCATTCCCATTCCCATGTCATCAGCGGCAGGTTTCCAGCCCGACCTGCACGATGTGATACCAAACACAACCAGGATCCCACAATGTCTCATACCACTCACCATCCCTCCCTGAGAGTAATTTAAACAGCTGTTTTGCAGAGGAAAGTAAGTGTGTTTGCAGAGGTGTCTGGCCCTCAGCAACCAGCACTTCCAAAGGGCATGGCACATCCTGCACGGGGGCTGACCTGCTGGGAGGGCAGACGAGGAGCACCTCGGTTCTGAGACATCTTGTGGCAATAAACTTGTGCTCAGCAACTGAAACCCAGCATCTCTGACCTGACTGAAGACATACACAGTGCCCACTGAGCATTCAGTCCCCTGACTCCCATTTAAGCCCCTCGGGCTCTTGGAGGACTAGCTTGACTTACAGTAGCCATTAAGAGTGAAGAAAAGGAACTCAGTGCCCTGGCACAGCAATCATCACACTGCAAACAAAATAATACATTACTGTACACATCTAACATGAAATTTTGGCTTGCTAATATTGCTGTTTAAGGTTTAGACTTTCCAGGTTTTCAATACTGCTGCTGCGCCACCACAGAAGAGCTTCTCTTTTCTGTTTAATTTCATTTTCTGTTGGCTTTGTTTCTTCGTAAAGACAGCAATTTCACCTCTGCATACATTCAGCTTTGGGCAACGGGGAAACTCACAAGACATCAGTCATTACTTCTTGTTTGGAAAATTTCAAGTAGAAGAGTGTAGGGTCTTAGGTTGGTAGTTCTTCATCACTGCAGCATGAGAAAAAGCATCCAACTCATTTTTAAAACAGGGCCAGTGGAGCTCGGAAAAGGTGAGATGTCACTGAAAGTTTGTCTTAGACCTTTGAATGAAACCAGGCCTTGTGATCCTCAAGCCACATCCCCAGTAACACAACCTTAGACACTTGTCAAATACATGTATTAAAAAAACGTGTGACCTGAAATCAGCCTGAAGCCTCAGACCAGCAAAGCCAAATGGAGCATTTCCATCACTGCCATTTGGTTTTAAATTGTTTATAGCACCTCTTCTTTGGGAGACCAGAAACATCAAACCAACAGCAGAGCTGGGACAGAGGCTGACACAAGGCCCAGCTGATGCAGACAGCAAGGCTGCAAGCACATAACCCAGAGCACCCACTCCTGCAAAGTGCAGCCAGCCGTTGGCCAAGGCACGGGATCACTGTCGGCTACACACACACTGCTGCAGCCTCCTGGCTCCTGAGCTGAGGGCCATCTGCAAAGCATCCCATGCTAAAGACCACACAATTACGTCACCAAACTCGGCACGGCTTCAAAAGGTGATGAAAGGGAAAGACATGCAGACTATGTGAAAGTGCAGCTTAATTGCTCATGCAGGGCCAGATTCTGATGCTATTAGGTACTTCCCTGGGGCTGCCACGTGAACCAAGACTACCCAGCAGGAGTTACAGCATCTAAATCCAGCTCTCCATCTATCTGGCTACAGCCTGTGTCCTGCAGTGCTCTCAGAGCTGCCCCAAGATCTCGGCAGCAAAGGCAAAATTAAACACTGTCTTCCTGAGGCTGAAAACATGAAGCCTGGCTACTTCTCAGGCTGCAGGGTGGGTGCTAGGGGTAGGCACTGGGTTCTGCTCCCACACTCCCCTCCCTCAGCAGCAGGAGCATCCAGGGGCTCTGAGAGGGCTGGCCAGGCAGGTGGCGGGGCTTGGGCTGGTCTCTGGGTACCGCAAGCTTCCAGCCATCACAGCATTTTTTGCCAGTTGTTACATTTGCTGCTTTCCATTTTGCAATTTTAAGGAAAACTCAGTCGTTTTTCCCTGATACCAGCTAAACCCTTCTGTACACCCTTCCAAGGATGCCACTCTGAAAGAAGAGATTAAGCACTTCACAAGAGAACACTAAAAAAAAATATATTGACTATTCAACTTCTCTTATTTCTGTCTTCTTTTTAGAGACAAGGAAACACTAACATTCCAACTCCAGCAGTCCTGCACTTTTTCCCAAAAAGAAGTTTCAGCCAAAATATTGCATTCAACTATACAGTAAACATGATAAATAACCATTTGAAGAGTGGTCTCTTATTTTACAGCAAAAGTATATATTTAAAACAACTAACTCCTCCAGTGGAAAAATAATCAGTTTAGTGCAGGAAGAATACAAGAGTCAGAAAGATTTGCTGGAACCAGGACCACTGCAAGATGCCCAAGAGGACTTAATAACTATGTAATAGTGAAATAGCTGCGCTGGAGCTGTGAAATATGAACACACTCCACAGTCCTCAAAGAGTAATTTACTCTGTTTAATGAAGCGCTGATTTGATGACTGAGTTACTCACTGAAGAGGGGTGATTTAAAATGCATACTTCTCCAGACCACTTTTTAATATGTACATAGTTAAATTTGGATGTATGTTTTATGTGTTCTGCCTGGATGAGGAGAAGCTTGGCCTGCCTTCCTTACCACAGGATTTCAGTATTATATTTGATGTAACTAACAATTTCTCTTTGTTTAGGAAGAGCTCTCTGTTTAGAGCACACAATTTCTACATGACTTGGGTCTTTCTTCCACTTTTCCTTGCTTCTCCACTCCTTGGGACTATCTGCTTTAAATACAGACCTGCCAAATGCAAGCACCTATACCAAAATGGAGACAACATGCAGGCTGATTTCAGAGGCACTGACAAGTGCTCAGCTCCCACCACAGCACAGCAATGTGACTCAGCCAGGGTACACAACCCAACCTGGCACGTGGGAAAAGCTGCTGTCTCCCACTGCACAGATGTCATTTATGAAGATCTAACGGTGGGCCAGAGCTTACAAGTTCAGTGAGAGTGAAGTACAGTGATTGCTGCTTGAGAAAGGTACAATTTAACCCAGAGAGATTTTAACCATCCTGAAAGTGCTATGAACAGAACAAAACATGCTGAAGTTTAAACACACATTTGCAGAAACTCTGAGTAGGAGAAAAGACTTTCTATGACATCCCAAACAGCAGTTTCAGGGAACTGAGGAGGAGGAATTGCCATTTCCAGAGCTACGTGACCCAGAAGCCATGTGACTTAGGAGGGCAGGACACAGGACAAGAGGCCTGGAGAGAGGTGGGTACCAGGTCCCGTCCAGCAGACAGGAGGCAGAGGGAGCTCAGCAGCCTGCACGGGTCTTGCTGGGGACCAGAAGCACATGAGCTGTCAGCACAACCTCTCATCTCCCCAGGCAAATCAAGACCATGCAATGAAGGAGATGCTGTGCAAACACTGTTTGATGTCTCTCTTGTTAACCGGTATAGTAGTTTAAGCACTTGACCATGTGGTACACTGTGGAAAAAGTTATTTCGCATTACAAGCTTGTCTAAAGTTTAAAGAGGAACCAGGGGAAGCAGACGCTTTGCAGGTGCTTGTACATCCCCCAAGGGAAATGAATCCAACTACAGAGGTGCTGCAGGCAAAAGCTGCCGGTGCCTCAAGTAAGAATAAATGTGAGAGCTGGGATCAGTGTGTGCATAATCAATCTAGCCAGGTTGCACAAGGGCAGTGCAGAATCCCTCTGGTCTAAATGACTCTTTGGTAAGAGGCAAGCAGTGGAGATGTAGGACTAAACCACACCAGCCCTCTAAATCCCTAGGCATCCAGGGCGTGGAGGAAAGTTAAGGAATGTATGTCCTGAGACTCAGAGAACAGACAGCAAAGCAGAAGATCTCAGCAGTTCTTGGGGTTTTTTTTCAATCTTGTGCTATTTAAGCCACTGTCTTGATCTTGGCAGTGCTTATTTTGGCAGTTCAGTTTGTGAATATTCAACACAGACTGTAGGTTTTGCAGCCAACAGTGCAACAGAATAAGCAGCAGTACAGCAAACACATATAAGAAAATGTAAACACGATTTCAAAGGCTTTCTGTTGGGTCATGCACAGCAAAGGATCTTTCAGACAACCCCAAATTTCTTCAAGACACCCATCACTCCTCTACTGACCTGAAAATGTAAGCCATACCACCTCTCAGGGGCTATGGTGTTAGTGCAACCATAGCCAAAATGCATGTTCTCAACCCATGTGGGAGCAAAATACTTGGGCTTCTCAGAAGACAGAGGGAAAGGATCTCCCCAGCTTCAGTATCTGCTGCTCTCCTGTGGATTTCACTGCCTCACAGCCCAGCCCTTCATCCCCCTCTCTTGTGCTGGGCAGGGGCACTGGCTGCAGAGGTGAAGCCATCTTTCTCATCTTGGGGAATAATGAAAACACTCATAGATCCAAGTGAATTAAATTTCAACTGCATTCAAAGGAATAAAAACAATCCTGCAGTGCAGCACACCAGTGAAAGTGTTGCTGCTTTAGGGAGCTGTAAAAGAGAAATGACACGTGGCAATTTCAGGGGTAGAAAAAGACAACAGGGAGTGCTGGCACCTGCCTGAGGGATCAGTGCAGAGTCTGCAGGGCTGGGAGAACCCTCTCAAGGCTGCACAAAAGTGTGGTACACCTGCAGCTTGGGGGAGAAAATAGCAGCAAGGACCTTCACAGGAGGAAGGCACATCAGTGCCCACACCATTCGCTCTGGAGAAGTGACCACTTCTCCAGCTTTGTGCATGAGCAGTCTGCAGGAGACACACCTAACATCCATGCTCCCTCCTCCTTCCCAGCAGAAAGCACAACAAAAGGTAAATGTTCCCATGATACATGCATGCACTTAGCTATAGTTCACTTGGGCAGGCAAGGAAGGGAGTAAAGGAATACTAATTTATGAAGATGGGTAACTCAAGTTAAGCAAGATAAGCAGACACTTCAAAACTAAGGGGTGGGGGGGGGAAGTGTTGATTTGCCTGCTTTTTTTTTTTTGCATATTTTGGATGACACCCAGGCTACTAAACACGAGTTCACTCTAGAGGTCTTTGGTTAGGAAAATGTTTCAGTCCTGATTATACTTGGGCTGCAATAGCATAAATTTAAGAGACCTAATGCCTGGTGCCAGCATATCCCAATGCCAACTTAGCCACACTACCGAGCACCTCCTCAGTGACAGAGAGAGATATGTGACATAACTCCTAGCTAGAGAAACCATGGGTTCTAGACATGCACCAGAAACTGAGCCTGGTGGAAATGCTGCTGTGCTTCCTTGATATGAAGTCAACGGCCTGCATGCAGACAGCTGCATACAATATGAAGCATATATAAAGTCCAACCCAAGTTAACTTGAGAACTTAGAAGTCGCATTTAAGTGTCCTGCATGGGAAACATGAGCACTGAATGTGTCTGAGGTATATTTTTGGGCAACCGAATGCTCACTCAACACAGGGGATCATAGAGACAAGATCCCATTCCCCCTGCTGGCATGTCTTTGTCTTGCCGCATTATCTATTCAGCCCCCGCTCTAACTTCTTTCTGTATAGGTCAGCTTCTGAAAGCATCTTCTTAACCACATGTCCAGCCAAAATCAGTCTGTGTGCTGTCTGAAGACCTGGAATCACAGACTTGGACAGCACGGGAGCTTTCACACATCTGACACACCCAGAGGCTGGTATAGAGCTATACAGCTAAGACCATTACAGCACTGTCCTAAATAACTGAGAAGATACATTCCTTTGAGCTAAATGAAGTGGAAAGTTCCCTTGGAGACCCTTCTGCTTTCTCTGTTTATGTCAGACAGTCTAGACAAGGAAGGAAAATGAGAGTTAGTACTGCTGTCAGAAAGGCTCTTGCTCTGAGCATAGCCTCGTCTTAATGTTTCTCCCGAATTTCTCCCACTGGCCACAGGTGGTGCTTGTTTGTCTAAGCTAATAAGGTGGGTTTCCATAGGAGGACTGTATTCTGTAGTCAGTATCCATTCTTCCCCACATGGGATCTGGCAGCAAGCAACAAATCCCTCCTGGCAGTACACAAATCAGATCTGCCCCCTAAGCTGGCTCCAGCACAACACCCTTCTCTTACACTTCCTTGGCCCGAGGACTGCCACAACAATCCCGGGCACAGGCCCCACACTTTCCATTTTGATAAACAGAACACAGTCAATGACAGCACCAGCCCAATGCCAAACCCTTACTGGGGAAAAATCTTTCCTTTCTTTCCACAGACAAAAATTGAAGTGCTCTTTCACTTCATTGGAGCCCATCCACCAAGCCAGGGCAGCCTCCCTGTCTCCCAGACACGGCACTTGGACAAAGGCTCCAAAGTGCAGAATTTGGGACAGGTCACCTAGACAGAGCAAGTGCAGTAAAGCTGGTCGGCAGGGACCATTTCAAACACAGCTAGAAGGTGAGAAAGCAGGACCAAGGGCAGCAAAAATGCTCAGCAATGGCTTTTACCCCCTGAGAAAGAGCTCCAGAACCCATCAGCTCTCCTGCCTGAGACTGCACTTGTTCAGGACACAGTCTGTGTTTAGTAGCTTTATTAACTACTCTCTAGACTGGCGCCCACTTAATGTGGCCAGCGCACCTCCAAGGACAGGGAGCACACATGCAGCCCACATCCAGTCCTGTACAGCCACTCTGGGGTTAACAGCACAGTATTCCCACTCCAGCAGGTTTTGGTGTGCTCCAGAGTCCCATAGCTGGGAAGCACGCAGAGCTCTGTGCAGCACTATGCCAACACATTTGGGTTTGTTCAGAAATTGGCCTAATTTTTACAGCACATTGGTGTGGGACTGAAAACAAGGAAAGACTATATGGATATTAGATGCAAAAATTTTAGTGAAGTATCAGAATCTCCAAGAATCACTTTAGAAATTACACAGTCAGGGAAGCCACAGCCTGCACGCACTCAACAGCTAACACTCTTCCTCAGAAACTATGACATTTCCCATGGATGTTTCCCTCAATAGCACAACACAAACTCCCCTGCTCCCTTCCCTCCTCCTCTCACTTGCCAGCAGGCAGCCCCAGAGATCCAATTCCCCCTCCATTTGCCACTGCCACAAGGGAGCATTATTATAAAACTGCTTCCAGGAGTGTGATCCCAAGCTTAACCTGGATGGGCACAGCAAGTTGCAGAAAGAGAGACTACAGTTCCAGACTAAGCGGATCATTCCTTTCTGGTTGTTTAGCTGCATACTAAAACTCACCAGGAGCCACGGGTGACACGAAGTCCCGGGCTCCGCTGCACAGCCCAGAGCTGCAGGGAGGATTGGGGAGGATGCTGTCGTCCTTGGCCGGCTCCTCTGGGACAGCCAGCACATCCGGAGCCTGGGGGCAAGTGTCCCTGTGCCGCTCTGGCCGCTGTAAGCCCAAAAGATACAACCTGCCGCTGAAATGCCTCCCGTCTGTGTGTCTATACCTGTCTTTAGCCGTGCTCTGGTGCAGCCCTTGTGGGCACAAGCTGAGGAGATTCGGTTCAGCATTGCCTGCGGTGGAAAAAGTGCCGCGGGGGCTGCAGTGAACGTACACTGCTTCCACAAGTGAAAGGACGGGGCAGATCTGCCACTGCTTCCCACAACGCCACCTCCAGAGCAGCTTAAACCAGAGGCTGCGAGCCCGGGGAACTCTGACAGCAGCGCCAGCCTCGCCCAGGCTGATACAGGGCTCGATCCACAGGACTCTGGCGGCGGGAACGAAGAGAAGAGGGATCTCTCCTGGCTTCCCGGGGAGATGCAGCGCTGGGCTGCCCGGTGTCAGTGCCGCTAACCGCGCGAGCGCCGCTTCTCAGCAGAGCCCAGACGGGACCACGGAACCAGCACGCGGTTCCAGCGGGAAAAAGGCATCCACGGACTGAAGGCAAGCGGGAGGCTGTCACCCTCCGGTGCCCTGTGCTCACATCTGGCCGCGAGCGTCCTTGTGGGACTGCAGCCCTGCGCTCCGGAGCTGCCCGAAGCGCAGCCAAGCCGCAGCGGGCTAACCCGTGGAGTGTCCCGGCCGCTGTCCGAGAGCCAGGTGGCCCTCCGTGCCGAGGCTTACGCGGCTTTGCAGCTCCCCTCCCCGCTCGGGTCTTCCTCCGCGCCCGCGGGGGGCACCGGCCGAGGGCCCGCACAAACAGGGGCAGCGGCAGGTGCCTCCGCCGGGGCAGGGAGGCGGCCGGCTCGGCCGGGGTGTCCCCCCGCGATGCCGCCGCGGCCCCTGTCCCCGAGCCGGGCGGGGACAGAGAGCGGCGAGCTGGGCATCCCCACGCACCGTGTCGCCCGTGAGCCCCCCGCCCCGCGGCACCTCCCGCCCCACGCCGCCGGGCAGCGACACGCGTGGGACGGCAGCCGCTCAGCNCTGGCCCCGGCCCGCCCGGCGCCCCGGCCCGCCCGCCCCGGCGGCCGGTCCCCTCAGCATCCCCTGCCGTGGCGTGTGCGCACCTGGCTCCTCCGGGAAACGTGTCCCCAAGGAGACGAGCTCCGAGCCTGCCCGTCGGCACCCAGGGGAATTTCAGCTGTCCCCCGCGTGTTACACACACCCTCCGTGCTGCCTTCTGTCTTGGCCCCTGTGGCACTGCGCCTTCCCAGCTGGGGTGGATATTCAGTCCTGCGTGGGCACAGGGTTCACTGTACAGAACTTTATATACCGGGTTGTCTTTCCTTCTTCACATCACATTTTGTTCTTTCTGAACCCCCATCCCGTATCTGGCTGGGGTTTTTGCTTCAATAGCCTAGCACTGGAGAGATGAACTGTTAGATCTATAAGGCACTTCGCAGTCCAACTTGTCGGGCTCTTCCCACAACACTCCAGCCCATACCCCCCATCTACTTTTTGCTGCATTGTTGAAGGATATTTCTGCAACAATTAATAATGGGTCCTCTGCTGTGGAAACTAAGCAAAAACCAAACCAAAAGAAAACAAATTGGGGCATAAAAGTTCTTGCCTGCTATGAAGGGAGAGGAAATATACTGGGGAAAATGAACACCATATTTTCTGGGAAAAACAAACAAACAGACCAAACAAACAAAAGCACAAATCAAAGGAAGGCAAATAACAGGGGCAGGTTTTGTACGGTTGCAAAGAGAGCAAACAAACAAAGCGGGTCCTGAGTTGTGGGCATCTCCAGAAGGCTGTCTTGCACCGCTCATGGAATATTTCCTCCTAGACCTTGACTGCTACAGCCTGGGAGAGGCTTTTAAAAACAAAGCAGCATACCAAACAGAGGGAGTATCTAGATGACAGGGTTTCAGAGAGCTTGAGTTAAGGCACATCTGTAATACCACGTGTTCTGTAGATTGCTGTCTGTTGCAGCCTCCTGGCTTTGCATCACACCGAGCAACACTGGTCACTGTACCCCTCATTGCTCTGAAAGGTGCCTCTGCTGCTTGAGCATCACTGCTTCATTATCCCCTTTCGGCTTTGGTTCTCCCCTTCCTAAGTGACACTCTCGAGGATGTGGTTCGCAGTGCAGTAGCATCAGTCATATAGTGAGGAACAGAATTCGTGCAGGTTTGAAAGTGCACTTTCAAAGTGAAACTTTGAAAGGCCTTTTCTGGATTATGAATCAAGGACTGACTTGAACACTGACGGGTTAAACACATGCAGTTCTCACATGGGACACTAGCTGTTTCTGACAGAACGTACACTTCACTAGCAAAGCGTGACAGCTAGAGAAAAAGAAAACCAAAACAACCACACTGAGAGATCTGGGTATTTGGGTCAAAAGTTTTAGCAAATAAACCTGGGTAAAGAGTATCTGTTAAGAGTCAGGGATCTCAGCATCACAGAAATCCAAATCCTGCCTGTTATCTGCAGCAAGAGCTGTTCTGTGTAAGGAAGGTATCGTTGTACATTGCGGGCATTTGGGGATGGCAGTGGATGTAGTCAGTGGAACAATGTGACTGTGCCAGTACTCCCTGACAGGGATGTCTGAGCTTGCCCTAAGAGAAAATGGCAACTGGCAAGGCAGGAGGAATGGCCTCAGCATGTCCCTCCAGCACCCACACAGCCCCCCTCACCCATCAGCTGGTCATGGGTGGCAGAGGCAACACAGGGGACCCCCCATGGGAGCTGACACTGCTCAGCAAGCTCAAGCACACTTGCTGCTTTTTAAAGCACAGCTCTGAAAAGGGTAAAACCACGGCACTCACCAACTGGAGGCAAAATGGTATATGGGTGTATTGGAAAGGGTGAGTCTTTGCAGAGTACACAAATCTGGAAGGGGTTTTATTTTCCTCAATTGTTTCTTCATTGCTTGCTCTAAGCAAGTGCATCCAGGGAAGACAGAGGGTTGAACATGCAGGGGTGCAGCCATCTCTCTGGATGAAACTATCCACCATGCTCGCCTGCATGGGCTGTACAGTCTTGGAGGTTTTTAATTAGAAGACAGAATTTCATTGAGAATGTGGCTGACTGGGGAAACAACCAAGATGCCATGGTGCAATGAGTATGGACTTGTTCCTATGGCAATGTGAAATTTGTTTCTTTGCAGGAAAGGAATTTTCTGTACTTAGCCCAGCTGATATTAGCGTAAAAAATAAGATTAAATTATAGCTTAAATCAAGACAAGGGGTATTTGGGATTGCTGATTCTTTCTCTCTTGTTTATGCAAATGCTTCTCTTGAAGCCATATGAGGCCAGACAAATAATCACTATATGCTGGAGAACCCTGAGCAGATGCGATGCACCAGCAGTTTGTTTTCAGGATTTCTAGAAAACTCATTGAAGCAGGTCCTCAGCAGGCACAATCTAGCAGAGCTTCTTGCCTCACCTCTTTTCATCCTCTTTGGAACTTTTTTTATTTATACCAGCTAATGGAGCAGCATTTTGCATTTGGTAAACAAATTTACTGACTTTTGACTTCTAGAATGTTTGTCACTGATGCAAAGGAAAGATAGCTGCAGGATGTGAGATAGAAATGGTACTCCCAACAGTTTATAGGGGCAGGTTTACAAATGGAAGAGACAGGCAGACAGAGACATATAAAGGGAGAATTTTAGTGAGCCAAATTGTCCAGATACTTATAAGCTATTTAAAAGGCTCTGTACAGAGAGCTTTTCTCCTCTGTAATTCTCTACAGCACTGGCTGCAGCTCACTTGGATACAAGCAAGCAGGATTCAGCCCCAGCATCAGCCCAGGTATGGAACTACTCAAGGTGCAATCACAGCTTCAGATCCAAGTGAAAACACAGCAGCCTTTCACTAAATTCCAGTGACATTTGCTTTATTTATGCACAAGAGAGGAGGAGACACATTAAAAACTGCCAAGAAAGTTTCTGACCACTTAATCTAATGGCAATCACCATTCCACACAATTTTGTTTAAATTATCTAAGACCCTAGTCTTGTAAATGTTTTGCTTCTGTTTAACGCCAAACCTGCACAAAATGCAAGGAATATTTATATGCATAAGCACAAGCGCCTATTTTACTCCAAGATGAACAGAAACAGTTTTAAGCATGTTAATCATGTAATTCTTTTGAGTTGAAGTGTACAGTTCTGTTGAAGGCCACTAGCAGAGAGAAAAGAGCCTGAAAGAGAGCCAGGAAATACCTTCCAGCAATGTAAAACTATGTGCACCTGGGAACCACTCCTTTTCCTTGCAGGTTGTCCTATTTCAGTGTGAGCTACAGGTTGGTAGAAGCACAAATAGCTGCATCATGTAAAATAAGTGCTCATTTTTCAAAAAGAAGACAGTATAGAAGATATACTTGTTATGGGCAAATCACAAGCAGCCAATAATTTATCTGCTAAATTTTGCCTTTTCTTTTCATTTACTTGCCTGGAAACAGTTTTTTTTTAATGTATTTGTTAATTATTTACGTTTCTATGTTTTGGTAACCCTGTCACTTAAACCAGAAGAAAGATTTCTGCTGTTTAATAGCAAAATGAATCAGGAATGTGTTCTTGAAGGTATCTGGGGTATTTACCCAATTCAGCTTCTAGGTAGAGATTCCAAAAAAAAAACAAAAAACTGCTAGAAGAAAATGAAAAGCTGCTTAAGTTAAATGAAATTCCCAGATGAATGTCAGTGGAATCTGAATTCTTGTGTGCCCATCTGGTAGACTCATTTAAACAAAAACTAAAGAAGAGGAGATTATGTCATTGAAGAATGTCTGCAAACAAACAAGAAGTAACTAAAGTTTTTTAGGCAGCTGTAGAGCTGGCATGCCTTGTTTCTTGTGTTATGTCTGAAAACATGTATTTTCCATGCCATTCTTCTATAGCAATGTCAGTGTTTCGCTTTGGTTGAACTTGATGATCTTAAGGGTCTTTTCTAAACTAAATGATTCTATGATTCTATGACTTTTATGGACAAAGAGCCCAGCATTATTTCTGTTGAGCTCCATTTTAGCAGCTCCTCCTGGATGCTAGGTGCCCACCAGAGCCACTCTATCACTACCCTCCTCAGCTGGACAGGGGAGAGAAAATATTGCAGAAGGTTCATGTGTTGAAATGAGAGTAGGAAGAGATCACTCAACAATTACAGTCATGGGCAGACAGGCTTGACTTGGGAAAATTAGTATATTT
Organism: Platysteira castanea; assembly: GCA_013397175.1. NCBI lineage: Eukaryota > Metazoa > Chordata > Aves > Passeriformes > Platysteira > Platysteira castanea. The sequence goes on along the minus strand of VYXC01003864.1, from coordinate 271,618 downwards.
TATTACAAATCAAATCAGAGTAGGGTAATGAGAAATAAAACCGAAAGACCTTCCCCCTACCCCTCTCTTCTTCACCAGCTTGCTTTACTCAGATTTTCTCTACCTCCCCCCCCACTGCAGCACAGGGACACAGGGAATGGAGTCGTGGTCAGTTCAGCCCATTATCTCTGCTGCTCCTTCCTCTTTAAGAGGATTCCTCACACTCCACCTCCTCTCCTCCAGTGTGGGGTCTCTCCCCCAGGAGACAGTCTTCCATGAACTTCTCCAATGTGAGTTCTTCCCACAGGCTGCATGAATTGCTCCAGCATGGGTCCCTTCCCCAGGATACAATCCTTCAGGAACAGACTGCTCCAGTGCTCTGGGATTGGGTCACAGGTCCTGCCAGCAAACCTGTTTCAGTGTGAGCTTCTCTCTCTCTCCATGGGTCCACAGTTTCTTCCAGGAGCCTGCTCCAGTGCGTGCTTCCCAAGGGGTCACAGCCTCCTTCAGAGCATTCTGCTCTGGCATGGGGTCCTTCATGGTCTATAACTGGATCTCTTATGCTCCACCATGGACCTCCATGGACTGCAGGGGGACAGCAGCCTCACCATGGTCTTCACCAGGGCCTTCAGGAGAATCTCTCCGTGGGTACCTGGAGGATCTCCTTCTGCTCTNAGGTCCTGCCAGCAAACCTGTTTCAGTGTGAGCTTCTCTCTCTCTCCATGGGTCCACAGTTTCTTCCAGGAGCCTGCTCCAGTGCGTGCTTCCCAAGGGGTCACAGCCTCCTTCAGAGCATTCTGCTCTGGCATGGGGTCCTTCATGGTCTATAACTGGATCTCTTATGCTCCACCATGGACCTCCATGGACTGCGGGGGGACAGCAGCCTCACCATGGTCTTCACCAGGGCCTTCAGGAGAATCTCTCCGTGGGTACCTGGAGGATCTCCTTCTGCTCTTTCACTGACCTGGGTGCCTGCAGTGCTGTTTCTCTCACATTCTCATTTCCCCAGCTGAAGTTGTCATGCAATTTTTTNCCCAAGGGGTCACAGCCTCCTTCAGAGCATTCTGCTCTGGCATGGGGTCCTTCATGGTCTATAACTGGATCTCTTATGCTCCACCATGGACCTCCATGGACTGCGGGGGGACAGCAGCCTCACCATGGTCTTCACCAGGGCCTTCAGGAGAATCTCTCCGTGGGTACCTGGAGGATCTCCTTCTGCTCTTTCACTGACCTGGGTGCCTGCAGTGCTGTTTCTCTCACATTCTCATTTCCCCAGCTGAAGTTGTCATGCAATTTTTTTCCCCTTCTTAAACACGTTATCCCAGAGGTGCTGCCACTGTCACTCATAGGTTCAACCTTGGCCACTGGCAGATCTGTTCTGGAGCTGGCTCTATCAGACATGGGAAAGCTTCTAGCAGCTTCTCAGAGAAGCCACGCCTGTAATTCTCCCACTCCTTGTCACATACCACAATACAGGGTGGCAGTAATGCTGCTCCTCTCCATTAAACTGCTTCAGCTTCTGGAGCAAATTAATATTTTCCTTTGAGTGTTTATGCAAATGGAGATAGATGTGTAATTCTACCATGCAGTTTTGTCAGAACAGTGAATGTAATAATGCCATGTCATGATCCTCTATTCCTCATCTCTTGGTGACACCGAGTTGATACAACTCAGCCATTGCTGCCTTGCCAAACAACTTTCAACACTGCAACCAGTCAGCATTAAAATAGCAGAATATAAGTGCTACTTATGAAAGTCTTTGCAAAATTTATATTTAAAGCCTCAAGAACAAGTTCCCTGTGTTCCTGCCTGGTGTCACAAAACCCAAGTTTAGCTTTGGAAATGACAACCTAATGAGAAGCAAGATGGGTAAATGAAGAAAGCCCTCAAGCATGTCAAACCCGGATGCTGTTGACTGCCTGAGGCACACAGTCCCCAGCGGTATGGGATCTCTGCCAGTGTAATGCCTGGACATCAGTGTTCACCCCCTGGGAACTGTCAGGAGACAGACTGATTGACGCAAGCTTTGATGATGGGCGCCATCAGAGATGCAGCACTGTCTGTCCAGGTTCAAGACCATTTCAGCTGCTAAAGCTCAGTCAGCACAATGAAGTGTCGAGCCCTGAAAGCTTCATCATGGCAAGCACCAGTCTAATAAAAGGTGTGTCAGCTTGGCCACTCTTACCATGGGTTCTTCCAAATTAAACATGATTATGGCTGCTTCTAAAACAGGAGAAAAGGCCTCATCCCTCTGTACTGAGCCCTCCACAGGAAGAGCACTGAACTGGAAAGGCACGTGGAGTGATTCTAAGCTGCCGTTCCTGCATGGTGCTTGTGCCTCCACATTGCAGATGGTGGTAACTTTGAGACATGGGGGGGAAAAAAGCTTCCAGTAGAGACTTGGTGAGTTTGAGGCTCTCCACAAAACCCTGACCTTTGCCAGTTTGCCAAAATAAACAGATTTTCATGACAGCTCCAGAGGGTAGAGGCCATCTGAGTTGCATGGACAGGCCCTGCAGCACAGCCTGTCTACATGATGAAGAGTTTAGAACTTTGTTTTCACCCTCCTCTCCTTAACTCCTACAGCAGTCAGCTACTCTGACAGAAACTGGGAGTGTTAAGGACACAGCCCAGGAGGGGCTACCCTTCCTCATTGCTCCTCTTTGCCTGATGAGACCATGGCCAGTAGCTCAGAGCAGTGATTGCAGGGACACTCGCGTGCTGCTGGCCCAAGGACAGTGACTGGGCCCAGGGGGAGTGAGCTCGGCAGTCACGGAATTGTGAGAGGATGTGCTTTGTGAATTTGAGAGCCTTAGAGGATTCATCTCCTAACTAATAAATGTCTGCTGGACCCATATAAACTCCACTGATTTACAAAGTTGTCCAAGCTTGTTTGCCCTGACACTCCCCCTGCCCCACCAGGAGCAAGTGATAGCCATTCCCGATAGGCACCTCCATGAAACTCATGTTCCTGGAATCTTAGGAGTGAGAAGACAACTCTAATTTTACAGCAGTAGAGGATATTTGGTTTTTTGAGATTTTCTCTTAAAAGAGAAGGTTATTGTTATGGCTCTATTTGGCAAGAAAAGAACCAGGATTGATCAATGGCTTGGGCTTACTGTGTCCTTAATGACTACAACTGCTTTGCTCTCAGAGTTTTTTTAGGGATATTGTTTACTCCAGCTCCAGCCCTACTCAGGATCCTTGGAATTCAAATAAACTGCATTGCACTGCATTTTCTGGCAGGCACCCAGTGCAATGAATTTCAAACTAGTGTTTGATTTTGACAGCTACAAGGCAGAGAGGCATCTCACTAGTCAAGACTAATTTTTCCAGTTGCTACACAGCATGACCCTATGAATTTACTGTCAGTCACATCGCTGAGGTCACATTATCCCTCAATAACAGTATCCTGAAAACATGGTAAAGTGCAGATGGTGATCTGCAGAGTTAGGTGACTTTGAATCTGCGGTATTTAAGACCTGAAATTAACTGTGGGTGTATCTACTGATACTTGGAAGAAAGATAAAGGATTTTCAACCTTTAGGGTGACTCATATAGACTTAAAATATTTGGAGTTATTTGTGGTTGAAGATCGTAAACAGATAATTGAAAAAGTGTGGGACAGACATGACTTTTCATTAATTAAATAGAAAAGGAGAATAAATGAAATTTCTTGAGGTCAAGAAATCTTCCCCAAAATNGCTGCTTGATGAACATTAAGTATCACTCAGACCTATAAAATGCTCTGGCCCACGCACAGAGCAGGCTATTTAAGGCTATCTTTAAAGGGGAATCCTGGCCAAGGCATCCTCCCTCCTGCTCATTTTGCATATAGGAATTAGCCAGAGCCCCACAGGTTCCTCATATGCTCCAGGCAAGTCTCCAGCAGCACTGAGATGTTTGTGCTTCCTCTTTTTCTTCAGAAAGGGCCCTCCTGCTGAGCAGCTCCATTGCCTAAATCTTCATGTCAGACTGGAAACAATGCCACCATTGCATAAGCCGATCCTCAAAACATTGAAGGGTTGTGCCTAATTTCTTCATGAATGGTCTTCTGTCACCAGGGCTATGAGGAAGGCCAGATCCATGCTCAGCCCTGGTTGCCACCCTACAAGAGCTGGCTGCTCCTGCTCCTGAGCTCAGCAGCAGGCACTGTTGATATTTGGCTCTCAGGACTTGTCGCCTGAAGGTTTCCCTGAGGTGGATGCCCCCAGAGTGGCCCGGTGTCGCCTGGCTGATCTCACGGGGGCAGCTGGGAGGGCAGCATTGCCCCAGGGCACAGCTGGGGCTGCCCAATGGGGCTGGGAGACGCCACTGACATGGGCCAGCTGTGGCTGTGACCCAGGCACAAGGAGGATGCTGCGCTGAACATGACACCACCATGCTGTGAGGGGCACAGCTCTCTTGCTCTTGCCTCAAAAGAAAGTTTTTTCAATGCATGGTGGCTCTGCATCCTTGAAACACCAGTCTGGAAACACAGCACAGGGCAAAGCTCTTCTGTGGTATTTGTGTCATTCAAGGTGTTCTGTCATTAAGCTTTGCATTGATGAAGTTCTTTCTCTGCTTCAGGGGCAAGGTACTTTTATTTGAGACACCTGGCATGGGACTGTGGATTGTGGACTGTTGGGGTTCAGGTGCCACAAAGGGAGAGGGAACTCAGCCTGTCAGGGGAAGAGCTAATAGTGGTTTGAGCACACTGTGACTGCTGGAGTCACCTCTGAGTCACTGGGACCTGTGTTTTCCTCCCCTTCTGTCAGAACTGCAAGAACCCTGGAGTCCAAGTAGCATTTTCAAAAGGTCTTTTCCAAATGCACCTGCCTTCCTATCCTCTCCAGCACTATTGTTTTGTCTTCCCTCAGTTTTCCTTTGCCTAATCATACTTCCTCCCTTTTTATTAACTTTTCACTCCCCATCCTCAAATAGCATCTCACCATTTCTTCATTCCTGTGGTCCTCTTACTCCTCCCTTTTTTCCCTACATCTTTCTTAGCAATTAATTATTCCAGGGATAAAAAATGGAGAGAGGTTGCTGGTTTTTTCTTCTCATTATTAATAATTCCAGCACCTTCCCTGCTCTTTCTCACCCTCTTCCCATCATCACCACTTCATCCAACTTCTGTACCTGTCCCATCCTGACACTGCTGTGCCATGATAACCCTTGGATGACCTCCCTTGGAGTTCACCTTTGCCTCCCATCATTACCTTTCAACCACACCCTCACTAACTCTCACCTCCACAACTGGTGCCCATCTGATTACCTGGCATCTTTCCTTTCTTCCATTGATGTGCCCTGCAGCTGTGGTCTATATTTCATACAGAGATTAATCCACTGATCGCGCCTTTGCCATGGACTGCTCCCGCGCTGGTCTGCTTGGCTGTGATGTTGATATCTGCTTTAGAACTGCCCTTTGTGTTTGACTGGTCAATACCAGATTCCTCTAAGCCCCCTCTGCCCTTTTCCTGGATATCATCTTTCACTTACTCCTTCCTCTGGATATGACTTTTTCTATATCTCAGTTTTCTTATCTTCCTCAGTGTCTCTAAGATCTGTCATTTCTTCTCACATCCTTTCACCGCCCTTCTCCTTTCCAGTTTTGTCCTCTCTTGCCCCCACCCCCTTCAGAGCATTACTCCCAATAATTTTCTTAACTCTCTATTTTTGTCCTCTTGCTTCCTAGCATGCAGTGGCTCCACCTCATCAAAAGCTTCTCTTTTTACCTTTCAGACCTTCCCTAGGTGACCATTCTCAGCCTCTGTGATCCTTCAGCCTTTGATGTTGCCTTGCTTTCTCCTATGTAGATTTTCTGCAAGTGACAAATCGCTCTGAAGGGCTGATCTCTGCTCAAGCTGCTCAGTTGTCTCATTTCTGACCCTAAGAAGAATAGTTCCTCTTCCTTCTGTCCTTCCTTCCTCCAGCCACAGCTTGGAAAAGAGAATGGTACCATGATCTGTCTACCATGGAAAACTCAAAAAAAAAAAAAAAAAATCCAGTGGAACTCATAAAAACTGTGAAGTGAAGCGGGTTTAATAGTATCAACCAGGCCATCTTTACTTTGAATGAGAACACCTGTGCAGACAGATAGAGATTAAACTCAACTAATTCCCTTTGCATTTATACTTCCACAAGCACTCACCTTTGAAAAACCCTGACCACATCGTGGTCATTTCTCAGTAGTCTCTGGTGCCTTGCTTTTGTATGTCTTTCCTTTTTCTGCCCATAGGCACTTCTTGGCAGGGTTAATCTCTTTCCTCCTGCTGTATGAAATGCAGAAGAACCAGACCTCCACCTCTGCTGAATGAACAAGATCTATGGCTGGCGTGCCTCAGAGTCAGGGCTAAGATGGGTGGCAGCACCCTATCCAAGCCACACTGCAAGGGGAACAGCTATCAATTTTCTGGGAGATGAGGCTGTCTGGAGCAAATCTGCTGCTGCAGGTCAGATGCAGAATTCAGTATTTCCTCATACTTGGAATACTTGGCACAGTGATTATGAAAATAAATGACAATAAATTCTTTTTCTAAAGAAGTGGGTACAAAGATAATTTTGATGCAAATTCTTTTCAGAAACCAATTTTCCCCATGAGAATGCATTTAAATGCATTTTAAGAGCTAAGAAAAACACTTAATTTATTCTTTGCTGCCTGAGAGGAACACTGTGTTTCAGATTTGTCTCAAAAACTTCCTGAGCGAGTCAGTTTGCCTTGTTAACCTCACTCTTAGTTGTGGTTAGCTTCTGCTAGGTGCCAATAGTGCTTTGAGTCTATTGATTGTTTTTCAGGATATAAAAGAGATGGATGTTTTGAATACACATCAGAACTTACCTTCACTGTTCAAAAAGAACGCATAATTGAAATAGAGATAAGGCTATTGCTTTGACATAAAATAGGTGGAAAATTTTTTTCATTTCTTTTTCATGAGAAACACTGAACCACTCGTTCTGATTCAACAGGTCAAAATTTTTGCCACTCCTCTTGGGTTTTGCTATCTTGAGCAAATGATTTTGCACCATTCACTGGAATGGTGTAAAACTGAAAGAACTGGATCTTCACTGATCAGTGCTGTCAGCACCTAGATGGCTAACCAAGGGAATCTGTTACATTCAACACTGAAGTCATTTCCAGTGGGTCCATTACAGCTTCTCTGTTGAGGTGGTGGGAATTTAGCCTTAGGACAAACAGGGCCTGGGAAAACTGCCCATTAGAATTGTTCCGAGTCTCTAAAAGGGCAATTGAACATAAAGGCATCATCTCTAGTTCAATGAATCCCTCTGCTGGAAATCACTGCTGATCAGAGGAGTACTGTGGGGAACAATTGTTATACATTTGCTCTATTCTTATCCTCTTCCCTAGGCATCAGCGTTTGACCATTCCAAAGACAGGACACTGACAAAGACAGGATCTAGGTGAAACTTTGGTTTCATTCAAAAAAGACGTTTCTGGCACTGTGATGTGAGTTGCCACTACAGAGAGCAGCTACTCTGGTCAAACAGTTTCAGTAGAAAGCTCACATAAGGGCAAGGGGTCAAAATCTCATGCCATCCACATCCTCCAGGAAAAGGATCTACACGGACTTCCACCAAAGATAACTGGACCCAAACTGCATCTTTCTGACCCATAGAAGAGCATGAACAAGGGCTGCTCTGAGTCAAATATTTCCTGCATCATGCAGAGAAGGCAGCTATTATTGTCCCAAACTAGAGCTGAGGAAAGCCAAAGGAGATGCTGTATTTTTAGTCAAGTACTGTTCAGTATGAAGTCTTAATCCTGAGTACATCCATAAAGCAGCTAGACAAGTCTATCCAGCTTCCAGTTATCTACCTAAACGTTACCTACCTAGCATGATCCAGCCTGGACTTAAACAACTTATGTAAATAAGCAGAGAGCCATGAGAATGCTCCTTTCCATGCAACCCAGTAGTGTGCAGCATCCTAGTAACACATGTCACTGCAGACACCCTTATACACCCCTGCTGCTCTGTCACAACCCCACAGAGAATTGATTCAGGTTCAACACCTAAGACACTCATCCCCGAGGCACTGTGGGGTTTGGATCCCTGCTATCCAAAAGGCTCCCTGATACTGCAGCATAATGATTGCAGCTGACAAGTTAACTCCATATCAGAGCAGCAGTGGTTTGGGTGCCAGAGAGAGTCTTCCCTGAGAGCTCACATGAGCCTAAGATTGCCAAGAGGTGCGTGAGGCCCAGCACTGCAAACCCCCCCACAGGAATCAAGCTGACCAGTTTCTGGCCCATGGGGACACAAGTCAAGGCCAGGTTCGATGGGACTTCGAGCAGCCTGGTCTAGTGGAAGGTGTCCCTGCCTATGGTACGAGGGCTGGCACTGGGTGGTCTTCAAGGACCCTTCCAACCCAAACTGTTCCATCATTCTGTGACAGCAGTGCCTGCTGGGATTGGGGCAGAAGCATGAGGCAAACGCTCCTCTCTCCTATTCGTTAGTTTCCCTGTAATCCCAAAGAACATCACTAGCATCTCCAGGGGCACAATGATTCTCACTTTCAGTACAATGATTCTGTTCTTTGATATGTCTTAGGTGATGATATTTTGGCTTAATTAGATTGTGCTGGTACCAGACAGTCTGGGACCACTAAGATTCCTGAGTGTGAGGTGCTATGGCCTGGGGAGCTGTCATGCTGATCCAGGATTTCCTCTGCAAAACAGGGAGGAGAGAATACATATTTCAAACTCTCCATTCCAAAGGACTTCGTGAAATTCCTTCAGTTCTAGTTCACTGACAATACCTTAAGCCCCACCTTCTGGTGAATGACTAAAGTGCAGGGAGGGACAACGCTCCGAGACAAGTTAAAACAGGAGTTTTCAAGACAATATTATTCAAATAGAAAAATGCCTGAACTACACTTTAAATATTTCAGGAGAATGCACTTATCTTCAACAAAGTGTCCATAAAAATAGTTTTAAAAGGCATCATAGTGTTGCATTTCAAGTAGTTTTTTCATGCTGGATTCCATTTTCTTCACTTGATATAAACTGTCATGCTATAAAGTAAATTTTATGTTTTAAGCAGTTTTCTCTCTCTTCTCAGTAGTGGCAGTGAGCACACACAAATCAGAGCTAGTCCCCCATCGTAACGACAGGCTGAGTCACGGGATGACTCTAGGAAGCTGTGAAAGAGCATGAAGAAAGAGGGAGATGGTCCAAGAGGGTGCTTTTCAGCTGAAAAGCACCTTTGCAAAGAGGCTTCTCACTATCTCATGCTAACCAAGGGGACAAAGCATCCATTTCTTAAATCTCTTAAAGTTACTGAGGAACCTCAGGCACAGATTTTAAAACCTGATCTAGAGATACCACATCAAGCCAAAATCACATCAATATCTTTTTTCCCATCTAAACTACAGCAACTACTGTTAGCCACAGTGAAAAGTGTCTCTGAAGTAAGGCAAGCTACAGAAACACAATCTGTAATTTATGTATAGCCATTAATAAAGATGGAAGAGAGTTCAAGCTCCTTTTGGCACAATTTTTCGAAGTCTTTAATACCAAGCATCTTAAACTTTACAAGACACTGTTCTAGTCCTGATGGAACTAGAGATGAGAAATATTCCCAAATAACCCCAGTGAAAGAGGTTGCACAGGAAGAGCCAGATGGAAAGACAGCAAGATCCTGTTCTCTTATTGTAAAGTCATCTAACAGTGTTGTTTCAGAAATTTTAAAGTCACTCACCAATATTGAGAATAAGGATTATAAGCATATGATAATGCTTTCATCCATTAGTCCTATTGGAGAGCAACTGAAAATTCCTCTCTTTAAGGGAAATGCTCTAATGAACTTTAATGGTCAAGTCTACCTTCCATGTGGAATGAGGCATAGCTGGCCACCATATCTTGCTTAGGAAGACCATGGTTTGGATCATTACATGTTACTTCTATCTGTCATCTGACTTTCAAAGTTCCACATCCACTGCTGTCAAGAGAGGATGCTGTGAAACAGAACATAAAATGTCTTACTACCTGTGCTACCCTCACACACCAAAAGAAAACATCAAATGAAGCACATTTCTCTTCACACAGGATGACTACCATCTCTCAGCCCAAGAACTGCACCCCTTTTACTGGGAGAAGGCAGCAATTACTGATGATCAGGTGAGTATCTGTGTATGGACAGTAAATGACTTTTCTTTTAGACACATCTGAACACAAAGTGCACTATTTAGAATATTTATAGCAGGGCAAGGGCTGTGAAAGATGAGTGACCTGGTTTTGTTCGCACTTTTGTGGGGAAGCTAAACACAAATCCAGTGAATACAATCACCGCAGAGGAAATCAAATTAAGGCTTGCAGGTCTATAAGACTTTACTGTTTAAAAAGAAAATGTAATTAAATAATGATGTGGCACACATCCTCCTTCACTCACGCTTTCCCAGTCTGTCACCTCACCTCTACTCAAAAGAACTTGAGCTAGACCCAGCTACACAAGCAAACGCCTGGGCTGACCTGCCCTGATGCAGAGGTCTACTCCTGAGGATGAGCTGTATCCAAATCATTCCAGCATAGGCTCAAGAACTTTCTCAAAGTTCAGAGCTCTTGCTTATGAATCCCTCAAAGCAAAGTGTGTTCTCTGCACAGTAAAATTTGTGGTGCCACAGGGGGGAGCTTGTGCTGTGGCTAAAGCTCACCACTTCCAGATCAAGAGAAAAGCACCCCTCAGCAGCCTTAACGACTGCAGCCACTGGAAACTGTTCTGGAAAGGCTGGCTGAAAATCGTGACACACGCGTACATAGTGCACTAACACTTTAATAAAGATCTTCCTTTTCGACATGATCTTAGGAGACACTCATTGACTTTGCCTTGAATAGCAGAACAGAAGTCTTATACAGTCTTTATTCACTACAGTTTGGGAGAAGACTATGAATGAAAAAAAAGACCACATTTTTCCCCAAATCCACCTGTGAAAGTATCTGTTGATTTTCTTTGAACACCTGCAAGAGAGGGAAGCCATTACATTACCAACATCTTTATCCTCCTCCCCACCAAAGGCAGCAAGATGTCCCAGCACAGAGCTAGGAAATACCTACCTTTTTTTTTACACATTGTTTTCCAAATGGTGCTATGTTTTAGTGCATGTTTATTCATTTTTTGTGTTGGTACAAAGTGTGAGCAGGAAGACACATGATTTTAATAACTTGCACAGCAGCTATTGAAATCCATTATAAAAACATATTCTTATGTAAAGACTTTGAATTAGGCAAGAAATGTGCTTGCTTTGGACAATGGGCTTGGTTCACAGCAATACCTGTGTAACTGATGTTTATTTATTAAAAAAGCATCCCTGAATCAGTAAATGGGGCTATTGACTCTGCTGCAAACCACTATGTCAGTCTGCTTTGGTACCTTTGAAAATGCAAATCATCTACATTTACTAGGAAAACAGATGACCTGTCCTGATTCAAGCTGAAAAACAGAGTTGTAATTGAAAAAGCCCAATCCTGAGAAGCCATTGAGTTTGGTGCTGCAGGATGACAGTGTAGCAATCTTTTTTTTTTTTTTCTTTAAACAATACTTTCTCATGACCTTAATACAATGAGTTCATGCCACTTGATTGTGAACTGGCCCACTGTCTACAGTAACCTAACCAAAGGTCAGTGTAATTAACAAAATGGATCAAATTCATTCTTTTGGAAGGAAAAAAAAAGAGACTGACTGATTTTGCTGTGGTTTTGGAAGCTGGCTTGGTACAGAGTGTTACTTCTGTACCAATGCATTTTAAACATAAAGAAATTACTGGCTAAAAGACTGATGGCTAAGACAGCATTTTCAGTGGTAGTATCTTATACTGCTGGAAACTAAGTTACCAATGATATAACATAAATCAAGGTAGCAGTGCACTAGTTTAAAGGTATGTAAATATTTATTTGAATGCTGCAGCATAATAGCTATCATTTTTCACTGCTTTGATATCCAAGGATTCCCAGCACTACACAAATGTATTTTATCTGCTTCACTTTTTAGTTTTGGTACTTTCATTCAAAGCAAAGTAACTCCCATTTCTTTGTACTGCACTGAAATAAAGAATCTTGTTTAAGCACGTAATGCTTTTCTTATTCTTTCTGGTCTGTCTCTGTCGGTGTTTGTTTCTATGAGCACCAAATCCCAGATACTAGTCCCTAGTGTCCAGCTCCCAGTACCCTGGCTCCCAGTCCTCTGGACATACACACCCCAAGGGCACACCAGGCAACACTGATGGATCACCCGGTGCCTCCATCCAGGGCTCTGCAGAGCCTGAGTAGCACTGGCAGTGGTGCCAGACCACTGGGACTTCTGCAACATGATCCTCTTTTCTAGTAGATTCACATTAAGAGTTTAGTTGGAATCTGGGAAAGCAGGCCCTACCCTGCATTTCCCATTTCTCAGGAGACTGCCAGAGTCATTGTGATTTTCTGTTGCTGGGACTGCTGTCCCATTCCGCTAAGACTACGGGAGTCTAAATAAATGAACACAAATCCCCCTCAGATTTCCATCTAAAAAGCTTCTAACCAGGTCTACTGCTAAGTACTTTGCTCTATGGAGACTCATGTTCCCACTAGTTTGGAAATGAGAACGCTCAGGAGCAGATAATATTCAAACAAAAAGGTAAAGACAGACAGGAGGTGGGAGAAAGCTGCATTTCCCAACATCAGCACTGGCCTCAGTAGAGTGTGCTTCTGTAAGAGCTGTTTTCTTTTGCACCAGCAAGGCAGCTTTTGACTGCACAGGTGACAGCAGGGTGGGCAATAACTGGCTGCAGTGTGACCCTGAACAGATTTCAGGTGCAGCAGGAGTGATGAGGTCAGAACAAGGAGAAGCAATCAATTCCCATGCAGAGAAGCTTTACCTTAATTCCCAAACTACTTATGTCCCCCATTTTTTTCTAACAGCATTAGAGCACTTCACTTTCATATTTCATATGCTTTTTGCATGACAATTATTCTACTTGATTATTATTATTTAGTGCCAATTTTCACAGAAAATTAAGTACACACAGCAAAAATCTGCATTTAGGAATTCAATATTCTTTTCACATATGCAGCTTTACAACAATCATATGAAGTTGGAAACAAAATATTGGTCCATTTTACAGACAATGAGCTTTAATTGCTTACTGTGCTCTGTATCACAACAGTTAGTTTGCAAAATACAAAAAAAATAAATTTAGCTGATGACATCTATTTTCGTGTTAAATTTCCTTTCCAAATATGCATTTTCTCTAGATAGATATGCATGGAAATGTTCAGATGCATTCCATGAGCATACCAAAAAAAATTTCAATCCCACTAGCTGAAAAGAAATCAGCTGTACTGTCACAACTACAGCGCATGCCACTGCCACTGGACTGATTCACAGGGAAGGAAAGGATTTTGTCCTACTCCCTGCCTTTGATCACACCCAACAGGATTTGTGCTCCTGTGGAATGAGATGATGGTGATATGGGTGGGTCCCCTCTCCACTCAGAATCAAACGCACTGGAATACAACAAATAGCTGCATTTTATGAGACTGCCTAGTCCTAAAGTGGCCACCTTTCAGTGAAAACAGATAATGTTTACTTTACAATACTATAATGTTTTTAATAGGATACACCCTTTTTGGAGTTGATCTCCACCTCCAAGGCAGGACATACCTTTTATCAATTAAGGGAGGGCACCTCTTTTGAGTGTGTAATTATTGACTTGCTGCACATGAATCTGATTTTGTGGAGAATGCTGTGAGTAGGCTTCCAGGGAGCCTGTCCTGGAGGGGGTGTGGAAAATGAAAGATACACATCAACACTACCCCAGAAGCAACCTCCTATGGCAGAGAACATGATTTGATGGGAATCACTCAACTTTTGAGTGTGGTGCGCACTGAGGGGCTGTGTGCTTATTTTACCCAGTCTACCTGTTTTACCTAGATATTAATTAGAGGGTTTGAAAACGATTGACAGTCCCAGTATTTACTGTGAGTACATGGTCACAACATGACCTGCAGTACTGTGAGGGTCTCTGAAAGGACAGACAAGCAAACAGAATTTATTACCTTCCTGTAGTGCAGATGCTGTAGTGTGTTCTTGGGTTTATGTGTTGCAGCTGAACTCATCGAAACAGGCTTGTTGCCTTCAAAACAAGGGATCCTGCTCCCCAGCATAGAGAAGTTCTGCTTTAGGCCACTGTCTTCACCTCTTTCCGGATCATGCTCTGGTACTCATCACACAATGAGTTGGTCCAAGTCACTAATCTGCTGTAAAACAATGTTTGTTTGTTTGTTTGTTTGTTTGTTTGTTTGTTTGTTTGTTTGTTTGTTTGTTTATTGCTGAATTTGTTTTCTGCCAGATTAGTGGCCTGAATTGACTCACTGTACAGTAAAATGGAGCCAGCAAACGGGAAAGGGAGGGAGCTCAGAGTGCAGAGGTGTGTAGGTTGGTAAGAGCAGGATCTCCTCCTTAGGTAGCAGTAATAGCAGATCTAATAGCACCTTTATAAACAGCCAAGCAGGGAATTTACTTTTCGATGCTGTACTGCTGCGTGATGGTCCTGGAGACACAGTGGGCTGGTCCTGGGGCCAAGGTCTGCACTGCAGGGCGTTGCATTCCACCTCCATATCGTGCTAGTTCTCAAAGCTGTTTGTGCTGTCATCGAGGGGTTGGCAGTATTGTATCGTTTTCGTGAGCTCATTCCCAGTCTGTATGTCAATCCAGAATCCATTCAAGGCTGCTTTTAAGCCATCCATATGGCAGTTATCGACAGAAGAAAGCACTACAGCACACATTACTTTTACTATTCTGAAACTTTAGGGGGGATGGAAATGGTACATCAGTCTCATGCAAGGCTGTGCTGCCTGAAATTTTACCTGCTACTTTAGGTACTCTTACTTTGCACTTCAGTAAGAAAACATACTACTAACCAAGGGCAGGCTTTAATCACTCTTTTTAGCCATAAAAGAAACTAAATCCTAATTTCCTTATTCTTTACACTGGCTTCTGCCTCCTAATAACCTATGCCTGTAATGAAGGTTCAAAGAAAAAAATGGCTTTTCACAGTTAATGTAAAAAGTCGAAAACATCACTTCCAACTTAAACAAAAACCCAATGAAATACAGCACTTCTGGCACACAGCAGCTCCAGCAGTAGTCAGTCTCAATACCATATACTTTAAAATGTTACATATTCTAATAATAGTTTAAAATGTCAGGACATGTTCACTGGCAGACTGGAGGAGCCTAAGAGCCTTGCAGCTGAGCCCAAAGGGAAAGCCCCGTTATGCTCCCAGCTTTTCCTACCACTGAGTAGCTCCTCTTTCATCCAAGGACAGTTTGCCTGTGAAACTGATCATGAGTTATTTGGTTATTGCATGGAATTTTACCATTTACATTAAATAAAACTTTTATGACATCAGTTACACTGTGAGACTAATGAAAACTTTGAAATTTGAAGAAAACAGAAGTACTTGAAAGCACTTTTAGTCCATAATTTTTGAAGTTTTAATTACGTTCCAGGAAAATAAAAAGAGAGTAAGAAAGAGGATTAAAGAAAAGGGGGTGCAAAAGACTGGAAGAAAAAGGAAAGAACAATGGAAACAGAAAGAGAAGGAAAATATTACTTGATAGGTAGTTTACCAGGCAACTTGCAAACAGAGATAGTAAAAAATGAATAGGCATTCAACTACTATTCCATTTCAGTGAGATGCTAAATTCCTCAAGGTCAGCTCAGAACCCCGTCTGAATTTCGCTGAATCTATAAATTCTGCACATCAGGGATCTTTGCTTCCCTACATTTTTATGTACCCTGACAACATTAATTATTATGCCTCTGGTACATTGTGCAAACATTTGAGGTAATCAATCTCTTCCACAAAACACTGTACTATTCTCCTGCTGGGAGGCAACCCCCACTCTGAATTATAGAGAATGCAACTCATAGTTAGGAATTTCGGTAATTTAAACTTCCTCCCACCAGCACATGCAAATGACTGCAAGTACTGACAAGAGCTGCATTCTGAGAGCCCTCATATCCCCGAACATGCTTCCGCAGCCGTCATGAGAGGCAGCAAAACACCACGTTGGGGAGCTCACTGACCTCATAGCTCTCTGCCTCATGAGACTGCACCGTGAACAGATCCTTTACCTACTGCTTTCAGTTTACCAAACACAACAGATTAAAAAAATTAAAAGTAAAAAATATTAAGGACGGGTATGAGAGAAATTACGTAAATTAGGTGATGGCAAAGAGACGTGGCGGAAATTAAGATGTCAGTTTTTATCCATTCTTCTGTTAGTGACTTCTGTGGATATTACAAAGGCAATTAATCAGCTTTGTTTTTTCTGATCTCTAAAACAATAGGAACTGCTGATGATAAATGTGTTTAGGGATTAAATATTTGAGGGTTTCACGCAAGTGTGTGAAACATGCTTCACAATATATGAGTCTCTTAGGCCTCATTTTCCAATGCCTTGCACCTTGATCCAGGTGTTTGTATCAGTGTCTCATGAATGCAAACTGCATAAAAATATGAAGCTTCTATGGGGTTTATGATTTATCTTCATTATCAACCAATCGGGAGTCACAGAGCAATATAAAATCAGGCTGAAGATTTCTTCAACAGGACAGCTAATTTACAGCAGTATTAAAACTTCCCTAGACAAGGTGTTAATCCATTTGCCACGCTTACCATTGGGAGGTTTTTTGCTAATAGGTAATGGCAATCTTTCTTGTTGCAAAATAAAACACTTCTTATCTTCAAATCCACTGAGGACTCGGAGGTCCAGCTTGTTTTCTTCGTCTTTGCCTGAGACTTCCATGGTTTTGACTGCCATTACTAAGTTTCCCTCTGCTTTCTCTTCTTTAGGATGGTGACCTCTAGCTCTTGGAAACTTTATCTTGTACTTTCTTCTTTTCCAATGACGCTTTCTGCTCCCTCCTGGAGTACTCTGCCTGCTTTTGCTTTCCAGAACCCCCTCCTGCAGTGTGGTGCTGAGGGCTCAGCCCGGTATTGCTCCGGCCCTCTGACCCTCTCCGCGCACAGCAGGTGACAACAGCAGGGGCCTCAGGGGAGCCTCACGACATACGCTGGCCATTTCACAGATAGCTGCAATTACTAACACTATCGATATGGGTACTTCTCTTAGTGCTTTCAAAGGCTGCAATCCACTATTAAGCGTGATGGGCTCCTGTAGGCGCAGCTCCGTGCCCGCGCCTTATTCCGCAACACGGAACTCGAGATCTCCCGGCGGCGGCAATGCCCGGCCAGGGGCAGGGACAGTGACAGGGACAGGGGCAGGGCCGGGGCAGGGCCGGCCCCCTCCCGCCGCCTCCCCCGCTTCCTCCCGGCCCCGCCTGTTGATGTTTCGCTTGGTTTTAATTCCCGGGTCGCAAGATGGAGGCAGCGCTGGGACGTCGGGAGCTGCTGCCGCTGTCGCTGTCGCTGCTGCTGCCGCCTCTGGCCGCCGCGCTGCTGGGCCCGGCCGCTCCGCTGGGACAGGTATCGCCAGCCCACTCCCTGCCCTGCCACTCTCCCTCTCCCACTCCCTCTCCCTCTCCTTCTCCTTCTCCCTCTCCCTCTTCCTCTCCCTCTCCCTGCCACCGTCCCTGTCCCCGTCACTCTCCCTGTTCCTACCCCTGCCCCTGCCCCGCTCCCTCAGGGGGTGAGCCGGACCCTGCCGAGGGAGGGGCGACACGGTTTCCCCTCTCCCTTTGCTGGTTCGCCTGCATAGGAGTCGATGTGCTGTATCTGACAGGTCTGAGGGGGGAGGTGGTTACTGGTGTGCAATGTAGATGTGGTTATATCGTATTTTCGGGCTTGTCCGCCTACATCTCGATGGTTCAGTGCCATAGAAGTACGCACTGCATTAGGTCCATATTTGCACCTAGACTACTCTTGAATCGAACCAAGAAAAGGGTTTTGATCTACTGGTATATATCTATAAATACACAGGGCACTGTGTTGTCTGTTTTTCTATTCCAATATGTATGCTGTATCTTGGTGACATCAGTTTTAAATTTGGTGGCTTTTTTAAAAAGTGGAAGGAATTTTTTGGGTACTACTTAGGAGGTCTTTCCAGTGGGGATAAAAAGATGTTCACACAGATGAGCTCTGACCTTTAGAATTACAGAAGAGCCGGGTGCTTCTGCCTGCACTTGAATCATGACCAGATACATCCTCTAAAATCGTTATAATGTGAACCCAAAGTGTAAGATCACAGAGGGAAGAGTTGAGAGAGGTTTGTAGTCAACTTTGTAGTCTAGGCAATGTAAAGTTACTGTTACCTGAGCAAATTTGTTATGTCTTTTTTCCCTCCAGAGTTATTTATTAATGTAATTTAAGTAAAACATTTCCAAGAAAGCCTGATGGAGGCCCTGCAGTGGCACATCCTGTGTCGCAAGGCATGATTCATTCCTGGCCTTAGTTCCTGGTTTCTGCTTCTTTTTATGAGCTTTTGAAGAGAGACCTCCTTAGCTCTGATTTCAAAACAGGGGTCTAGATCTTCAGACACCTATAAAAGTGCCTCAACGCTTGAAATCAGGTGCGCTAAAGAGAGCAGAGGGAGTTCAGTCCTTGGCTAGTTGGCTTATCCCTCTGAGACAGGGACTGCTGGCTTGAATTTGCTGAAAGGCACATGAAGTAACAATGTTATACAGACTTATGCTCTTGCTCACCTTCTATCCAGAAGCTGTCACACTTCCACACTGAAACTTCAACTTGGTAGCATTAAAGTTATTTGTCACTACAGTTTTATAGGACATGGAGGCATATTTGTGTCTGCTATCTGTGGATGTGAAAGCGTGAGCAGGGCACAGGGGTGCCAGGGCAGTCCCATGTAAGGCATCTTGGGGTCAGAGATAGAACAGGTATGTTTTGGAGTGAAAATATTATGGGCTTGACTTAGGAACTGGGCTGTAATGTCTTATGGGCACAGCTGTGCTTTTAGTGGGATTGAGTTTGTCCATTTGTGCCGTGCTGCTTAGGTGGTCTTGTCAGCTCATGTTTTGCTAATTTGGAAGTGTCTGCACTCTTTTAGCTTTATACAGGTCTGATGGCCTAAATAGATGCAGAAAATTTCTTCTTAGGAGTCAAAAAGGGGACCTACAAATTTTTACTTCAGTGGTTTTTTCTTTTTAAATCTCAAACTTAGCAAAATAAAAACTTGTGTTTTCTCCTGCAGTATTTAGTTTTGTACCTACAGGACCAGTTTTGATGCAAAAGGAACAATGTGTCTTGAGAAAGTTTTGAGTAGAAAAATCAATGTTTTTTGACGCTGTGCTGTTTTTTGGTGGCTGTTAGGAACAGAAGTGCCCAGGCAGTGGGAATAGGCAGGGTGGGAATGCCATGCTGTCAGGTTGCCTGCGGAAGCCATGAGCTCAGTGACAGCAGATGATGGGATCAGAATAACTGTGTTGTTTCCTCAGGATGGCTTGGGGCTGCAGACTGGTTGGCAGCAGGCAGCATCAACGTGTTCAGCTCTGCTTTGGCTGGACATCACAACTGTGCTCTACAACTCTGTGAGCCCACTGGCTGCACTCTACTGACAGCTTCACGTTTTGTTAACTCTTTCATGTGGGATTTAAAGCTGGTGTTAAAGTTTACCTCCCTGCTGATGGCAATGGTGTTACAGAAACCACAGTGGAAGGACTGAGGAAAGATCTTGAAACACTGGAGTAGCATTTTGTAAGGCTGAAATGCTTTTTGTTCAGCTCTGGAATGTGAACGCCTCAATTGTTGTGCAATGCTTGTTACTTCTTTGAAAAGCTGTTTTGAAATATGGACTTTTTTTTTAAACAGTAGCATGTCTGTTTTCATTTTTATTTCTCCTCATAAAATTTGGTTATGCAAAACTGGACTAAAAATTGATTGATTTTAGACAAAATGGGGGATTTTTTGTTGTTGTTGTTGTTGTTTTGGGATCTTTTTTCTTTTAAAAAATACAAAGAATGATGCAATAAGACAGCTGACCTTCATGTTAAAGTAATGTTTCTGGTGCAAGGTCAGGAATAAGGTTTTGTGCTTTAGAGTATTTTTTCAATGTGCTGATAGGAATTGACTGAAAGCAATGCTAACACGATGTTATTTGCTTACTCTGTTTACCTCTCGATAATTTAGGTTAGCAGAGCTCTTTCTAAATAACATTCTTGCCTACCAGACTTTTTCTTTTCTTTTTAGTTCAGTTCAGTTGCCTGAAAAAAAATGTTTTCATATATTTTGTTGCCTGCAAGAAACTTCTGTGTGAATGGGTCGTTTTACGACAGCAGGGAATAATCTTCAGTACATCAACCATTTGATGCAGTGATTACAATGTATTTTAATCAAAGAAGAAACTTGTTAATGGCAACATGCTGGAGTATTTCTTCTATGCTTTATGCCAGTTTGTATATTAACAGCCCAGCACGTGTGAATTTTAGGCCTAAAAGAGCTGATATCATCTTCCTATGTATATTTGATTAAATTAAAGCAATATGATGCAGCCGTGCCTCCATGATGTGAGACTGAGTATTCACCTTTAAAACCCATGATAAAATATCATAGTATGAGTTGGTTTAATAGGGAGAATACAAAGACAGTTCATTCTAGTAACACACATAGGGCAAAGGGAAGGATAAGCCATATTATAATAAGAGTCATTGTAAAATGAGGAAGGAATGAAAGTAGGCGTGCTTGTTCAGAAAAGCAAAATAAAGCAAAAGCATCATGTTAGATCGTTATATTAACAGCTTTAGCTAGTTAAGCAAATACTGGATGTAGTTATCTGACCCTAAATACTGTCATGCAGTTTAATAATGCCAAACCTTAATGGAAAAAATTTTGTAGAAAAATTTTGTACAAAAATTTTGTGAAATGTGAGGGACTAATTATTGTCCTGCAAACTTGTCATGTGAAACTTGTACCATGATTACTTCTCAATTCAGTTATGCTTGATTGCACTTAAGACTCACCCTACAACATAGCTCTGTTTTGATTCGTGTGAAAGAATTATGTGAAGCATGGATCATGGAGCCCTGGATTGCAATATATAGTTACACTATTTGGAGCCAGTTGCCCGTGTGAGTGCCAGGACTCAAGTGGTATGAATTTGTGTGATAGTTTTGTCTATTCAGACACCTCTTTTCCCATAATCTCTTCTAAAATTTAGAAACAATTTACTAGTTTTGTCTATTTTTTACCTCTTTGGCAACCTGCATTAGACTTTACATTTTTCAGTCACAAACAGGGTATGAGCAGTGCCTGTGTAATGGCCGTGAGGGGACTGTCTGCCTTTCAAATCCCTGCACAGCTGGCCATCTTGCAAGGCATTGTGCCATCTGTTTGTAGGGCTGCCCACTTGGCTTCCCGCAGGCCTTGTGGTGCAGAAAGAGCCTTGTTTGGAGAGCCTCAGTAGAGAACAGCTGTGCTTCGAGTGGGGCTGGCTGCTAGCGGCCGAATCTGGATGGGGTTTATGTGACTGATGCAGCTGTGTGGGACTGAACAGTTACCCTGTACTGGGAGAAACTGTACAGTGCACCCCATCAGGTACTCACTGCCTGTGGAAGGAGTTTTTCTCTGATTCTTTAATCAGATAATCAGATCTGTTTGAAGTTCCTGTGTGATTAGACCCATCAGCTGTGTCTTGCGTGGCATTTTTCATTAAAAAGCAATATGAGGTGAAATGTTCTCTGTGGATTTGTGCGGTGTGGTTAGTCTTTGAGAATTAATGAATATTCCCTTTAAACTTATGCCAGATGCTTTATATTCTTTGCTGACATCTTTTCCCCTTCTTGTTTTTCTGCTCCTACTGCGATTATACTGCCCCAGTTAACAGTCCTGGGGTTCTTTTGCCGCACACAGTGAAAGAGAAAAGGATTAGAAAATGATCACTACATGCTTACCTCTGCTGATCCAAGCTCACAAAAATTCACTAGTTCACTGTAATATATGTCATCACACTCTCAGTCCTGCTGCCTAGCTGTCCTAAAACAGAATGACTTATATTTGTGGTAGGGGTGCTTGTCCTCCTTGCAGGTTCTGTGGCCATTACTGCTGTAAACATCACTGCTGGAGCACTAAAACAGGGGTGAGAAATCATAGGAAAACTCAGGAGAGACATTTACATCCTATGAGAGCATTAAGAAGGATAGGGCCATTTTTAGTGCAGATTGGAGTTTTGTGTGAGGGCACTTACCAGCAGAGGAGGGGATAAGGGGCTGTGAAGTATGGAACGGGGGTCAATACTTAAATAAGCTGAAAGCACACCCTGATTCTTAGGGACCTGAATTGCTTCTTGGCGCTGTCCTTTCATTCTGGCTCTGTCAAAGTGCTGCTTTTTCAAATATTCCAATGAATTCAGAACCTTTTTAATTACAGGTCTGTCTGAAACTTGTGCAAACTTTAATCATATTGTTAATACTGAAAAGTGTATTGTAAGTTATGCAACCAAGTTTTACACTCATAGTTGAGGCTTCTCCAGGAATTGATGGTGCAATAGAATGGATTACTACAGAGTTCCCATGTTCTGCTCTTGATGGCTTTGTTACTGCAGGATTGGCTTACTATGCTTTTACAAAATAAGGGATGTGGGATTATTTACCTTTCTTAGTACTGAGGTACATAAACATAGGACAAATCTACAAAGCACTATAAAACACCTTCTTTCCCTCCACCCTCAGGTTGTGGATTTTATTATGGCAACATAAAATTTCCTCTGTTGAAATTAAAGGATGTTCTCTAAGTCTGTGAGTCTTCAGCCCAAGGACTGGAAAGATGGGGATTTGAGTTATCACCGGAGCACTTTCTAGCAAGTGTGGCTTGTCAGACCAGGCATTTCATCCTAAAAGCCTGGTGCAGGAGCTCTTGGCCTGCCACATCTGTTTCCCTCCCCACTGGGAGGCATAAACAACGTATGGCTCTTGAGCACTTATCAGCATGCAGATACTGAAGGGGCACCACTCAGGCTTGTGATAACGGGGAGTGCCATGCATCATATGTTCCCTGCTGGGGTGAAAGTGGATCAGCTGGGATGGTGCTCTGCTCTCCTGTGAGCTGTTTTCTTTCCCCCAGCACTCCTGCCCAGCTTTTCATTGCATTTGGCATGCATCTTGTGGTTTTTGCCCTCCTGTAGATTTTGGTATGAGCTATGTAGGGTCAAGAAGATTGGCCATAGCAGGACCCGTTGAGTTTTGAGTGTGACACTGCAGGAGAGACCAGTGGGAAGCCATGGGAAGACAGCAGTGTGAAACTAGCCTTCAAGCGGGGTTAAGACTGAGCTGGAACACTGTTATTTTCCATGGGGAGATATGAAGACTAATGAACAACCCGTTCATAAATTGAAAAACAAGAACATATGACAGCTGAGTAGAATGGATGTACAGAACAAGGGGAGAAATCAGTAGAATTTGTTGGAGCTGGATGTGAACAGAGTAGTCACAGGAGTGGCAACAGCATGAGTTCTCTGTTGTGTGTGAACAAAAAATTGCGAGTCATGATACAGCTTCTGTAGGGGAATATAAATCATTGCTCTGAGTTATTGAGGACCTTTATGAACCTGTACCATTAAGGAGATGCATCACCATCACCTGAGATGATGGTGAGGACAGACATCTCCCAGGGAGATGCTGCAAGGACAGAGACATCACGCAGCAGAGTCAGTCCAGCAGTCTGCGTCCATCAGAACAAGGAGCCTGGCTCATTCCTCCCAGCTGTGTTCTTGGATCTCTTGTCCTTGTCCGGCTCTTCCTTGCTTGTTCAACTGACAGAAAAATAGTCTGGCAAAAACCGGAAAGTTTTTGTGCCAGTAATGAGCTAAATTACCTCGCAGGCTTGGCATGGATGAGAGGGAAGCATGATGTGGAGGAGAGATCTGCACTCTCAGTGGCAGAGGCAGCAAGTGCTTAAACTGGCTTATTTGTCTGCACCTTACCATCTGATTTTTGAACCTTTGGCAGCACAGAAGTGATCCACTGAAATATTTCACTTCTTAAACATTTAACATGCTCTTCAAGTGCAAGTTCTAAGTATGTTCTGGAATTCATGACACTGCTTGTGGGTACTGTGTCAACAGAACTGACAGCTGTTTTGAAGGAAATTACTCATTGTAAGTATAGCTCACCCTGCACATTTAACAGTCAATTGTTGAGCATATCTAGCTTCCTTCATGCCCTTCACTTTCAAATAAAGCATTTGATTTAAAAAAAAAAAAAAGTAGGAGGGGATTTTCCTATTTTTCACCAGTCATTTCCTTTTCCTTGTAATCTCAGTGAGTACCTTTGAAGATGTTGAAAAAAGATTGCAAAATACTTTCTGTGTAAAAAAACTTGTAATGTAATTTGTGGCTTAAAAAATTAAGAACTGTTAAGACTGCCAGGAAAATTCATCTTTTGTGTGCTTTGAATTCCCAGAAAACAGAAAAATACTGGAAGTAATGATACAAAGTTTTGGTAATCTGGTAAACAGTTTGAGAGTATAAAAGACTTACAGCTCTGAATGCTAAGAGCTAAAAGGTCTAAAAGTTTGGTGGATTTTTATTTTATTATAATATACATGATTCTTAAAATATGAGAAGAAAATAAGTGGTTTGAGGAAATTACAGGAAGACAGGATAGAATACATCCTGTGTTTATACTGTTAATCCAGTTTGTATTTTCAGTTACAGACTTCAGTTGTCTAACTTGGTAATTTTCATTTACTTTGAATAGCTAGGATTTAAGTTTCGAAGAAAAGTCAATATAAAAACCTATTTCATAGAAGGGACATTGAGGAAGAGATTTCTCTTTGGTCTTGGTGGCCAGAGAGTTTTCTTACTGATATGGCAAATGGGTCTGGGCAAGTGGGAAATACAAAAAAGTATTTCCAAGTCACTTCCAACCCAAAGGTTATCTGTGTTAGGTTTTAAACCATTCTTCTCATGATGCCAGATTGCAGACGAGTTAGACTTGGATGTTGTTTTTCAGTTTTTGACTGTTCTGGCTACTTATGAACATACTGAGTATATTCATCAACACCCAGTGTTTCAATGATTTTTTGACATTATAGTCACGCTTCAGAAGCTTTCTGTTGATGAACTGGGGATGTATTATGCTAGGTACTGTATATTTCATGTATTTTCTGACTGAAAAATTAGTGTTGTGTAAAAATGCTATACAGGAAAAGTCTTTTTGTGTGTTTACATTTTTATTTATTTTAAATTCTGAGCATGTTCAACTTTTTATTGAGACATGACTCAATTTTTAACTGTTGGTTGTGAAGCCATGACTCAACTATAGAGCTAAAGAAGATGCTGAAGGTATGGAGGCATTTTCCAGAGGAAAATGGATCACAGAATCATTTAGATTGGAAAAGACCTCTAAGATCAAGTCCAGCCTTTGACTGACCACCACCCAGTCAACTAGACCATAGCACTAAGTGCCATGTCCAGGTGTTAATGAAATGAAGTTATAGTGATTTAAGGTGCCCCACAAGGCAAATATGGAGCTTAACATTATTTTTGAAGAGGTGTCTGAGGAAAGCAGTGTGGCAATTACTTATGTGCAAGCGAAATTTGATTTTTGTGTGTAGTTTTTTTCAGGGGCAGACCTGGGAGATTTAAGGTCCTATTTGCAAAGCAGCCCCTGAAATTACAAGGGAGAAATGAGAGGACAGAATGAGTGATTCAATAAATTACAGCAGTTAGGGTTTGAAAGAAAGAAGCAGATCCCCACTATTTGCAAGTTTGAGGTGTCCCACGTGGCGTAATTTGGGAATCATAACCAAAGAAACAGGATTACTGTTGACAAAACTGAATGGTCTTTACTATACTAACATGTATTAAACTTCACTTTGAAGACTAACTGCAGTGCTTAAAAAAACATTTACAGAGAATCTGATTTTTACGTCTTGTGGTCTATTATTTTTCAGCTAACATGAGAGACTTCCATTATATGCTCATGAAACAAGTGATTATTATTATTATTGTTTTATCTTTATTACAAAAAACCGCAAACCATACATAGGGGGATGCAGATGTCGTTCTTTCTCATCAATCCTCTTTATTAAAAAGAGGGGTGAAAAAACCAGACTAATCGTTACATGAAATAAGAAAGCATATTCCTTTGTCTTCTATCTGCTGGATAGAAAGCCTGGGAATATGCCAGGACAGTACATGAAAGTTGCCTGCAGTGGCTTACATGTTTTCTCAAACTTCTCACTGTTTTTTTTTTCCAGGAAGCAATCAGAGTTGGTGTTATGATGCTGAACAGCAGTGGAGAATTTCACAGAGGACAGGTTTGTCTGGTTTTTCTAACCATTCAGTGAATTAATATGCAGCGAAACAAAGTCTACAGCAGCTGCAAATATATCCTTTATTCTGACGTCAGTCAGTATGAAGTGTGTTCCTCTGAGAGCAGAATTGCAGCACAGGGGCAGGAAACATACATTAATTCTCGCTGTCTTTCTTTCAGGTTCTGTTTAATATCACCTATGTTAATGGACAGGTATATCTAAATGACTTTCCTATGAAAAGCGGGGTTGCCCACATAACATGTCAAACAATAATATGTGAGTATGCTCTTCTCCTTTTTTCTTTTTTTTTTTATTTTCCTCCTTCCCCCAGGATATTTTGCTTCCCTGTTGTCTAGTAACCAAAGCTCACAATGGCTATGTGCTCTGTAATTTGCAAACCTGAGCATTGTAGAAGCAAAACATTTCCCAAGGTAGGACAATTTTGGTATTAAAATGGATCAAAAAAATCTTACTGCCTTCATCTCAAGCCACATTAACAGGCTTGTGTGTAAATGGTCTAATCTGAAATCCAGACTCTGCCCATCTTTTCAAAAGAATGTTTTGCACTACAGGCTAGACAATGTAAACAGAAGGATGCAACTCCACCCTGCTAATGGCTGTGTCCCTAGGTTGGTTGGCATATATCCAGAAAGAGATTCAATAACAGAAGTATGAATTGTTGTTAGGAAGATCTTTTAATGATCTCACTTCTGTGTCTATTAGACAAACAAGTTTCTGCTGGATAGGGTATTATAGCACAAATACTGCACTTTTGCTAGGATCCTGCAGTGGGTGATGACTTCAAATTATCTTGAAACTGCTATTTTTATGCTGATTCAATGCTACATTTTTTGTGAAAAACCAGAAGGTACTGTGATTTTTTTGGAGATCCACAGAGCATACTGTATAATTAATTAAACAAGGACCATTATGCTTATTTGATTTAAGCTTCTGTTGTATTGAGAACGATCTTCTACATCAGGTTCAGTCAGTCTCTAGGTTGATTTCTGAGGTCATCCTCATTAGGCACTTACAGAATACTAACACTTTTAAAAATTGCTTCTCTGAGCCATGACCTCCTTGCTTGAACCCTTCTTCCCCAAGCATGATCAATTATTAATTTGACTTATTTTCTGGAGAGGGAAAGCTGTAATCAATTTCTCTTTTTCTGGTAAAAAACCATGGCAAAATGTCATTTGCTTGCAAAATAGCTCAGTCCAGAAAAACAGATATGATTTTATTGACTAATTCTGAGAGCTCCTGAGCACTCTTCTGTAGTTCATATTAATTTCCCAAATCATAGTTTTATAGCTTTCAGTGACTAGTTTTGAATCTGAAACTGAGGAAAACACTGATTTGACCTGGGAGCTAGAAACCTGGAACTCTCTATCTTGGTTGGGTCTGAGTCCCCAGTACAGCACCTCTCTCTGTTACCTGTAATGTAATGTTTATACTGTTCACTTTCTAAATTATTGACAACAGATTCAGGTAGTGTTTGTAAAATGCTAAAGAAATATCAAGATACTTGCTAATAGAGGGGGGAAATACTCCTGAATGTATATAAAAACAAAACTTGACCTTAATAATCATGGTTTTGAATATTAGAGACCACATACTCTGACAGCGTTGTCAGATCATTCTTGGCACCTACATCCCCACTTGAAGTTCCCCCAAATGTCTAGTTTTGGAAGTGTATCTGTCACTCCTGTTCATGTAGTGGTGGTTAAGCAGCCTGACATATGGCAAAAGCTGGGAGCACAGGGAGCTTCTGCTGCTTGGCATCTTAGAGGCTTTGGGCCTTTAATGCACGCTTGCTGCTCTAAATCAGAAAACATTCAGCAACCAGCCGAGTGCCCTGGCTCACACCTGTAGGGAACTTTCTCTCCTTCTGCCACTTCTTTTGGCAATGGAAGATAGGACTAAATTATGCCCAAAAGTATTCTATATTTAAAATAAGCAAAATAGCTTTATGAGGACAGGGATCACAGCATAAAAGTAATGGACACACTGAGTAGTTACTGTGTGAATGAGAGACCCAAGTCGAGCCTTAACCCATGGTACCTGACAGGCTCAGTGCTGCAAGTGACCCACACACAGCACCAGTGCCTTAGCAGCAGGGATGGTTTGGTCTCAGTTCATGTTCACGCATGCTGGAGAGATCCCTCCCCTCCACTCTTGTGCTTCTCCAGGACTTCAGTTCTAGCACGCCCTCACCTGAAGCAGAGGCACAGAAACAGCCAGGGTAAAAAGGTGGTTCTGTGTGTACTTGTAGAATATTAAGTTGTTGAAATAGCTGAAAGCTTTCGGGTAGGAAGAGAGGCTGAGGTGTCACCAATCACATAGGAAAACAGAGAGGGGGACAGAAAAATGTGTAGGAGGGAACTGGCACTCATCTTGAGTAGTAGATGCAGTGTGCCTGGAAAAGAGCATATTTGCTTCTGTGTTCAGAGGAAGGGGAATGGTGTGCAAACCAAGATGTTTACACAGGTGGCTGGCTAGGCTGTGGCATTACTCTTACGAACTTTTTTGGACAACAAATACAAATGCAGCAATAACCAAGCCAAAGTGCTTAAGTGCTTAGAGTGCTTAAGTGCAAACCTCAAAGGCAGAGATGTGACATTGTTTCCGGGCTGCCTGAGTCTGGGGATTGTACAGCTCTGCTGTGTTATGAGACCTGCTCTGAGTTTGATTTGGTGAAAAAATCCTGTTTTACTTGTTGCCCAGATTACTGCTGGTTGTTAAAGCAGTTACTGGAAGTGTTAAGGACATCAGGATGGTACAAACTTGGCTACTACTGTTCTGGCATCTCTGGTTTGATGCTAGTGGCCCTCTGACTTCTCCATTCAGGTGCTACATGTGCAATGGCATCTGTGTCAGAGTTGCACCTGTTTTCTCTGTGGCTGGGTCCTGCTTTCTGGTTGAGGTGGTTTCTCTTTGAAATTGTGACATTGTGTGTTAACAGTGGAGAACGGAAGCTTGGATAACTTACCGGGTCAGCAGCGCCTGGGAACTGTCAGTGTTCGCATCATGGTTCACGAGTGGCCTTTGGCATCCACTTCTGATCTGCAGCTGATTGTCGTTCAGGAAGAAGTGACAGAAATTGATGGAAAACAGGTAAAAAAAAGCCCTGCTGCAACATTCTGCTTGTTTTTAATTTAGAAGAGGCAACTAGTTCCCAAGAATTAAAAGGTTTACATGTATCTAGCTGGTGATTAGAGCACGAAGTATATAATTATTGTTAACTAACACAGTACCGAGGGAGATAACAGCAGAGTGGGTGGTATAATAGTTGGGGGTGTTTCATGAGGAAATTTCAAGTTTTAATGCTTCTATTCATATTTTAATAATTATCATTAACTGTATCACACACTCTTTGAATATGTGAACTTGTGCAAGCAAAGCCAGACTCACAAGTGAGAGCTGATTTATAAAATAGCATACAAAACAAACACAAGGGGCATGGGCTCATTGTGAGTCCTGAGGTTTTCCCCGTTGTTTATTCTAAGCTAACAAAAGGTTTCAAGCATGTAGCATGGGGAACAGCTTGCAGCAGGAGACTCTTGTGGCAGGTGGGCTTATTGTGAGAGCCCACTACACCTGAGAGCTTAGTCTTAGAAGATTTTGCATATAAGATAATTTGAATCTTGATAATGAATATGGATTTTTAAATGAACAAACACCTCCACCCCCTCAATTCTAACTGTATTTGCACAAACACCAGTGAATGTGAGGGGTTGCAATTCTAGCTGAGATTGAAATATGCAGAACTGAGTTCTCAAAATCACCTGTATGGTGCAGTTATTTACTAACCAAAGAGGCTCTGTAGAGAGGATCCAGCTGCTGAAGCCAGCAACAGTGTCACATTTCTGTTTCTGCACATCTGCATCTTATATGTGCCCAGGCTTTTTTGAAGCTGGCTTATGTTCGGCTGTCTTTTTCTTTTTTAAAAGGATAATGATGATAATACCATTGATCCTTGATTAATTGCATGGTCAGGATGTAGTATTTTTTACAGGGATCTGTATCATGTCAGAATCTTAGTCTGTTAAGGAGAAGCCCCACTGAGGGGTCTGTAGCTTTTCCAATGAGGTCTTTATCCCAGTGGTAATAGCCTAAGATATCATGGTTTGATTCAGTTATTACACAACAGTGGCATTGTATTTCAGGCCTCAAACTAGACATCACAATGCATTTCAGATTTTCATAGGGACCTAGTAAAAACAACCAGAAAGCTAATGCTGTTTTCCTTGATTGTTCCTTGAAGTCAAAAGCAGTCTCACATAAGCACAGCAGAGGAGCAGAATCACCTCCCTCACCCTGCTGGCCACACTGCTTTTGATGCAGCCCCAGGACCCAGTTTGCTTTCTGGAATGTGAGTGCTCTTTGCCAGGTCATGTTGAGTTTTTCATCCACCAGCACTCACAAGTCCTTCTCTCCAAGGCTGTTCTTTATCCCTTCTCTGCCCAGCCTGTACTTGTGCTTGGAATTGCCCCAACCCAGGTACAGCACCTTGCACTTGGCCTTGTTAAACTTCATGAGGGTCCACCTCTCAAGCCTATTTAGGTGCTTGTGGATGGCATCTCTTCCCTCCGGCAGGTTGACCACAATGTGTCATCAACAAACTTGCTAAGGGTGCACTCAATCCTGCTGTCCATGGTGCCAGCAAAGTTGTTAAACAGCACCAGTGCAAATGCCCATCCCTGAGGACACCACTTGTCACTGATCTCCATTTGGATACGGAGCCATTGACTGCAGCCATCCAGCCATTGCCTTATCCAGTGCCTGGATCTCTTGTCAAGGGCATGTCTCTTGTTTGGAGACAAGGATGTCCAGCAGGACACTGTCAAATGCTGTGACGCTTGGCTTTCAGTTGTTGAAAAAAAAGCAATGTTCCTGCAAAAGCAGAAGTGGCAGTCTTGCCTCAGCAACACTTCCAACGTTTGCAAATGCTTTCAGTACATACTTGAGTTTTCCTTGCCCTAAAATGCCACACTGCAAGAGGACAGTGGTGTACTATGTAAGACTTGGTTAAAAGCCCGTGGATTGACTACCACGTGCTTTTGCAGGGAGAGAGACCCAGTCTGTTCAGCATATTTTCTGGTGTGATATGGTCTACAGAAGTGTGGTATGTGAAAACAAAGAGCACTAATTCATGTTATAACAGCCCTGTGTCTACATCTTAGTAGCTTGCAGTTTTCTGGGATGTACTGGTGTCCTCTGCCAACCTCCTTCAGTCTTCTCTAAGTTCAGTAATATCCTGTTTGCTTCTCTTGTAGGTACGGCAGGAAGAAGTAACAGAAATAAATTTTTTAGTAAAGGACCTGAGAGTACTTAGACATTCCAACTACACCGTCCCTTTGAAAGAGAGCATGCTGTATTCCACGCCAAGGGACAACGATGTGTTATTTACACTGCCCAACCTCTCAGGAAAAGGTATCTCTCAGCTTGTTAAGTAGTATTTTCATCCATATTTGATGTATTGCTTTACAGGGTAAAAGAGCATCATTTTCCCCTTTTTTTATGTAGTGAAACAGTTTCTTCATTAACAGGGAAGTGTTTTGTTTTATATGGTTTGGTTTTTATTTTTTTAAACACCTAAATTCAGCTCTTCTTACTAGGTATTTTGTTTGTTTTCAAATCTGTTCTCCTTTGAAGTACTTGATAGTTGGCAATCTGCAGTCCAGACATCTGACAGGAATAAATTTCTCTCTCAGATCTATGATGGAAGTTTCCCTAAAGCTCCCCCTTTTTCCTGAGAATGAAAGAGAAAACTGTAGAGGAAATACCTGTCTGGGTCAATTCCAAACCACAGAACAGTTTTCTGTTATTAAACTTGAATAACTTAAAAGCAAGAGAAGTTATTTGATGCCTTAATTTTATTTCAGTTTTGTTTAATCAAAAACTGTCCAAGATTTAATTGAAGTAGAATACTTTGATCTAGTCTATCACCTTTTAATCTGATGACAGCTGAAATTTACAGCTAAGGGCATAGCTAAAGGCTGCACTGTAACACTGTTTCAGCTTCTTACCAAGTCCACTACTCAAGTCAAAAAAAAAGCCTTCTGTGTTCTTGCTGTGATTGTGTGAGAACTGTACCATCAGTAGAGAAATGCAGCATATCTTTATTTTCCTGCAGACTGAGTCAAATAAAAAGCAAGCTCTCCACTAAATCTAGTTTTCTTTTTCAGATATTCAAGATCCATTGCAACCCACCAGTCAGTACGTCGTCCAGCAAGTAGAAACTACAGTGGATGAAGAGACATTACCTGGCAAGTTACCAGAGACCCCTCTTAGGATAGAACCTCCGTCTTCTTACAAGGTGCTTTTGTTGTTTGTTTGCTTGCTTTAATTATAATCATTAGAATATGATTATTTAAAGACAGACAACCCCAGACAGACCAGTGGACTTCTGCAGATAAACCCCAAATAAACCAAAAAAATGCCCCCTCCTAAATAACCCTTCACCAGTGACGAGTCCAGTAGGAATCCAGTGAGTCTTCGAAGTCCTGCAATGTTCTGACCACACAGATACTCCACGATAGTCAGTTGTGATATTTACATTATACCAAGCTAAGCATTTATGACAATTTCAAATATTGCTTAGCTTTAAATTACACCATTTTCTCCTGGCTCTACTCAAGTGCTTACCCCTCTGAGAAAGGGACCACTGGTCTCACCTGCTGTAGGAAACACAGTAACAGCTGGAGAAGTTTCAGTTCCATCTTAGGCAAGGATGGTTTTCATGGCCTCCTCTGTGGCCAAAACACTCACAGTTATAACCTACTGCCTGCTCTGTTCAAGTGTCCTTTATTTTCCAAAGGGGCCTTTAATGAACACAGAACTTTACCTTCACCTTTTTCAAACTTTGAAGAATAATACCTTTATTCTTTATTCTAAGCCATCAGTCAATTCCATCATGCTTTTATGTATGTTTATATGACATATATGAGTTTAATTAAAATTATCACCATGTAATGTGATTTATCAGTAGCTAAATAAAAACCCGAAGAAACCTAGCAGTTGCTTTGTTTTGCAATCTCTCTTTGTATTTTTACCTGTTTTGTAGGTGATGTGCCAGTGGGTGGAAGACTTGAGAAAAGGGTTGTGTAGATTCTGGTTTCAATCTTTACCTATCTTGTTCAGTTTCATGGAAGTTGTTGTTGTTGGAGTTGTTGGAGCAGGTCTTATTCTCAGAGTCTTAAAGGTGATTCTCCCTTCCTGTGAAAATAAGTAAGTAATTTTTGTAATTCTTTTTTTCCTGTGATGAAGGCAAAACATTGACTTTAAAAATCCTTGAAGAAGCAGCTCCACTCCGTAGGAAAACGGTAGCAACAATTCAATGAGAAAGTTAGTGGTAACCTTCCATTCCAATGCACTTCTGACACATAGGCATTTCAGAGAAACACGGACAAGTATTTTGTTGGAAATGGCTTTAGCTGAGCTGTCATACTGCCAAATTTTTATGAAGTCTTCTAAGGACTACATTGTGAGACGCTATTAACATAGCTCCAAGAGAGGAGGGTAGAAACTAGAGCTAAACAATTCCAACATCTCCAAATCTTAACATACTCCTACTGTGTTGAAGTTTTACAGTAGTTCTGAAAGGCCTCAAATTTGGCTTCGCAAATTTGCATGGGAATTCTCCAAGGGGGACGTACGTCTGTGGGCAGCTTCCAAGCCATGATGATTGGTGCTGGCATAGGTGGCAAGAGGCCACAAATAA
Organism: Platysteira castanea; assembly: GCA_013397175.1. Classification (NCBI taxonomy): domain Eukaryota; kingdom Metazoa; phylum Chordata; class Aves; order Passeriformes; genus Platysteira; species Platysteira castanea. The sequence goes on along the minus strand of VYXC01003864.1, from coordinate 237,714 downwards.
AACAGATTGCCTGCAAGGGCTGTGTCCACTTGGTGTGTCACCAGTAACACTAAGGTTTTTCAGGAAAGCAAGGTCTCGGAACAAGGGGAAGAAAGGTGAATTAGTAACTGCAGGTAATAAATCAGTGTAGATTTAGTGCTGGAATGGGCAAGCACCTGCACTTCTAAGGCAACCTAAGTCAGCTGTGGAAGAGCTGTCCCTTGGAACTTTGTGATCTTTGGGAAGTGACTGACAGCACAGTGTGCTTGGTCAGCCTCAAGCACAGCTGATGTCTTCAAATGCAGCTGATCTGCTGTGTCTCTAAATGGCCCTGCGTGCAGTTAATTTATGTATCCACTCATGGGTACGAGTGGCCTTGGTCCTTCTTACCAACCAGGAAAATGGAGGGTTGGAAGATCAGGAAGGTTAGAAACTGAAGTGGCAAAAGAGGCAGTGCTTCCCCTGGCATTTCACACAGTGTGCAGTCAGATGGAAGGGCTTCCCTGGTTAGAGCAGAAACAGTGGAGAAACACTCTGTACTTCCCCCAGCAGTAAGTAGCTTACCACTGGCAGTAAGTAGCTTAACACTGCCACATGTGAAACTGAACTCAGCAGAACTAGGAAGAAAATTCTAATCCCAACAAACAGCTCAGCAAAGTGGCTGATGGCCTGTCCATAGCAGAGGTCAGTACAGAAGAGGAACCAGCTTGCAGTAATTTCTCTTCCAGCTGGAGAACATGGGGCTTGTTCATGCCTCGTTGGAGCGTTTAAAGAAATTGAACTGCCCCTTCCACTTTAAAAAAACAAACCAACCCAAAAAAGCCCCCCAAAAACCAACCCCTAAACCACACAGTTATTTTCTTGCTGACTGGGTAAAGTGGTCATGTAAAAAAACATAAAGGTTTAACTCATGATTGTAAACAGGTAAGAATGAGCAGAATATCTCATCTGGTGAATGACACAGTTGCAGATGTGAGTCAGGACCTTGTCCCGAGTCCTTAATGCCATTCTGTGTTACACTGATAAAACTAAAGGCTGTTGCTGAGTCTTGGAGAATCAGCTGTAGGTCCTGACAGCAGTTTTAGGCTACTATGAAACTGAGTGTATGGAGCCTACACTGCTGACATTTCAGACGTGGAAACTGGGCAAAGGGAGCCCTCAGAAACCACAGCCAGTACATTCTGGAAGCATTTTTCATTGCAGCTTCATGTAAGAGGCATTATGAGGGTAATACTTACGTGATGCATTGATATAAACTAAATTTGGGGAGTTTAAGAATAAGCCTAATGTTTAGAACACAGGATTGGTTTGTGTATTGTTTTCTAATGCCAGGTAACCTTACCTTTCAGAGGCATCCTTCTCCTGGATCAAGTCAGCTTTGTACCTGTGACTACCATCAGCCTGCCTTCAGAACTTTCAGACAGGAAAAATAATTTAGATGAGAAAGCATGTACTTAAAACTGTTATTTACTTTGGAGTTACTGGTTTTTAAAAACACACTTTTAGTTGATCTGATACTTGGCACCTGATCTTAATACCTTTTTTGTTTCCTACTAAGAAAACTAAGTCAGTTGATTAATTGAAAAAGGGCCACTCAGGCCGAGGCCCAAAGCTGACTTCCTTGTGCCTCTTCATAGACAAGCAGCCTTTTCAGAAGCTTCAAAATAGAACAGCTGCCTTTCCAGAAGCTTCGAAATACAGCAGCTTTCCACCCTGAGGGCTACCATTGGTTTTAACTTCTGTGAAGTCACTTTTCCACACCTCGGACAGGATGCTGGCTGCCTTCATGCGCAGTCAGCTGTCCTGACTAGCAAGATGATGAAATTCAGGGTGTCCTTAAGTTCACAGATAGCATTCTTCAGAAGAAGATGAGGGAATATTGCAAACATCAGCTGTGCCTGTAAACCTAAGCAAAGCTGCCCCACTTGGTTCCAGGTCTCATAGGGTCGAGTGTGTCTTGCAAGGAAGATACCACTACCAAACATTTGTGTTACTCAAAAGATCTGGCATTTTATATATGCAAGACAAAAATCTAAAAGGCAGATTTATATTTCAAGCACTTTACATTTTTATGGTCCCTTCCACTCATAAAAATTGTTAGCAGTTGTAACCAGCTTGCTTTTTGTATCTGTGACAGCAGTACTCCATGACATCCCAAAAGAAAAACAAAAATACCATTAATTCTACAGAAATACTGGCTTACTATTGCTGAGTAGGCCCAGTCTGCTCATGCCAGTTTGTACTGTTAACATTTTTCAAATAAACATTTAAATTGTTTATTAGACTGTGTTCATTGTGTGCATTTATGGTTAGGTAAAACAGCAGTTGGCCAAACATTTCAGACACAGGGCACTGTTTCTTACCTTTCATTGTTCTTACTTTAAAAAACAGTTTGTCAGAAGAATGAATAGGAAAAAAACCTCAGAACTGTTAACTACCCAGCACTAGACTGAGCACAGTTATCATCTGAGTGATCAGAATTACCCATGTTCAGCTGGAGTTGTTACAGTGAGGGAGAAAATCTGGGATTCCCCCCTCCTCCTGCCCCAAGGAAACATTACCATGAGTTTAATGACATCCAAGTCACTCAGATACTGGTCCTCACAGCTGGTCTGTGACAGGAACAACTCACTGTCTCACTGAACTGACAGCACTGCAGTGATAAAATGAGCATTTCTAACACTGATTTGGCCTTGTACAAAAACCGAACCAAACTTCCCCACCCAGCAGTGCAGTGTGATACACACCACATCAGCCCAGGGTAACAGGGACACTGCTCGAACCCCCTCTTGCTTTTCTATTTTTTGTTCTAGTACCTTGTGGGGGGCAGAGGGCTTGTCACCCTTGGCTGAACAGGAGACTGCTAGGGCTAGTACAGGAATGGTGACTGCACAGGGAAGAGCAAGCCTTCAAACAGGTGTAGACAGACTTCTCTGTAGGTGGATATTCCCTGGCCCCTTCTTTAGCATAGTTGTACAAGTGGTGTACAAGGCTGAAGTTAGCTTCTTCTGGGAAAAAGAACAGGATGGACAAGAAACACAGTAATTCTTCACTGGTGCACAAGCACAGCAGGAATTACGCTGCAGATGGAGACTCAGCAGCTGTTCGTGTGTGCTCTTTGCATCCCTCCTTATGAAACTGGAAACCGAGCACCTGCACAGCCACAGGGAGATTTAGCTGTTCTAAACAGCTGCAACAAATGCGTGGTTAAGCCTGAAAGTGTTGGTACCACTTCACAACTTGGCTGATTTCTGCAAAGTCACAAAGCACCAGGAAAGAAGTAGCACCACCAGGTTAATGAAATTCTAAAAATAGTGCAAATCTTGAACACAGTAACTGCCAGACAGTTTCTGCTGCTTTATGGAGCTGGAGTTACCAAGTCTTAAAATAAACCATTTGTGTTTCTGCTTTAGCATGCACGTGGTTTTCCCAAATCACAAGTCTCATGCCTTTCAGAGAAGTGCTACTCTTAGCTGGCACCACTCTGACCTATTTTGTAAATCCATTTAAAAACCACCTCACCCAACTAAGACAGTATGGAAAGGGCAACTGTCCTGCATGGCAGTCGCGGTAGGTCTCATTTTTCCTGATGAACTGATCAGGATACACGTGCCCTCTAGGGGAAGGAATGTAGGGGGACTGGGAACTGAAAAAAAAAACCCAATAAAACCCAGCTACCCAAAAAAATCCCTGGTAGTGTGGCAGTAGGTTTTCAGAAACAGCAACATCATCTCCTGACAAACTGTGGCTTTCACTGCAGTCCTTCCTGCCCTCAGAACCATGTATCACCACACTCTGTGTTCCAAACCAAAATGAACCTCTGAGCGACAAATTCAGCCCCTACCACCTCTTCTTCCCTCTACCACGCCTTACAGAGATGGTAATTCTGTTCATTCAGAGTGAACAGGGCTGGTTGAAAACTAAACCACTGCTTTTAAATTGAGGTTTACTTTAGGAGTTCTCAAAATATTTCACACTTAGTCTAAGTGGCCCCATACTGGACTGCTGCCAAGGACCAAAGCTTGCCTACTCTCCCTTCTTACACTGGGGACAGGTTGAGTATTCTGGGTTGTTTGCAGTCAATCATGAGAAAAAAATCTCCTGCAACACCAGCTGACAGCTACACTCTCACCCTTAAATACAAACAGAAAAAATATATACTGAGAAGCCACATCTTCAAAATCTTGCATATTTTTATTAACCCTGACACATATGGCTATCCGAAAATAGTAAATTTGTTTTCCATTCTGGAAATGGAAGTCTATAAACGTACACACCTGTATACTCACCTCAGCTTTTCCCTTCCATTTCTGGGTTCATCGTGCCAGGTCCACCCAGGGATTCAGGAGCTCTACAAGATCTCCGTGTCTTACCTGAGCCTCTCATCTGACCCTGCTGGAAGTCCCTTTTCAGCATGTCCAGCTGTCACTCACAACACAGTGATGCATTTTAGGCACATGAACAAGAGGCTCACAATAATGGCATTTACACAGCTGTGTCTTTTGAGATGCACTTGCCTCCTACTCAGACTGCAACTTTGTGTTACCATTTGTCCTTCCCACCTACCTTGCAGCATCTGAAGAGACACATGAGCAGGAATTCCACAGCCAGCTTTATACAGCATGTATCTACCAGCTGGAACAAGTCCAGACCTATTCGATTCATGAAAAATCATGAGGCTTACCCATAAGGAGAACTACAGCTTGGCTGCACTAGGAGGAGCTAGCAGGAAGAAGTGCTTCCAAAATAGTAGAAGATGGATAGAAATTGAAGGTGTTTTAGTTACAATTACCACTGTTCAGCAAAATCTAAATTACCTGGGTGGTTACTGCAGAACCATTCTAAGATAACTGCTTCTACATGCCACTTAGTAAGTAATGAAACAAGAGAATTTAGATTTTATGTCAATGGTAAAGTCAGGGTTATCAACTGAGCACAAACACAACACATTCTGCCTTATACGAACAGCCTTACCAGAGTAACCGTGTAAACGAGGACACGACTCACCAGTCTAGAGTTTTGCTGCTTGCAGTACCAGACAGTCAAGGAAGAAAAACATATTTCAGAATTAATGCCACAAAGGTTTTGATTTCTCAGACTAACAAGGAAACTGCACCTGTGACAGCATCACTGCTGGCTGCACAGAATTAGTTTATGCCAGCTGGATGTATTTTAATATTACTTAACAGCTACTGGAAACCCATGATGGTCTTACCCCTTGCTCACATTTCATTGACTCCACTGACTGTTCCAGCACGAGGGTTGCTGTTCCACACCTCAGCCTTTGCACAGGTTCTTTAACAACTGTTTAAGGGTAGAATTCTCCAATACCAGCTAGGAAAACCATCTGTGTGACTGCATCTTGTTCGTCCCATTTTCTCAGCATCCCTGACTCACTTAGCAGGGCTAGTTTGCAGGGTTTTATTGACACAACAGCATTTTTTCAAAAGTAAATACTCTGATGAAACAAGTTCCAGTATTGAAGTAATTTTAAAATCTTGAAAATCAAAGCAGATACCATCAGCATGTGAAAAAAAAGGGTGACTTCTGAGCTAGTTCAAAGAGAGCTAGGCAGAATCTGCATTTTAGAAAAAAATTTATTTAGACATCTGTTGCTCTTAAATTACAAAAGTTAAAAAGAGCATGCAGTGCACTGAGACATCACTGATTATTTCTAAAGCTGTTTTAAGACAGAAGGTGGTCTTTCTTCAAGAGCAGACAACTCAACATGATCCAAACTCAACTATCCATTTCTCATATTTCTCAATGTCCGCAGCAGATACAGATTTAGAAACTTTCTTCAAAGCTATTTCAAAGTCTTCCATAGTTGTTGGCATGTGCATTTCGTCTCGGGGAAGATTTCTTATTTCTTCTGGTGTCAAGCCTTCAATACGCCTTCTCATAGCCATCAATGATGCATCTCTAGTCAGGAGGGTAAGAAAATAAAATCATTACTCAATGCAGGATGGTGAGTTAAATTGTTTGAAAGACGCAACACAGCACTCCAGTTAAGCTGCTGCATTCAGAAAGATACAATAAAGAATTGTAAACTTTGGGAAGATCTCAAAGTGCTTGTACAAGCTACAATACCACACTATCCATATTTTTCACACGTGGCATTATTCTCACAGCTGCTATTCACAGGCTAGGCAAGAGAGGTGAACACAAACTGGTTTAGCTGATGTCACTGCATGTCTATAATGTAGCTGCTGTTTATAGCATTTTTAAATAGGAACAATACAATAACAATTTCACTCCTCCTAGATAAAAAAGGAGTAGCTGGAGCGTTCTGAATGTTTCCTGGTTTGAACAGGAATTCCATTTCAAAGACAGAGGAGTCAACAGTATCTACCGCCAACCTGTATGCTCACAGCTAAATGTTAAATGACAAAATCTGTTGTCTGTAGCTCCTCAAACTTCTGGCTTTAATGAGCATTGAGTGTTTTTACAAGTGCGTCATTTTCCTTCATGTTAGGTTTGACTACATTTAGATTTCCAGCAGTAAATCTGGTAACAGCAGGTGAAGAGCTGGTGAGGTGATAATTAGGTAGCAGTGGAAGACTAAAGTTCCTGCTAAATCATTGTTATATATCTTATAATAAGCAGAAAATGCTGCTTATTTGTCTAGCACTAAAAAAGATGGAAGTGTAATCTCAGTGATGCCACAATAGTATATTGTGTTGTATCAGTAGGTGAGAATCAAAGACAGAAAAACTTACACGTTGTCTTCCAGAAGGATTTGGAAAGATGGTTTGAGCATATTTTGTTTCAGTACCATCCTCTCCCCCTCAAAGGAAACCGTAACTGACAGACCTCAGGAATTTACTAAATAATTCACAGAATAGTCCAAGTTCGAAGGGACCCACAAGGATCATCAAGTCCAACTCTCAAATGAATGGCTTGTACAGGGATCAAACCCACAACCTTGACGTTATCAGCACCATGCTCTGACCAACTGAGCTAATCTCAGGGTCAATTAAACTAAAATCTGTAATACAGGAGCTAAAATTTCAGAACAACCAAAACGTTGCCTTATCGAACTCCATCTCAACCAAACATCACCACACTTCACTGTTACATCATCTGCAGACCATAAGCTACTGTTACACAGTGGGGTGGGGGGAACATTCCATGCATCTAATTTGCTTCCAGACAGCAGTTAAAAAACAGACAGTCCAGCAAAAACAATCCAACCAACCAACCAACAAGGCCATCATACCTTAACACACAGACAGAACTGAAGTGCAGCTGCCACCACTTCCTTTTGTAAAGTCAATTTATGGATTTTAAGTCATTAAGTCATTCCAAACTGAACTCTTGGTGCTTTATCAAATGCATTCTCGGTGCCTGGAGAAGCACCAAAGCTGTACTCAAAAAACAAGCAGCCACCTGCTGGAAGACACAGCAGGGGCCAGTTCTGTTCCAAAGGCCTTCCGACATTCACAGTCCACTCAAAACAACGATTCAAAGTCAGTTCATACTCACATCTAATCTGCAATTTAGATGCATTTCGTATTTCCTGAAAGTCATTTTTAAATGAAGGTTCACCTTCATTTCCCATGGTTATATGCTGACTGCTAGGAACTGCAGTGTTACCTCTGACTGGTTTTCACTCTGGTTCAGCAAACTTTGGATTTCACCTCAAATTCCTTAAGATAGGAGGGTCATTTCAGTAAACCAGAGTTCTTGGTCCACTTATGTTTTGCTTGTGTCACTAGCAAGGACTGTCACAGTATACAGGCTTGAACTTTACTATGCTTACATACTGAGAGGCTGAACCATAAAAAAGCACTCTTAAATCATCCACATCTTTTTGTCTCAATGTAAATGAAACAATCATGTCCAAGAGCTATTTCTCCTGACACCACGAACAAAGTGTAAATACACAGGCTAATATGAGTACTTTCTCAGTGATTTCATATCACGTACATCCAAATCCCAGTTCATCTGGATTTCTGCTTGCTGCCACCTCAGTCATCACTTCAGAGACTGCCACAAATGGAAGATTCAGATGTTTCTTTGTGGTTTTTTGATATGTTTGCTTTTTTTTTGTTTAATAGTGTTTGTACAACTGGACTTTGATTAAAAAAAAATCAGAAGTAACTGTGCACAAATACATACACACATAAAAATTCACTGAAAAACATCACAAGTATTTTCACTTCTAAAACAAATGTATTGATATTCAGTATAAAATTAATTACAAAGAACAAACACTAAACAGACTGGAGGAGACAAACTGCAGCTAAAATGCACAAAGCGCCAGACCAAACAAACTCTCTTTCATTTAACATGAACCTATTAGCACAAAAGCAGAATCAACACCAAGACTGATCAAAAGAACACCACAAATCATCTCACAAACCTACAAATGAAACAAACCTGCACAACACAGATTCAAGAGCAACTAACATACCATTCTTTTCCCAGACACTGCGCAAGGTTTGTTCAGGAAACCGTACTGAGGCTCCAAACTTTTAGCTCAGCCTGCAGCGGCCCTGCTGACAGAGCCTTTGGTGGCAGCTTTGTGTACAGGCTACTTGCTTTCATCCCTGTGGCACAGCACACTGTCCTCTCAGCTGTGCTGACACATGTCTGCAGAGGCGTGTTAGGAATCTAGGCAAGAAACGGATCCGCGTTTGAGGAAGCAGCCAGGAGGTGCCTTTACTCCAGCTCTCTCATCCTGCTCAAAGCACAGCCCCACAAAAGTTGGGCTGGAACAATTAGGAGCTCAAGCCTTGCCCTGCCACACTTCAGTGCTACCTCCACAGCCTGAAAGCAGCATTACAGAGGCGCTTATCAGGTGACAACAGCACCTTAAGCAGCTTCAGCTCTCTGCCCCGTACTGCAGATCCCAGCTTGCCACGGCTGCAACTGTGCCAGTGCAAGTCTTTTAATGTGAACGGGACAACTGACTCTTGCCTCTTAACAGATCAGTCCTTTCCTTCCCTTTCCAGTTTTTCAAAGAAAATACAAGGGAAGGATTAGAAGGTATTTTTAGTTAATTATTTCAGGAATCTAGGCTAGAGGATAGGCTCACAGTTGTATGCCAATAGAACAGAGGAGACAGGGAAATGGATCAGGTAGCAGAAAACTTCAGTCAGTCTCATCACAAAAACCAGTGTGCTGAGTACACAGCTCTTGTACCATCACACAAGGCTCTACACCTTTTCCACGTCATGAAGGAAGAAAACTCTGTGTTTTTACTTTAGTTAGTCCAGCCTCTCTCATTGTTGCCTCTTACACGTGAATTTCTGCCGAAGTTGTATAACCCCAGCAGAATGATGCAACTCTCCATGTTAAAGTTTACCATCCTCTGGATATTCCTCATGCATGGAATTTAGTCTACATGAAAGAAGGTGGAATTTTACCTAAATCACAGCTGATTAGATTACTAGGTTGCAACTACTCTTCGAATGGAAATTTAGGTAAATATTAATGCAGTATTTCACCTTTTAGCCATACATAAAAGACAAGTTACAGTCCATTTCTATCCAATAACTTTAATCATGTAAACTGGTTACCCTGCAGTTTTCCCAGAGTGTGCAGCAGTAGTAACACAAACGATGCAATGTCACCTTACCTGCATACGTTGGTAATGTCTGCCCCTGAATAGCCCTCCATTTTCTCAGCTATGTTTGCAAGGTCAACATCATCAGCCAGTTCCAGCTCTCGCAGATTTATTTTTAGGAGTTCCTCTCTACCTTTGGCTAATCAGAGAAAATAAAACTGAGTCTATAAAATTTGCTTTCTGAAGATAAATAACAAATCGAAGACGAATAAGAGAGAAGAATGAGAAAAAGGACACTGTACTTGCTACAAGAGTAAGTGTACGTGTTTAGATCTAACCTGGTTCTGAATCCATAAGTGAACTTGCATACATGTATCAATTATATTTTTAAACCAAGGGATCCAAACTAAAGCAATATTGATATAGATTTTAGAATTTTTAACCACTCCTCTCCCCGGTTCTTCATACCTGATGGCAAAGGAATGTAAATTCTCTTTTCTAGTCTCCGTCTTAGGGCTTCATCAATATCCCAAGGAAAATTAGTAGCAGCAAGTACCATGACCATCTTAGAAGGATCATCATTTTCAGTAGCCCCCCCAACACCTGCAATGGAGAAAAGAGGAGGTAAAATATACATATGTTTTCTGAAATTTCATGTACAGAGAGAACAGTTCTGTAGTATTAAAGCAGCTACTCTATTGCTCTTTAATGAGCCCAAGCATAATAGAATCACCAAGCGAAACAGAATTCGCTTTTTCATCTCTATGGCAGCCTGCAAGCATAAATGGAAGCTTGGTTTAAAGAGGAGCAGGGCCATAGGCCACTGCTCAGACCAGGAAGTTCCTCTCTATCACGACTGGAATGGTTTTACAGCTGGGTTGTTTGTACTTCTGCCACAACAGAGGTTCAATTTTCACGTCAACATCTTGTAACAGCGTGTGGGGAAACAAAACAACCTCCAACACCACCACCACACCAAAAACCAGACACACACCACAGTATTCACCAACAGCCACACAAAAGTAGCATGACTTCCCATCCCAACAAAGCGTCTTCTGAATTTAGGTTTCCTGTGTACAGGTGGACTGTACAAACTGCTGAAGTCAATGTTTAAATTTGGTGGACTAAATCACAACTTCTCAGAGACAGAACAACTCAGTTTCTAAATACTATGAATCTGCTACAACAGGAAGAAGGTAATTTTGTTAAACTTGATGCTCTCTGTATCTACTGTTTTTGCTTAGAACAACAGGACTGGGCTGTGGGATAGCCATTGCACCTAGTCTGCCTGAGAATCTGCATATAAAACACCATTTATGAAAGCCTAAGCAAAAGGATTCAAATAGCTGTTACTAATAAAATCAGATTATGTACATACTTGACATGAGAACAGTATTACAGCTCTGCTGCTCTTTAAAGACAAAAATAAAAGGGTACCAACATCAGAGAAGGAGACAAAAATATGCAAATCTTCTGACTCATGGAATTCTATCACAAATCAGTCCATAGATTAGCAGTTTCCAGCAGTTCTTTTCCTTCTCTGTGCTCACAAGAATATAAAAAGGATGCCTCTATAGTAACTCTGCGCTGCTACCTGCTTTGGAACGTTGTTGATTCCTGAAACATTAGCCACATTTGTGTGGTGAACTCAGTGTTTTAAAATGAAAACTCTCCCAACCACTTCTGTGAAACAGAAGATCTTAATTTTTTATTTATATTTTTAGGAGAAAAAGAGATCCCAAAGAAGTTAAGTGTAATGCTGCCTTTGAAGTTTATATTGGAACAGGTAACAGTTCTTTCGAACCACTTTTTACCTAATTTTGAAGATGTGAGTAATATGCCAGGAAAAGATTGAGAGAAAAAGGGTTTTTTCTCCCGCTCTTTTGAAATCTTGTATTTTCCACTGAATCTTCCTTATTCTGGGTTACTAATACAAGGTCATAGCTCAGAGGCCAAAAGACTGTTAAAAAACCTCACTTGTAGCTTTTAACTCCCCCTTGCATGTAAGGCTTTCAAAAAACTGCTGCTGAAGAAGGAAGTTTCTCTATTTTTTTTTGTCCCTCACGTTTCCTCCAGTCCAGCAGTTCCCAGTGATCAGGTTATTTACCATCCATTTGAACTAGCAGTTCTGCCTTCACACGTCGGCTGGCTTCGTGCTCCTCCGAAGTTCCCCTGCGGCTACAGATGGAGTCTATCTCATCAATGAATATGGTTGTCGGGGCATAAAATCGAGCCTGAAGAAAGCAAAAGATGAAGCAGAAGCTGAAATAGCAGTCTATTCCCATTTAAGAAGTAGCAGCATGTTCAGAGCTGAGTAATGATGTATCTACCCCATTCCATCAGCTCCTAAGTATCAAACAATCCCCACCCTTCCCTCTCTTGGCCCCCAGCACTCAGGTACAGAGCAGCTGTGCATTCATTCACAGCATTTGAGAGGAGAACTTTTGGCAAAGTCCAGTCGTTGTTAGGGCTATAAACAAACATTTAATAAGCTATAGGCAGTTTTCCACATTAGGAGTAAAAATTTTAGCTGTGGAAGTTGTAAGAGAATGCTTGAGTAAGACTTCAGTTAAAGCCAGGATGAATGTTAAGCTGGGACACCATGACATGGAACCTGTCCCAAGAGACAGGTCAACTGCAAAATAACTCTGACCTTTTTGAAAACAAGGGCATTAAAAGACAAGGATCCAGGATAATAAAAAATTTAGAGCAGTTGAGATGCTGTTCACTGTGTATCTGCATTTTAGACCAATCACATTAAATAAACTGGTATTATGCCTAGCAAACTAAAATGTAAAAGATCTTTTACTTCCTGACTTTTCAGATTACTGTAATTGCAACTCTGCTGTCCCCCTCAGTACTGGGCAGCCTAGCAAACACTGCATGCAAACCTGGTAACACACGTTAAAAAAAGACACAACTATTTTCTGAGCCCATTTCAAGTATTATGTGCTCTGAAGCCAAATACAGTTTGGAAGGCCACTTCTTTTAAGCACAAACAAGAAACCACCCACAAAAACAACAAAACACACACAGCCTAAAAATAGAGTTCTCACCCAGAAAGCAATTAATTCCATCCCCAGATTTACATTCAAGTATGTTCAGCAGCACTCACCAGCTTATAGTGAGCTACCTCTAACGCAGCAAGCTGAAAATAAAAGACGACCTAATTTTTCAGCTTTTATAAATCTATTTAGGAATAATCTTGAAATGCAAATGGGCAAATCAGAAATGCCCCAAGCATGTGAAGCTTGGAGAGCTGTTTATGAATGCTATGAGTTTGAAACCTTGGTAGGGTTTCATTGTTCCAGAGGTGATTCTACTTCATTATCTCACTGTTCATGTTCAGAAACTTAAATCACCATTTCAAACAGCAGACGAACAAATTTCTCAGATTCTCCTCTGTATTTTGAGGTAAGTGTGGAAGAAGAAACATTGAAAAAAGTTGTCTTGCATTCAGTGGCTACAGCTTTTGCTAGGAGAGTCTTTCCAGTACCAGGAGGACCAACCATCAGAACACCCTATTAAAATGCAAAAGAACTACTTTCAGAACAAGAATCAAAGCAGAAAATTTTACCGTTTGTTTAGTGTAACAGTAAAATACTGGATGTAAACCTTCCCTTGGAAAGTTATTCAAAGGTAAGTAATGAATACTATTGCTTACTTGCAAACACATAGCTGAAGACAGTGCAGGTATTTAGCTGACATCTTTGTTTTGTTGTTTTTATTTACCATAAATTTTGTTACTAAAACATGGAAAGAATTTATTTTAACTGTAAAACATTTTACATTTCTTACTCTGTCAAGATGCAATCTCAAAATCCTACTTATGATCACAGAAGCAGATTTTTGCATACCTTCCAGGGTCTTCTAATCCCCTTAAAAAACTCTGGCATCCACATTGGTAGAACTACAGCTTCCTTAAGCAGCTTTTTGGCTTCTACTAAATCAGCAATGTCATCCCTGACAAGAAAGAGAAAGTTGTTTGACAGATTCAGACAGTATGAAAAAGAATCAGTCCACAGGTCAAAAAACCACACAATTAAACTTACTGTTATACACTGGCTCTCCCATAAATCCAATTCATTTTCCTGAATTATTTACATTCTAATGGCAAAAGCCTGTAACAGCTACAATTGACACCTGGCTGGTAGACTCCAGCTGAATGCAAAAGCAAAAAGATACGAATTATTTCACTAGAGCATCACTGTCAGTATTCCCAGAAGAACAAGCAGAATAAAGCAAGTTGGTGCAATTTAGGCTAACTACAGATTATGCTTTCTTCTTTTGCTGAGATGGCCCTCAAACTTAAATACCATCTTCCATTGTTACAAGAACAACTTGCTGAAGACTAGTAAATGGAGTGGAATGAAAGAGAATTTTTAGAATTCTTTTTCAGAGTTACAAATGTATTAATTCTTAGATACCTTATAGGCTGGTCTTACTTCCTTGAGGATAACTCTCAGGGCATTCCTCTCACCAGCATGTGCCCAAGTAATATTTTGGTTTCAAAACATATCTATATGAAGAATTAGTTTCAAATCTGAAGTCGTAATTTAAGATTCAATATAAAAACTGAAACATATATTTAAATATTAAACTAAAATACATGACAGTTGCATGCACACAAAGTATTCTGTGGGACTGTTCAGGTTTTTTAAAGCCTACTTTATTTGCCAGAAGATTTTTGCTCATTTAATCCTCACAAAACCACCTAAGCTTGGAAACATTCGAAACACAAAACCACCTTTGTATAAGGTTTAATATTTAACACATTTATGGAAAGGTACTGGCACAGGATTGTATTTTATACTAGTGGCCACATCACATCCAGCAACATTTCAAAGGGTTCCTATATTGACATAACTCCTTTGTTAATCAGTTTTCTGTCTTGATATGCCCCAGAGTAGCAAACAGTTTTTCTAATGAAGAGACACTGACAGACATTAGAAACTTTTACACTGCAAAAGAGTATCTCAAAAATTGAGTTTAGGACTCTCAGAAAATTTTGGTAAGCTTCATATGCCCAGGTTGGAGAGGACTTTAGGCAACCTGATCTAGGGAAAGATATCCCTGCCCATGGCAGAGGACTGCTTAAGCTGATCTTTAAAGGTCCCATCCAGCCAAAACTATTCTATGAATCTATGTGTGCGGGGGGGAAAAAAAAAATTGAGCTCTAGAAGTATTCAACTACAGAAGAAGTTTAGTTGCCTATTTCAAGGCAGTAAGGAAAATCTATACGTACTTTTTTATGTAAGAATCTGTTAAAATACTTAATTCTTGTCGTATCATGTAAGAGGAAATAGAAACAACTCAAGAGACTAGCAGCAGTACTCAAACTTACCATCGAATGTTGGGATTCTGAGAAATTATATCTCTTTCCAAAGCTTCTACTAAATCTTTGTCATATCCAGTACTATCAAATTTCTTTGGTTCAGACTCTGCAATCTCGGATGTGGATTTGTTCTACATATAAAGGATACAACAATGTAAATACATGACAATGGTTATGCTACTAATTAATTTTTATCACAATTCCACAACAGCATCATATTTTTAGAAGGTGGCAACATAAACCAGCATGAAAATTTTGAAGCATCCATATTACAGCTGCACTGCAGGATGGATCTGTGTGTTTCACCCAGATTTCTGTACTGCCCTGGTTCAACTTCCTTCTCCCCAAAGCCAGCATATTGTACTGATGCAGTTTCTTTGCTTTGGTACCTAATTAAAACTGCATACCCCTATCCCAGTGTAACAGTTTCTGCCTCTTCTCCCAGGGAAATCTACAACTATCTGAGACAGTAGCTGGGTAGGGGGAAATTGTATGTCAGACTAGACCACAAAGGGTCACACAGAGTATCTCAAAGTCTCTGAGTGTCATAAATATGCCGTGTACATGGGACACATAAAAATTAAGCATGATTTCCCTATGTGGCAATGGTGATCTGCCACAGGGAGACCACAGGGGTAAAACCAGAGCTAATTAACTGATACAGAAGCATGGACATGAACAGCAGAGAAGCAGCTCTGCAGCAGAGTTGAAGCAAAAAGCTACACAGTTGAAAGGGCTCAAACAGCAGAAACCATGCAACTGAAGGGAAATAAAATGCACTAGACATACCCTGGTTTTATACATTTAACAGCAAGCACTGGTGATGACAGAACAACTGTAAAAGAGAAAAAGAGACCTATCCTGTCTCTCTGAGGGTATATTCTGATGGAGAGAGTATTACCACTCAAAGACAATCTAATTTAGCTTCTAAAAAAAGTAGTAGCTTACACAATTAAACGATTCCACCCTTGTAGATTATGCTATCTCCACAGGCCATGAGACCTTGCCACAACCTAAGGTTGCTGAAGCTAACAAACTGTTGCATGGGTATTTGATTTATTTAGACCCTGGAAAACTATGAATCTACTGTTTCCTGTATGGTCTCTTACCCTGGTCATCAGCTAAATTTATGGATACCAGAACACAAAGCAAAAATTAAAGCACTCTGCCAAGAACAGATCATAGTTCAGCTGGGGTTTTGTTCATTTAAAGCTGAAGAGAGTATGGAGCTAGCAACAGATCACAAAAAAAAACAAAAACCAAAAAAACGCAAGGGTCTCCTTTAAGGATTAAGTAAATCTTGAAATGCTTTGGAAGAGGCAAGTCAATCTTGGTTTAAATTATACTCAAAGCAATTAAGCCACAAAGATGTCCCATTTGAATGAGCTCCACCAGGCTGTATTTCAGAAATGCTGTGGTACAATTTTAAACAACTGCCTTCAAATTGCAGTAAACACGCCACAGAATCACAGAATGGGTCGGGTCGGAAGGGACCACAGTGGGTCACTTGGTCCAGCCTCCCTGCTCAAGCAGGGCTGTCCCAGAACACACAGCACAGGATTGTGTCCAGACAGTGCTTGAGTATCTCCAGTGAGGGAGGCTCCACAGCCTCTCAGGGCAACCTGTTCCAGTGCGTGGCTACCCACACAGCAAAGAAGTTCCTCCTTATGTTCAGCTGGAACCTCCTGTGCATCAGTTTCTGCCCAGTGCCTCTTGTCCTACTGCTTGGCACCATGAAGAAGAGCTTGGAAAACATCCTCTTGGCACCCACCTTCAGATACATTTAGCAGATCCCAACTTCCCAGAGTGATTGCTTGTTTTTAATTAATCCATAACCAACACTGTGCACAAAGCAAAGACACCTTACAAGGTGAGATTCAAATCAGCCCGCTGACACGAACAGAAGGAACATTTCATAAGCATGTCATTTTAGAATACACTCAGTAGTAAGAAAGCAAGACTGAGCTTCACAACTCCATGAAGTTATTTGCAAGTTTACCTTTTCCTCTTTTCCTTTATTTTGCTGATCCTTTTTTTCCCGGCTGCGGACTGCCTTCCCTTTATCACTGGGATTTCGAGAGGATGGACGGTGAGAGCCTCTGACAGCTGCACTTACACGATTATTGTGACCTCTGCAATCACTGCACGGAGCAGACTGACGCTTCCTGGGTCCTGGCGAAGGTCTAATTAGTTGTAATATATGCAAAAAGCCTCAGTGTAAAGCCACTGGTGAGCACTACATAACCAAATCAACTGGTTACAAACTGAAAAGCCATTTTGCTCAAGATAAAAATCTGTATGTCAGAAACAAGACAGGTATTTTTAGGTAGCAACTAAAAATCCATTTTCCCTTTACCCCAAGTTCAGGGTCCACTTGTTTCAAGTAAGTGCCTTGCTTTGTATATTTCATCAGTAAAAGTAATATGGAGCCTAGAAAAAATTAACAAACAAAAAAATTCTGCTTATCACCATGGTCCTCACCTCTCTACACAAAGGAATGTAAAGGTTTTGTGGAAATGACAATATTATTTTCATTTCCTTTTGCTCCTGCTTCCTTTGAAAGAAAACATGCATGTGAGGCCTCCAGTTGTTGGGAATGAAACTGCTTCCAGAAGTACCTACGAATAAACCAGTATTGTGACTGGTATTACAGCCTTCTTTTTTAAAATTCAGTTTCCCATACAAGTCCATTACTCTCACACCTTTTCCATGGGCCTCCCTAAAACTCCGGCATTAATAGGCTACTAGCCAAGTTTAAGTTCAGGGATAATGCCACAGAAGAGAAAATCTAAATCTTTGATTTGGAGAGCATTATTGAAACTAAATTATGTGTTTTGATGCAACATTTAAGATGTGTCAGGATCCATCACACAATACCCTCACAGAAATTGTCTTTAATTGATTCACAGCAGTGAGTTTGTCAGAACATTACCAATCTCTTCAGATGAAATGCATATTACACTACATAAATATGCTGATGGTAAGATCATATGTGTTAGGATGTCATTCTCCAAATGGAGTTTCTACCAACCTATTTGTATTTATGAACACCTATGAATTCACCCCAAAGCTCAAAAGACACAAACAGTGTGATTCCAAATCTAATTTCCACCTCAGTTTGTGAGTTCTGCTATCTCAAGATGGGAATTGATGCAACACGGCCCAAGTTTTCACTGTGGCTTTTTCATACTGCCACAATTCAATACTTCAGCAGCCAGCAAGATAAATCTAACAGGAGCAGTTCTCTCAAGACCTTCCCTTTTTATAAACATGAGTTTGCGTATCTTTTCTCTAGAAACCCTCAAAACATAAGGAAAGTTCTACCTCTCAGACTTTATCCTTCCATAACATTCGACTGAATTCAGCTACAAGCATTCCAAAGTTATTAAATGAGATATACAGAAATAATGTGATCACACAGGACCATTTCTTTCAGAGGGCAGGCTTAAAATAAATCAATTTTTAAAATAAACATTAAAATGTACCCATAAAGATTGAAGGTATCCCTCTGCAAGAAAATGCTTGTAAGTTCAAAGCCTCAAAGAGAGAAATCTGACAATATAGCTAAAGTAAACTGACAATCACTTTCTGACAAAATGCACAGTTCCGTGTCTGCTTTGCACATGCTCCTGCTCCCTCCTTCATGCTACCACTGGCATGTGTTAGAATCTCCAGTGAACCAGGTCAGACAGCTACTCACAAAAAGAAAAAATAAAAGCCAAACGAAAAACCACCAGACACACAGAACAATGTCTTTAGCATCCTGAACCAGCTAATTAATGCCAACAAAGACAAAAGTGAAATAAAAACTCAAAACCAAACAACTCGGGCAACAGTGTGTGGGGGAAAAAGCTTGACATTAGTCAGGCCTATGTAAGATAAAACCCCCAGAACATTCTGGATTAGGCAGCCTCAAAATGACACCTCCTTCATCATGAATGGGGTCAAGCTGCTGGTGCAAGTGCTACACATTTAAGTTCAAAAACAAAAATTACACCACAACAGGCTGAAGTCAAAGCACACTTTGTCCTAATAAATATTAATTTAGGTCTTCAGGTTTCCTCTTACCTACGTTCAGCAGGTACTGGCAAAGACCAGACTTCTGCATCGTGAGCTGGTAATTCTTGTTGTGAGGCTTTCAATGGAGTATTGTCTAGTTTAAAACTCTCCAGTGTTTTCATTATATCTTTCACATGCTTAGCTTCCACACTTATCTCCTGCCAAACCTGATTTAAAAAAAAAAAAAAAAAAAGGTAGATTAAGCACATTGGAAATAAGTTTGTAACAGTCCTCTTTTCAAGCCCATGTAATGCCTGGATGGATTCCACAGGGTTTAACGAGCTACCTAATTCTACTTCAATAAACAAGAATTACGCACATTAGATATTAAGGAGGTTTTTCTGCCTTTCTCAGCACATTTAAAGAACAGAGAGATTTTGGATTTAACATCAAAGAGACTTTTGACAAATTTCGCAGATTAAACAGGTATGACAGAACCTAACAAACTGAATATCAATCAGAAGTATCAACCTAATAGACAGAATATCAATTAAAAAAACCCATCGTTTTTGTTGAGGACAAATTAACAACTCACTTGAAATTAAGGACCTTAGTCCCACTAAAACACTGGGGGAAACAAGACCCATATGATACCAATCTAAAATCTTCAGCATAATAGGCATTCATCAGCAAGTAGCTGACAAGGCAGACAGTGCATTGGCTCCCTAGGAGCACGCTGCATTGACTGTTCTGCCACTGACAGACAAGTCATAAAGATGACTTAAACAAGTCTATATAACAAAAAAGGAGCCTATATATAACGACACTTGTTTATGAGAGAATGGGGGTAAGTCTTTCTATATTTTTGTCTACAATAAGATAGGCAATTCTTGCTACTTCAACGCTTTTCCCTCACAGTGTCCCAGAAAAGTGCTATTTACCTGCTGCCATTTCTGCTGCAGATAGGTATCTCTCACAGAGTACAGATACTTATTCATTTGGTCAAGAACTCCCTGGTAGTAGACCATTGCAGAGTCATAATTTCCCAGTAAGGCATATTCACGGGCCAACTTCACATTCTCAATGATCATAACAAGGCTCATGTTCAACATGAAGCTGAAAAAAAATAGGAAATATTAAGGAAGTAAAAAAACCTAACCCAGTACTGGAACAATTTTTTGGAAGTATTTTCATATGCTTATTACCCCATTTGGCATACCAAAATATAGAAGCTGAAAAAATACTGGATAGAAAAAAAAGGCCTAAAATGAACGTCATCCATATAAAAAGATAACTGATGTTCTGTTACTAGAAATTAAACTTTTCACGTCACAGCTTTGTTTCTTGTCATGGAGATTGTGTCAAAAAGCCCATGTAGAATATGCAGATTTAAATGCACTGTTTCAAGTCACATTTGCATACTCTCCTTGCCTCTTTAAACAACTGTAAGATAAATTAGTATTTTACTGTGCTGGCCTGTGGTTTAAAACAAAAACCACCCAACAAGCAGTAAGTCAAAGCTCTTGTTCCTAGTGCATTATGTTTCAATTAATTTTTTTTGTCTTAACGTTCCATGCATATGAGTTTTAACAGTCTGATTTTTGCCTTGCGGAAAACACAATTCTTCCATTAGTTTGATTTTACAATTCTTCAGTTTTATTTAATGTTTCTTTGAAACAAATATCCACCTTGCATGCCCAGTTTGCACATTCCTATCACCTTCATTCTTACACTTAAAAAGAAACCCTTGAAAAACATTGAGGCTTTTTAAGTTATCACTGAAAGGTAAGCAAAAGCCACAATTAAACATTTAGAGTGTAACTACCCATTTTATTTAACATATGGTTCAAACCATGCTATTTTTCCCTGGCAGTGGTGGTTGGTGGCATTTTTTTGGAGCAAACATCATATACCGTACTACTTCCACTCTGTGCAACTAGCAGAATCTGTGCTTTTAGATTAGAACAGCATGGAAGTATTATTTACACAAGTACAGTAGAAGTAGTAGACTCATTCTTTACAGTGCCACTGTCCATAGAGCAGTCTCCCATGTTATTGTCAGTGTCCTATCCATTCCATCCCCTTCTTCTCTAAGATACCTGCAACTGTCTCCACTTTTCTTGGCTCTTATACACCAAGAATTTCCCCACTTGCCTCCTAATTTCCTAACCAGGGCACAGAAAACACTAAAATCAGCAAATAAACATGCCTGCAAGAGAGTCGTCCTGCTCTCATTTTGGTACCTGTACCCAGTGCCAGGAAGAAGCAACTGCAGACAAGCAATTCCAGCTAAGCCCTGGGATGAAGCATACTTGATACAGATCAACTATTTAAAGAATGTAAGAGGCACTAAATTCACATGTGCCATAAACAGACTTAAGACTGAATATATTTCAAGACCAGGTCAGGGTCGAGTTCGGACACATTATCAAAGGTTTCTGAAGCCATGCTTTGCACACACCTGCCAACCTATTGCTGAAATGTGAGCTCTCCATTGTAAAGAGGGGCTGCTAAGCACAAATCAAACATTTTAGGGCTTTCACTCCTTTTTCTGTCCCCTTCCCAAGTAGTTTTATGCACAGACACACAGCTCAGGCATTCCTGAGCCAACATCCTCTTCTTTTTTGCTTCCTTCCTCTTCCTTCTGCAGCTTCCCTTGGAGCAGATAGCTGCTGTTAAAATTTTCAGTCTGAAACAGCAAAACTCTGGCAGCAGGGGAGCTGAAGACAGGCCCCTGAGAGCCCACACCCATCCCTGCAGAAGGGACCTGTGGGGTGAGCTTGGAAACCTGCTATCACAGAACCCACACCATGTAATCTCACTCTGGCCAGAGACTCGCCCAGCTGGCCATGATGTCTACAAGCTGATACAGTTAATGTGACCACCAACTACAAAGACTAACAACATCCCAGGCTAATTAGGCTGTGGAGACACAGTTTGGCTTGGGAGTTTTGTTGGTTTTTAACCTCAGGAGAAAGAGCCTGAAGATGTTTGTCAGCTGCTGTATGGATCATCACACAGATGTTACCAAAGTTTTCCCTGCTATATTTAGGAGCAAGCTTTTCCACTCCTGCTCATCCTACCAGATACACCTGTTTGCCTGTCCTCAGAATTCAAACCAATGACTAACACTACTGAAATCACAAGTTGAGCAAGACGCTAATAGACATTTTAAAAATTAAGTAATAGCAAGTTACTAAAACCAAACTAGACTTTTAAATACAGAGGGAAGTCATAGGTAACTTTTTTTTCACTGAATGCTGTAGAGCAATCCAAGCAGAACAGCAACTCTATGTATCCATAAAAAGAAGAAAAAAAAAAGTTTGTAAGAATAGTTTTCATCTGGAAATGTGAAAATAACTAATTTTTTTTTTAAAAATCACAAAACTAAAGAGGCTAAGCCAGAAAGATATGAAAGCTTCGGACCAGAAGGATAACACTGCACATAATAAAAGAGTAAATGAGATTTTCAGATTAGAAAAGGCAGAGGAAGTAAGGACAGAAAGTAGAAACAGACACGTAAGCAGAATGAGCCAGTAACTCATGGGAAGAAAAAAAAAAGAAGGTGCTCACTCAAGTTTATAATGCTATTGGAAACTACCTGTTTCATCAGTGGTATTGAAAATGCAAGATACTTTAGTTTAAACTAGGAAACCAATTTAATTTGTTACTTCATCTTGACTCATAAGAGCAGAAGAGGTTGAAGTGGCTTTCAAACGCAAGGCTCTTGAGTACAAGTGAGGCAGAAAAAGCTGCTGGCTCTGCTTATGTCTGGACACACCACTGCTGCTGCCACTTGACTTCAGGCAGTGTCAGAGCTGATACACTAATCAGGGTCCATGGGTCTGCGCACCTGTAACTGAAGATGCTAAAGCAGTTCTAAGGGGGAAAAAGAAGAGATAGAGTACTAATCTGAAAGTAGACTGAAGTTTGTGGCAGAAGGTCACAAAATACTGGGGCAGCTCAGCAGGGTGTAGGATGTGAGAGAGGCATGAGTTCACACAAATCCAGAACTGAAGGGATTAAAACTCTCACAAACTAATCCTGCACTACTCAATAATTTTTCAAGTGTTTACAAGTACTTAGCAATATCACATGTGTTTACAAATACTTGGTGCTATCATGTAACAGGATGTCAAAGCAGCAGGTCTGCACTTATCAGCCACGACCTTTCCATGAATCATGACCGGTGAAGTTATCTATGTTCCAACAGCCACTGAAACAGTAAAAGAGCTCATAAAGTTTACAGTGAACAGGATATAAGGAAAATAACCTAAGCACTTTGTCTTGCCAGTTTAATTCTTCACTGTGTACAAACACATACACTTCACAACAAGAATAATCACTCTTCACACTAGCTGTGAGTATAAAAGGTTCCCTGAAATTAACCCATCTCTAGTAACAAAATACATTTTATCATTTTCTCCAAGGACCTAAAATATTTCTAGACTACAGAACAGCCAAGTCCAGCGAGGGCTGAACCTAACAAAAGTTCACGATCCCTACAGCTTGTGAGAATGAGGTTTTAGAACTTATTTTTGTATTTAATTTGAAAGATGACAGCCTGAC
This sequence comes from Platysteira castanea, assembly GCA_013397175.1. Lineage (NCBI taxonomy): Eukaryota > Metazoa > Chordata > Aves > Passeriformes > Platysteira > Platysteira castanea. Next base: position 214,321 of record VYXC01003864.1, on the reverse strand, counting down.
CATTATCAAGAAAACATTGCGGATACTTCATGCTTTCCATAATGACTTTAAGAAATCAGCATAAGGAATGACTGTAAATAATTTCTGCTCACAGTCATACGTTAGAATCCAGGAAACTGTAACCAAATACTGCATCAATCCTGTAACACAAAGAAGTCCCTCAAACTTTAAAAAATAAAGGAAGAGATTGATATGCAGATATGAGAAGTGAAGATTAAAACTGAAGTGTATCAATTACTGTGGTGGACCTGCTGACTCGAAGAACAGCATGAGCCATACATGGAAAATACTTCCAAGGAGTTCTTCGCTCCAACCTTAATGTCTGGACTAAGCCAGAGCCTGAATTTTGGCAGAGCGCACATGTTTCCATTATTTCAGCCTGGTATACAGGCTCTGACATCAAAGCAATCGTGTAATATGTGTGAAGTTCTCTTGGCAAGCCAGATGAGAAAAAAACACCCCAAAGTAACAGCTTTCAGGAATCAGTGTTTACTGAAGACATGATAGCCTGCATCATCTCCGAGCTCCCTTCCAGCTTTAACACCTTTCCTCGTAACATCCACCGCCAACAGCATTTGGTATTGACAAGTGATTATGTTAATTACTTGGGAAGAAGAGTTGCCAGACTTACTGGATACTAAACAAAATGGTTCTCATTCAGTTGCTGTATTTAACAGTAACGGCAGCAAAAGAAGAACCATCAACAGCGACAAACATAAGCATGCCTGGCTGCTTGTGCAAACAAAAACAATCACTAGGTAGATATACCCTGCTAGTGGATGATTTTATGTTTTCCAGGCTAAGCTTTCCAGAAGACTTTATTAAACATGCTACTTACTCCCCACTTCATGGGGGCTGGCATTCTTTCTGATGATCAATGTTTAAATTAGCGAATTTCTCTGGAAGTTTAGAGAGGTCCGCGGCTGAATAGGTATCGGGAATTGCTGCCCGCAGCTTCTCTCTGTCTGGAGAGAAAACTTGCATCATCGCAGATTACTGCACATGAACAAAAAACCCCAAAACCAACAAAGCAGGTGGAGGGTGAAGGGAGAAGTAGGAAGCAGAGCTCCGTGCCCGGGCCAGTGCCGGCANAGCTCGCACCCGCGGCGGCGGCAGCAGCTCTCGGCAGCCACGAGCCCTTCTCTCCTTCCGCCCCCTTCCTCCTCCACCGGCACTGGCTCCGCCCCGGCCCCGTNTGCTGTATTTAACAGTAACGGCAGCAAAAGAAGAACCATCAACAGCGACAAACATAAGCATGCCTGGCTGCTTGTGCAAACAAAAACAATCACTAGGTAGATATACCCTGCTAGTGGATGATTTTATGTTTTCCAGGCTAAGCTTTCCAGAAGACTTTATTAAACATGCTACTTACTCCCCACTTCATGGGGGCTGGCATTCTTTCTGATGATCAATGTTTAAATTAGCGAATTTCTCTGGAAGTTTAGAGAGGTCCGCGGCTGAATAGGTATCGGGAATTGCTGCCCGCAGCTTCTCTCTGTCTGGAGAGAAAACTTGCATCATCGCAGATTACTGCACATGAACAAAAAACCCCAAAACCAACAAAGCAGGTGGAGGGTGAAGGGAGAAGTAGGAAGCAGAGCTCCGTGCCCGGGCCAGTGCCGGCAGCGGCAGCAGCCCACCCAGGCGGGCTGCGGGGGCCGGGAGCGCCAGCCGCACACCCGCGGGCAGCGGCAGCCCCCGACGGCGATGCCCTGTGCTGCGCCGAGCACGTGTGAGCCCCGGCCCTGGCATAATGAGACCGCCGAGCTTCGTGGTCACGGTCACCGCTGCCTCGACAGCCACCACCGCGGCCCCTCGCCCTCCGGCCGCGGGGCAGAGCAGCGGAGCCTGCCCGTGCCCGGGAGCCCTCGGGGCGGCCCCGCCACGCGGGGCGCGACCATCGCCCCCCGCCCCGGGGACAGGCGGGCCCGGGGCGGACA